>OZ024904.1:45967273-46427273 GCA_964017125.1 Flabesymbios commensalis
AAAGCAATTTATTCAATTTCAAAACTGTACTACAGTTATAGATATTAAAATTCATGTTTTTAATGAAGACGCATGATACATCATGATAATTGTTACAAATTAAACAAAAATGAACAGGTGTTTTGAAATCTAAAATTATCAATGTTCATTCTTTATTTATATGAGGTGAAGTGTTTATTATGAAATAAACAAAACAAGAAATTTACCACTTGAGCAACAATGTGCTCATCAATGGGGCTCATCAGATGCTGAGTTTGCGGCTGCGTTGGTGCACGCTATTGCACTGGCCACAATACAAGGAACAAAACTGATCATGTATACGACATGGTAATGTATTTTTGTCAAATTTTCCACTGCAATTGCACTTTATAAATTTCAACAAAGATGCAGGCGCATGATCTTTTTGTATTAAACAGTGTTCCGTCACTGTGTTTTGCGAAGAATCTAGGCACATTGTGTTGGATCAAGAGTAGACCTATTTCCATTCCACACCTGGACTTGTAGTTATGATATCTGGCAGCGGTCTTATTGACCTGGAAAGTGCTCTCTTGATAATAGCCCAGTTGCCAGTTTGAGTACCTTGCGGTCACGAGAAGTGTATATTGTTTTTTTGACGGTTTCGCAGTCACATGGATCTGTAGAACAAATTTAGCTTGGTTGCCGGAGAGAAAACCTTGGGGGGATTTTTAATTTGCTTAAATCCAAGATGACCGCCATGACCGTGGTTTGGGTATAAATTTCAATCCAGACGACGTATAGACGCATGTAATAATGGGCTTTGTAACTAGTAACAAGTTTCAAATTCTGGTCAATTTTTTTTCAAATTTTAACATCACATTCCTAGCAACATGGGGATGTGCAAGTGATTTTTTAAAGATGCTACGAAAATTGAAAATGGCCGCTAGAGATCAACTCCAAATTTTTTTGTGGACGCAAAAACTCCAAAACTTAAAGCTGGAAATTATTCAAATTTTACTATCACATTTTCCACGATATGGAGATGTGCAAGTGATTTTTTTAAGAATTTACTGAAATTTTAAATGGCCGCCATGGATAAACTTCATATTTTTTTGTGGGCGCAAAAACTATAAAATTGAAATCAGTAATAATTCACATTGTACAATCACATTACTCACCATCTGGAAATGTGCATGTGATTTTACTGAAATTTAAAATGGCCACCACAAATCGACTTTTAATTATTTGTGATCTAACCTAATTTATGGCGGGGGATGATATAAGACTTCAGTCCTCTTGTTATTTATAACATAGGCCTAATTTGTGTTTTTGATATTAGGCCCTATATTAATGAATAGGGCATAATAAATTCTCTGTCGGTAGACCTATATCCTATTCATATATGCGTGCCGCGTTTACAAGTCAAAGCGTCCCTGTGCAGACAATGTTGTGCCAGCTGTGGAGATGCTGGCCGAGTATTGAGACAACATTGGGTGAATTTCCCGTGTCAGCGCGTGTGTTGGCTTCAGTGCAAGCTACAGCGCCCATGTTCCCGACACTGGGGTCATAATCTATAAATCACACACTCACCGAGCTACATGTAGCTGATACAATGAAGTATGGGGGAAGGGATTTTGTGTAGCATTGTTTTCACCGAGTAGCCATATAAAAAGAATTCCGGTGACATCACTGTGTTTCACAGAATAGGCCTAAAGGTAGGCCTACATTTCTAGAGGGTCATGCACCATTCAATCGGCGGGGGGGGGGGGGAGTATTTTAAAATCAAACCACGGACAGGCTCTTTATGAAATAAATAATATAATTCAAGACCTGGACTAGCTGGCCTAATCATTTTTCTCCACGCGTCACCGAGCCCTACGTGTTGAAATTATGCGGGGATAAATAATCCAGCTCCCTCCCCCCCCCCCGGTGATTGAATAGTGCCCCCCTTACAGTTTTGTTGACAATAGTTATATAATTGATTTAACTGCTACTTGAAGTATAAATATTTGGTTACTAGCCTGTCTGACACTTCGTTTCCATTTTCGGGCTGCATGTGACTGGCGACCTTGCCAGCTATTTGGTTACCATCTAATGGGATAAAAAATATGTTGTTGTTGTTGTGGGTGGAGGAGGTTGTGGGTCGAGGGGTTGTGGGTCGAGGGACTTGTGGGTCGAGGGTTGTGGGTGATGGTTCGAGGGGTTATGAAGGTTAAACCCAATATCGGCCGGCTGTGTCTACCAAGGGAACAGCACCTGGTGGACAACTGTAGTAGTACAGACAGGCCTCGGAGATCCGTCCTCCGATGTTCCGTCTTCTTCTACATCCGTCTTGCTTTTGACGGGAACGGATCTGCCCAATGTATTTTTGCTTCTATGTTCCGTCATTCCGATGTCCGCCTCCGTCATCAAATTTCGGGGACGAAAGGGTTAAATCAATGAATAAGTGTCCCGTTGTTCCGTCACGTTGTCCGCCTTCATCATCAAATCTCGGTGACGAAAGGATTAAATCAATGCATGACTTAAGCGTCTCATTGTTCTGTCACCAGATGACGGTCAGTCACGCTAATTGTGTGAACGCCACTTGCTTGTATAGTGGTTATGGCATTGCTTATGTCCTTTTTAAAACATTTCCCCAACGCTGGCTAAATGCACCTAACGTGTAAGGGATTATTGGGAGGCTAATTAGCAAATAAAACCCGGCGAACACATGTTCACGATGTGAGCATTGGTTTAATGCTGGGCCACTGCTTTTGACACCGTACCCCCAACAAAGGAGGAACCGCTCGTTCTACATAACACTTCTTGACGGCAGTAATACGATATAGCCCAGCAAACACGAAACGTTCACCCAATGCTGGTACAATGTTGGGCCAGTGTCTGAGACTATGGGTTCACATTGTACCAACACTGGGTTAATGTTTCCTGGGTCAAAGCCAACGTCTCGCACATTGAAACAATGTTCAGTCATAGGCCTACTTGGCACAATGTTTGATTTCGTGTTTACATAGCCGCTAGTTAGGCCGATAAAGATTAATTAATTTGACCTTCAATATGTCTGGTGTAGATATCAGTACCGAAATGTGTTGAGGACATCAATTTCATAGATTAGGCCGTGAAAACCTTGTGTTTCGGTTAGCAGGAAGTATCAACACCTATTTGAGCGTTGAATGGTTTACCATTGTGAAAGGAACAGTATGTAAAGCCCTACAATAACAGAAAGACAATAGTCGCACGTCCGGCAACATGAAAGACGGAGCAGTAAGCCACCCGCCCGAGTGATGACATGCACGCTATACACAGTGAAATGTGTTAGATTTGATCACGGCCATCTATCTGTCAACACCTGAGTTGAGTGATATTTATTGGAGTCATTTCGACTACCAAATGAAAACATTATTATTCGGTTAAATTAACAATCGAAACAGATTAAAGCAATTAATACTCCTTTGTTCTTTTACTGTGAACAACATCCGTCTTTATCCCCCTGTCATCTTGAACAATAATGTGGTCCACCCTTTAGTGCACTACAGACACTACCTCTACCATATCTAGAAAACAGACATGTGTCACCGACTTTTTCCAAAAATAAAGTCAGAATGTACAAATATTATTTTAAAAAATCATGTAATTATATATTTGAAATAATAAAATCATGCAATTATATATTTGAAATAATAAAATCATATTTGTATCATATTTATGTTGTTGTTTTGTTCGCACAACCAATACATGTACTAATATAATAACATTACAGTATGAATTAGATATATATATCCTCGGTTCCAACACAGCTTGGAGAGGGGTGGGGGAGCTGCTCCGAAACTCTGCCATATTCGAAGTTCCGTCATATTTCTTGGGAACAGATGATGACGGAACATCGAGGTCTCTCTGTATATACGTCTTACAAAGCCAAAAGGCAGTAACTACAAGTGATCACAAGTGAACAGTTAATGCCTATTAGCTTTGTACTTTTACAGCTCCAATTAGCCTGTTATGACGACGATCTCAGCCCTATGGACAATAACAATACCGTGATATTTCTATTACATGTGATGTTTAATATTATCTACCATCGTGAAATTTCATTAGCTCCCGCCGTCACCGTAGGTAAGACGGAGGGAGCTATGGATTCTACCTCCGTTTTTTTGGCCTCTTCTTTTGCCTATAACTTTGTAAGAAAATAAGCTAGGATAACAATTTTTGGTATGTGGGTTACTTCCAGGTGGCTAATGGACAGGTTAAAATATTTTTAATCTGAATTCAATACGCAAGGTCGCAGAGGAGAAAATAATGATGTTACGGCGTTGGGCAGTTGGGCCGTCCGTAAACAATTCGTTTCCTGAGCATATCTCTGAAAGTACTTGTCCGATTGTCTTCAAATTTTACACACAACACCCCTAGGGGGTCTAGTTGTGCTTTTTGGGGTATTTGAACTTTGACCTACTTCTGGTTCAGAACTATGACCTATTTAGACGTTTTGACGCGCACTTCGTTTCCGGAGCAGATCTCGAAAAGTACTGGGCCGATAACAGTCATATTGCACATACATGTTCTCTAAGGTCCCTAGTTGTGCCTTTTCAGGTTTTTGGACATTGACCTGAAAGTTGACCCAGCACTTTGACCTAATTTATAACATCGGTAAATCCGACTGAAAGATTTTGCGGAATATCATGAAAACCGCTCAAGATAGCTACACCATTACTATAAAACAAATTGTGAGGTTCCAGGAGAGGATGCATCTTGAAAAATTTCAAGTTGATCAAATTAAAAATGGCCGCCTATCGGCCATTATTCACCTCAACAGGCCTGATATTGCGGAATATCATGAACACCGCTCAAGATAACTACACCATTAATATCAAATAAATTGTAAGGTTTCAGGAGAGGATGCATCTTGAAAAATTCCTGGTTGATAAAATTCAAAATGGCCGCCTATCGGCCATTATTCACCTCGACAGGCCTGATATTGTGGAATATCATGAAAACAGCTCAAGATATCCACACCATTACTATAAAACATATTGTAAGGTTTCAGGAGAGGATGCATTTTGAAAAAATTCAATTTGTCCAAGTTCAAAATGGCCGCCAATCGACCATTATTCACTTTCACATGGCCATTATTTGGTAAACCGTGCTAGATGGCTAGACCATTACTATAAAACAAAATGTGTGATTTCAGGAGAGGATGCATCTTGAAAAAATTTGACTCGATAAAATTCAAAATGGCCGCTTATCGGCCATTATTCACTTTCACATGGCCCATATTTGGTCAACCGTACTAGATGGCTGGACCATTACTATAAATCGAAATGTGAGATTTCAGATGAGGATGCATCTTGAAAAAGTTTGACTTGATCAAATTTAAAATTGCCGCCTTTTCGGCCATTATTCATTTTCACATGGCTGATATTTGGTAAACCGTGCTAGATGGCTAGACCATTACCTGATTACTATAAAACAAAGTGTGAGTTTTCAGGGGGAGGATGCACCCTGAAAATTTTCAACTTACGAATTCAAAATGGCCGACAATCAGCATTATTTACCTCGATAGGCCTGATATCAGGTAAACCGTGCTAGATAGCTAGACCATTACTATAAAACAAAATGTGACGTTTCGCGAGAGGATGCCTTTCAAAAACTTTCGACTCAATCGAATTCAAAATGGCCACCTATCGCCACTATTTACTTCACATTGCTGATATTTGGTAAACTGTGTTAGATAGCTGGACTATCACTATAAAACAAAATGTGAGATTACAAGAGAGGATGCATCTTGGAAAAAAATGACTAGATCAAATTCAAAATGGCCGCCTATCGGCCATTATTCACTTTCACATAGCCGGTTTTTGGTAAACCGTGCTAGATGGCTAGACCATTACCATAGAATGAAATGTGAGATTTCAGCTGAGGATGCATCTTGAAAAATTTCGATTTGATCAAATTCAAAATGGCCGCCTTTAGGCCATTATTCACTTTCACATGGCCGATATTTGGTAAACCGTGCTAGATAGCTAGACGATTACTATAGAATGAAATGTGAGATTTCAGCTGAGGATGCATCTTGAAAAATTCTGACACGATCAATTTCAAAATGGCCCCCTATCGGCCATTATTTACTTTCACATGCACAATATTTTGCAAACTGTGTTAGATGTTAGTCCATTACTATAAAACAAAATTTGAGGTTTCCGGGGAGGATGCAAGTTTTTGACTAATTTATATCGAATTCAAAATGACCGTAAATCAGCTATTAGTTACCTCGATTGGCCTGATATCGGGTAAACCGTGCCAGATAGGTAGACCATTACTGGGATACTGATTAGGATCATTAATTTCAATGGAGGTTTGCAATCTCTGACAGACTGTCTAGTTCTTATCTTACTCTTAGACTGGGCTTCTTAGACCTAGTTGTCTTGCGTCTTGTTGACCTAGCCTAGGACTACATTAAAAACCCTACACAAAATTGCTTAAATCAAATTCTAATTCGTCGCGGGAGCTCCTGGACTTATGTAGTCTTGTTACCATTTAGAACTAATTATTTCTGCTTTCAGCCGACAAGTATATGTTTCAATTTACATGATTTACATTAGTTTAATTTGCTGGCATATAGTCCATATTAGTATTATGCACATTGGGACGCAGATGGTTAATTGACTTCATAGTCAAACGTCAAAGCTCACACCAACGCAGGTGACGATAGGCCTACCCTGTCTGTCAGTTGGTTGCCAGACCACCGGAAATCGTCATGGCTCACACAGAATGTCTAGTTATAAACCGCACCTTAAGTTTTGATTTTTTTAGCTATTTTACCAAACATATATCCAGTGATAAACCGTGGTTACTAACCGGCAATATACGGTAGAGCTACGAGAACATCAACACATCCTGTGATGACATCAACAGGACTAAGTGTGTCGTCACCTGGTCAGTCACCATTCGCAAAAACGCCAGGCACTCCACAATGTATTATTAATATTGTCTTGACGTCTATTAGCCTACATTGGCCCAACAATAAAACATTATTGGCTGAACGACTTCTCTCGCTGGAGAAGCAGATCATGGTCTTGATCAGAGCACAAACTGCAATTACAATTTGGCAAACAGCAGTAGCAGTATACTTTCTTAGTACGCAGTTACTGCTGTTTGCTTTTGCACGACAGGGTATTGGTGGTGATAACTAAATGATGTATGAACAGGCATTGCAAAAAAAGACGTTATTCAGTCGTATTACACACTAGAATTGTATAAATTATATGAATTTACAATGCCTTTAACTGCCAAGGCCAAAAATCTACTTTTAATAATACAAAATGTGATATTATTGAAGATAGATATCTTAGCCAAGACCTAACTTCTATATTGCATAACACTCCTCCAGATGTCAGTTGTGGGAGAGAGGGTAACTTCTATATTGCATAACACTCCTCTAGATGTCAGTTGTGGGAGAGAGGGTGGGTGGGGGCTACCCCTCCACCACAGACTGCAGGCCAGGGGAATCAGCCTCTCTGGTGTCACCTGGTCACAGCCACACAGCAAACAAGAGACATTGACACAATGTTAGCCTTATGGTGGCCCACCGTTTACAACACTGGGCCAGCATTGGCCTACCAGTAGAATGGCCTAAGCACTCTATATGTTCACTCAATGCTAGTTTAATGCTGGCCCATCATCTACAACCCTGGCTCAGCAGTAAAACAGCATTGGCTAAACATCTCATTTTCGCTGGATCCACAGGTAACTTGACACACTGACACAATGTTACTTTAATGTTGGAACAGTGTTATAAATATTGGCACAACATTCAACCAACATTGGGTCAGTGCATTATGTTGACCGCCTAGAACAAGCATGACATAAAACGCCTCTGCTCACAGCATAACCACGTATCTGCTTATCTCACAAGTGTGCAGATACTGTCTATTGAACATGCTGTTACTAACAAAAAGGAGGCAGTGACATCAGCGTAAAGGAAGTATATACTTGATTTACAAGCTAGCAAATACGACCTTTTGGTAGCGCTAATGCAGGAGCCAGTTAAAAAGCAGTAAATGCCTAGTTTATCAGGGAGCAGATAATGCCTTTTGACTTTGCACAGGCAGAACAGATGTAAAGCGGAAGTTAACGACAGACGTTTGTGTGGAAAGTCAACCTAAAAGTTTGTCGAATCGACAAACTAAAAATATATATTTTAAAGTTTTATAATCCACATGCACGGCTGGTCCTCGTCTTCATCATTGTAATTGGTAGACAACTATCAATGAATGGGAAAGCGTGAATTCAACTATGATGCTGCGTCATTAAAAAAAAACACTATTGGCCGAGCTGCTTTAGAGACACTGAATCGACATTACTCCAGCACCTGACTCACACGGTATGGTGTGCTTTCTATTAATGAGTGTGTCCGCTCATATAACAAGACAAAACAAGAAGTTCATTATTGGGTTTAAACTTATAAAATATCCCTATATTTTATGCACAATATAATACATGCTGGCATACATCTTGTATTTTACTTTAGAAAGTAAAATGATAATAGTAGGCCTTCATATTATTACTTCGAGACATGTTTTTAATATACATATATCCACTTGCATACTTTTAGGTGCATCCCAGCAAACACGATACGGCAAACAGTGGATCAACACTCAAAGGTTTGGAATTTCAGGAGTTTAGCCAGACCATAGAGTTAACTCTATGGCAAGACACGTGTGATTGTACTCCAGCGGTATTGCCTCATTGTAGTAATCAACGCGATGCGTACGAATCATAATCTGATAATATATTACACTGGCTATATACGCTATGCTTTCTACAGAAGCTACATCGACTTAATGTTAGTTTAATGTTGGGCCAGCAGTGCAGACGGTGGACTAGCATTAAACCAGGGATAATAGGATATTGAGTATATTGTTGTGCCGCCCTCTACATCGTTTACCCAGCATTAAAGGAACATCATTTATTATTAATATTACTATTTGTAAATTCAATTCAAAATAAAGTTATGGCTTTGTTACCACACATTTTAGTAACTTTTAATTAGACCCCTTTTAGCGTGATATTTAGGCCTATATTACAATGTGATGCTGAATATCAGCTTCCATCGATAGGGTCTATAATACAAGAACATAAATTAGGCCTACTATTTGTGTTTTTAGCATAGATTTAGGTTGAAAGCTACGTTCAGTTTAACTTGAAAATAACTCTTTTTAATATAGCCCAAACATAGGGACGCAGACGGTTGAAGCAGCCCCTTGGGATGACATCAATTTTCGTTTTTAATTCTGTACTCAAGTGTGTATCCCACGGATCATGTTTTTATTTTTTTCAGAATTTTCATATTTTTACAAATATTTTTAATCAACATTTCTATGAAACCAGAAGTAACCCAAACAAACTATTTGTATACCTGAAGGACGATTGAATGTTTTCACAGCATTGGGCCCAGGCTGATGGCATCGGCCCAGCGTTGGGCAGACAATCAGTGCTGCAGGTGTGTCCTGACTATAAGACACCAATTAGCGGCGACTGCTCTGATTACCGTCTGATACGTGGGAATATGTTATGTAAAGTGCTGAATATTGCTGATTTGTTTTGTTTACATGGCAATATGCGACCTGGAAATACAACTATTTCACTCTTTTTCGGTGCTTTAAAATTGTTTTTTCCACTTTTTCGTATTTTCAGTTAAGATCAGTAGGCTATATAGCTTCATCTGAATTAAATTTTCGAAATTGACAACATTGAAAATGTCTTATCCCAAGGGGTCCCTTTAATATACGGCAATATAAATAGTTAAAACTATATGTATGAGAGGTTGGTACTATTACATATTCAGTGCCCGATTTATAAATTGGAAATAAATTGGCATGTGGCCCATAATTAAAACTACTGTTTACCTCATACCCAGCAAACACAAAACATTTGCATAACATTTGTACAACGTCGTTCAAACGTCCTAGACGTTGGTCCAACATTGTACAAATGTTATACAAATGTTTTGTGTTTACTGGGTAGTAACAAAATGCGATATCATTATTCACAGCAAAATAACGGGTTTGGCAGGCAATAAACTTTATTACGTAAACACGTAACCAAATGTTACGTAACGATAAAGATAATATAACAATGTATGTAGAACACACTATACATGACTATGCAATCTGAAATTGCCGAAGGCAGCCATTGAAAGAAAATAAAAATTTTAAAAGGGGGGCATTTTCCCAACAACAACAAAATGAAATGAATCGGGCTTTAGGCCACCTTTGTGCACATATAGGCTAAACTGGGCCAGGATCAGGTGTTCATGCTGATAGAAATATCAAAGATTCAATTCATTGGCACACAAGAAGTAAAATCATTCAATAAACCATGTGGACATAAACCATATTGGCGGTTATGCTATTATTAAAACCGGAAGAAGAAGAAATGGTTTAACATTCAGCGTTTGCAAGTAGGCCCAATCGACTTCACGTCACCACGCACTCACATAAGTTATTGTCACTTGTGTCAATCAATTGCGTCGATCACATAGCTTGAGTGCTATTCATTGTCTTCCTCGGATCCTGTCGGATGTCTTCTTGGGGCAGGGTCATCAACTTCCTCTGTTGTTGCCGCTAGGCCTACACCTAAATCAGCTTAAACCGCTAGGCGCGACTGTAGTCGCTTTAATCCGTTTTATTAGCCATTTAAACAGATTTGTAAATTGCTTAAATTAAACTAGAGCCTGACGGCACTGAAGTAGAGCTTGTGCCGGGCTTCAGGGTCATTGTTTTAACAGGCCCGTGCCCAGAAATGGGGGGGTCGAAGTTTGGATTGCTGGGGTATTTTCGAAATAAGTTAATTTGACCCCCTGTAAAAAAACCTGTTTGAATTTATATTTGGTGTTGAGCAAATAGCAAACACAGGTTAAGGGGGTCTGGGGATTTTTGTTCGATTTTTAGCTACAAATTGGTGCAGTTTAGTGGATCCTGGAGGATGTCGCTGGGGTAAATTTAAAGCTTTGTAGTCATGGGGGGGGGGGGGGCCCTCTCGACCCCCCCCCCCCCCCCCCAATGGGCCTGGTTTTAAGGAAAGCTAAGATGCAGCTGTTTCACAATTAAGCAACAAATATATTGGTCTAAATGTGGTTTTGAATCCGACAGTAACTATCCTGTATCTCGTATCTGAGTGTCGTCAGCTCAATGTTGTTTTCAAAGTTTAGTCGGGGAGGGGGGGGGGGGGATAGGTGTGGTGGTGGTGTTCATGCGTTGCACGTGTAATGTTGTGAATTCCCGGCGAAATGAGCCATAGGGGCCTAGAGTGCACAGGGTCAGCCGTGATCTGTCACATCTATTTTTTACACCTCGACCTCGACACCTGTATTGATAGACTGCACATTGATTTCAGTGCACATAATTAACTCCTCATAAATACGCCCCCCCCCCCCCCCAACTGCGTCTCTGTGTTTATTAGTAGGCCTATATCCCGTCTATTAGGGATAATCAGGTAGGCCCTACCCTAATGGAAATAGGTCAAATCTGTGAAACTCAATGACCTCGACCTCCTTTGTTTTCACCGAGCTGGCTAATACAATGAAGTATGAGGGAGGATTCTTATATAAGCTTGTTTTCACTGAGTCACTGCGTTTTACAGAATGAAGTATGGGGGAGGGGGTGTTATATAACTTTGTTTTCATCGAGTGACGTCACTGCGTTTCACAGCTAGCTACTCCCTGTGTGACCCTGGGCTGGGACCAGGGTCTGGGACTGTGGTGTAGCTCATTATTCAAAGCCGATCTATTAAACATAAACTGTTTATAATAGCCTGACAGTTTGGGTGGTATAGGCATATATGTTACTAGGCATACCCCAGTCAATGACAGGTAGGGGAAGGTACAAAAGAACGGGTCTAGCAAACAATTTAGTAGCCTAGCCACATTGCATGCTAGTAGGCCTACTGCTATTTGCTCAGATGTGATGGCAGTGTGTAGTGTTCAGATTGAAATAACTGAGTCAGGAGACAGATTAAAGAATCATTCAGCTTCAAAACGCGCATGCCTGGGACGGTCAAGTGTAGGCCAACAGGAGCCTATTGAGTACAGATTGACGGCATTAATATAGCCACTGAACTGATTACAAGATACTACTTAAACGAGACATTGATCCAATGCTGTTTTAATGTTAGGCCAACGTCTGCGACGCTGGCCCAACATTGAACCAACATTAGATAAATGTACAATGTTTGAGAGAAAGTCCTCCTGCCCAGCAAGCGCAAGACATTTGTATGACATTTATGCAATGTAGGCCCAACGTTTTCGACGTTGGTCCAACATTGCATAAAGTCATACAAATGTTTTGTGTTTACTGGGTGACAATACATTCAAGCTTGGGGGTCAAGCAGTTTCCAAATCCCCGCAGTAATACAGTCAGTTTGTTTGCAAGTAGGCTACCAAGTAGGGGCAAAAGACAAGGGCTTTGAATTATTACCTCATAGATGTCGCTCAAGTATATATGAACTTGCTGTGATTTATAGAACTCACAACTCGATAAGCCTGGATATATTGAGATTGCAAAGTTATGGATATAATTAGTGAGTTAATAACTTGATGTTGAGTTGAAAACAATAATAGCCTAATTTAAATGTCACTTCTGGGGCTTCGCATATGGCTATGAGATTCATTAAAGAATCATTCAGCTTTAAAACGCGCATGCCTGGGACGGTCAAGTGTAGGCCAACAGTAGCCTATTGAGTACAGATTGACGGCATTAATATAGCCACTGAACTGATTACACGATACTACTCAAACGAGACATTGATCCAATGCTGTTTTAATGTTAGGCCAACGTCTGCGACGCTGGCCCAACATTGAACCAACAGTAGATAAATGTACAATGTTTAAGAGAAAGTCCTCCTGATGACAATACAAACTTGGGGGTCAAGCATTTTCCAAATCCCCCAGTAATACAGTCAGTTTGTTTGCAAGTAGGCGACCAAGTAGGGGCAAAAGACAGGGGCTTTGAATTATTAACTCATAGATGTCGCTCAAGTATATATGAACTTGCACTTGCTGTGATTTGAGAACTGGCTCTTAATGAGGCTTTGGGTATGAAACGCATATTTAGTATTATTATGGAATAGGGCCTTGGCTTACCCGCGGGCACTATTGCCTTCTGGGGGACCCTTGTCCCGCGAATTTTGACAGTTGACTACACCTTTAAGCACAGCAGGATTAGGCTATGCATTGCCTGAGGGGTGTTTTTAAAGTTTTCAGAACGTATTCAGACTGTAGGCACCAAGAGGCCCTAGGCCTAAGTTTTTACTACAAATGAATTGGTTTTTTTTGCTGGTTTAATGTTAGAGCATCGTCTATGAAGCTCGCCCAACATTAATGCCAAATCGAGTGAATGTTTGTTTTGTTGGGGAGTGAGTGGCCGATAGGCATATTATATAGGCCCCATACATGTGTATTGGCAGGCCAGCAGAGACAAGACGTTGAATCAAAGTTGGCTTAACGTTTGTCCAACGTCGTAGATGGTGGACAAATGTTGAACGCACATTGATTCAACGTCTCCTTGTGTCAGCTGAGTATTGTGTATGCCTCTGGGACAGACTGACCATACATCCTTTAAAGGCAAACACACATACCGCTGAACAATCACATGCAGCCAGCGTTGTTTCAATGCTGGCACACCGTTTACGAAGCTGGCCCAACATTTGGTCAACGTTGCCGTATTTGGCCTACTATTAATGACAGGTGCACTTCCCAGCAAACACGAGACGTTGACCCAATGTTGTTTTAATGCCGGGCCGACGTCAGAGACGGCGGGCCAACATTCAAACAACATTGGATCATAGTAGGTCACGTGTCGTATACAGTACTGGCAGCTTGGTATTGCGAAGCAGGTCAAAGCACTGAGGGTCAAAGTGTATTGCTAAGGTCACACGTGACGTCACCTAACAGACATGGCTGACATAGTATTGTACATGATAGGAATTGATGCGTCATTTATATCAGCGTTCATCTGATCCAAAATCTCAAAATCTGGCTTCGTGGTGCAACAAAAAAAGTTATTCTTAACACACACATGGAGTTAGTTATGTTTTCAATTCCACAAATTTAAAGTTATTGCCGTGAAATTAAACATACAGAAAACCACTCAGACTCACATAGACCGAAAAAGTAGAGCGGCGCTCTACTAATAAATACGAATTGTTTTCTCTCACTTAAAGTTGTGGGTCAAGGTAGTGAGACACAACTCCCAAGTGTGTGAAAATTTAAATTATTTAATTCAGCGGTTTAAGGGTTAATATATTACTATTATTAATCACAATGAACACAATTTCTACATTTATTAGCTGTACAAAATAAATTTGTAGGCCTATTATTATTCGTTATATATTGGTCCATTTTTTGAGAATTTTTTTGCTATTGATTTTAATGGCACATATAGTTTAAGTCTATATAGACAGATTAACCTTTGTAAAATACATTGATAAATGCGGATACAACAGGTGCGGCGAAGTTGTGGTGAGGTTACTTATAGCCCCATGTGGCGAGGTTACAAAAGCTGTGGCGAGGTTACTCAGCCTTCTGTGGCGAGGTTACCAAATCTGTGGCGAGATTACCTACGGCGAAGTTACCGTACCTTGGTGTGAGGTTACAGGTGACAGTCCAATATTTCGAATCAGCAATATTTCAACTACATTTTGGTTTCAGTAGCTCGTTTTCTGCCATACTCCATTTGAATTTTATTGGTAAGCATATAGGCCTATGTTTTGGATAATAGGATGCCGAACCTTGACTCTGTTCTAACAACGCTGAATACTTAATACTGAAACTAATACAGCGATACACAGCTCACAATTTGACAGTTTGGGTCGTAATGGGCATTTATTGGCGGCACTACCATGTCATAAATAAGAAATTCTGGAATTTCGTCTCTATATCTAGCCTAACTGGTAAATGCATGGCACAAAAATTATAAAAACTTTTACAGTTTTATTCTATGGACATGTTTACATCATATGGTCCTATTATTAAGGCAAAATAGAATCACTGATTTTTAAAAATGATTTTAGCCGGAGCCAGTCCCTTTAATTCAGCAGGCAGGGCCTCGAATTTATTTTGAAAAATGCTATGGCCCACTAAAATTAATTTGTTGCGTCAAAAACAAAGCTATTGCTCAAAGTGTGGCGCAGCGATAGAATGATATCGGGCCAGATAAATTGGAAGTTCTCTGACAAGTTCAATAACTGCCAAAATCCAAATGGCGATTTAGTGTGATTTTTGGTATCTGACATCAATAAGTTGACATTGTGGGCGAGATAACTTTAAAGTTCAATAATGGCGGAGGCCGCGGCCGTTGTCAAGTGCGCTCTTGCTATATTTATTAACAGGGTGGTCGGCAGGATAGTGACCTTTCTTTCTCATTGTTTATCTCCCAGTTCATTAACCAATTTTGTAAAAAAAATTGTCAAATTTTCATTATGTTTTCAAGATATTAAATAAACAAAGAAAAGTTTCGGAGTCGAGCAATTATTTTTTCAAATAATCTTGAACAATAATAATTAGTTAAAACTGTATCTTCAAAAGGTATTTGACCAATTGCTTAAAATATACCATTCATGATTCTACAAAATGTTGTATGTAATATTTTTTAGCCATTTGAAAAATGTTTTATATTGGCTAAAATTTGAAGAAAATCGGTGGAGCAACTAAAAACCAAGAACCTTCTGAATGTGGCACTGGCTAATAACACCATGCTTCTTATATGCACTAAGGAGCTCACTATACAGGACATACACTTTCTCTATGGGTATTATAGACTTCTTGCACGAGTTTGCGCGTGAACAGTTTGTCTGATTAAAACAGTTCGGTGTTGCTCACTGTGTGGCGTGTTGTCATTGAGCAGTGTGTAACAGTTGTCTGATTAAAACAGTTCGGCGTTGCTCACTGTGTGGCGTGTTGTTATTGAGAAAGGTGTATTGGATCCCTCCTGCCCAATAACATCGGTATGGACAAGAAAATAGCGACTCCAGAATGCATGGCTAAATACGCTATTTTGTATATTTCTATGCCAACCGTTTTAAAATGGCCGCAATCTATCATGAAGAAATACACTGCAAATAACCAGATAAGTAAAACTTGAGAAATCCAGATTAAGAGTTTATTGTCTACTTACAATTGAAATATAATATCCTAACAATGCTGAAAAAGTATTAAAAACAAAGTGATAAAAATCTTGGGACTATCAAAACTACAAAAGGAAAGAATTCTGCCTGGTGAGGTTTGTATTGCAATTTCTACAAATTAATAGGACAGTTAGACAAACTGAAAATTTAATTTAGGAGAACATAAGTACTTGTATAGCAATGACAAGAGTAAGCAAATATTTAAAGAAATGTCATGCTGAGAACACAATACATGTGTATGTACATGTATCTATGCGCATGGCAAATTTGAAAAAAAAGTTCCCGTCTACATTCAGATGGTCAATTATTACTCATAATATAAAAAGATTAGAATTGTTACATGTGTTATACATTATTCCTATCGTAGCATTTTAATGGTTAGATATATATAAGCGATCTGCACTGAACATCTACATTTATTTCACAAGTCCATCCAAGAACAGGAATATTCCTGTGCAGCTGACGCCATTGTCAAACAACTCTTTCTGGTTGATTTGCAGTAACAATATCATACAGTTTATCTTGTTACGAGTACTAAAAACGAATAAAAAAACAGCTTGTTTGCAACTATGCAATGTTTTTTTTAAAACCTGCGTGGTGTTACACAAAGCAGCTGACAAAAATCGGAGAATGATATCAAGTAATCAAGACAGAACTGATTATCATTTTTATAAATGTCAGCACAGCTATCATGCATTCTAAAGAAATTTATGTAGCCGACTGCCTAAATAATAAATATATAGTGTAATTGTCAATGGCATGCCGAGGTGCCAACCAAACATAATCAGATTTTCTGTAGGCTAAATCTAAACTTTATTCTCTTTCATAACAATATTTTTGAAAGATGAAGCACACCCGATATTTACTTTCAAATACTAGCCAAGATCACAGAATATGAAATTATACATCCTATCTTGCAAATCAGACGTAAAGCTACTATAAACTAAACAACAAGAAATGAAAACGCCTTAATATTATCTATCAACACAATACATGTATTAACAACCGATTATATGTATTATCATTATTACAGTGAGTGTCAAGAGGTGGAAAGCTCTAGATAGCCATTATGATACTAAAATTGCATGTGTTTCATAAACATGATATTTTTCTATGTACAAATACGATCACAACACATTCAAACACAACGCAACATTACTTATAGACATCAAAAGATCAGCCTATTTAAAAACCTTTCTGACCAGTAACTTTTTAAATATAATTTACAAAAAAAATATTTAACTAAACACACAAAAAAAGGATTTATGTATACATGCTTTAGAACAACTTCCAAAGGGGATGGTCACCACTAGGCCTATATCAACAACCTCGGTCAACATAATTATGTACATCATATATGCACTTTTTACATTTATTCATTGTATTTAGAACACAATTAAAATGTTTAATCACCCGAAATCACAATAAATGGAATCAATGGGGCATGTATTTGTGATGCTATGAAAATTATGAAGGGTTCCTTCTCAAACAACCGAAGTATTCAGAAGCAAAACAAAATTGACTGACACTTCAAAATGTTGCACGAATACATACTAATGGTCATTATAAGTGGTTTCCACTCAGTACGCCAGGTACGGCTCAATTGGTATTTATTTCTTATTAAGTAGTCATAACCAGAAGCATGATGTCTCAGTATATGCACATATTGAGGAATCATCATGCAAAATGAACAATTTTAAATGGTACAGGTTTATTGGTGTAATTATTGTTGATAAATAAAGATTGCCATTTTGCAAACATCTTTCTACGTAACTAATCATTTTTGTTCACAAGTTTTCGTTTAAAATTTAGATTCTGGCAAACTAGTCTAATGCTACCAATAGGAATGTATTCAGCCGAGAAAAATTTGAATACCAGTTTCATACAAAAATCTTGCGATTCCCACCAAAATGTATAAAAGGGTGTACCATTGATATGTTAAAATCTTAAAACTGATGTTGTGTTAGACTTTTCACAACCCTTCATATCGTGTGGGGATTTTTTCTAAAGTCAGGCACATATCTGTTACGTACGGAAGTGCATGACAAAGAAAGCCAAAGAAGCCAGCAACAAGGAGGCTTTGTAATCAATACCAGAAGCTGTGTTGCATTCATCACCATAACATTCACAGTACTTCAGCTTGATTTTGTGTGTGCCGGTTCTGTCAATGCATTTGTCTTGACCTTCAGTAGCACAGCTACGAATAACACGCTTATCACCCTCAACTGAAACAACAGAACAAAGTTTGAGAATTATTTGCCAAGAAAGCTAAACTCATTGATATTTGTTATCAACTGATGAACAAGACAATAAAAGGTGCTGCAAAAATATAGGATGAGCACAAGCAAAGGTTGGATTGTTATTTTTTAACATTATCAGACAGTTATCTGGTAATTACAAATTAAAAAGCACCACGGACAAAAAGGATTGATAATGATTATAAAGTAATACTAATGATGACTGCCATAATAAAATAAATTCGATATAAATATCTTACCATTTTGATGAACCTTGCGACACATTGTGAAATTTTGTCTCACATTGTAAGTTTGAAAGTAGTATTTCTCGCAATCAACAAGATTAGCTTTTGTTACATCAATGGGGTCATCACAAAACCCTCCAACATCTTTGTAGGATGATGTGCACTCATAGCATTGTATTGCATCTGTAAATAAATTATAAACTAACATTACAAATTAACATTTTGAAGGTCCTGAGAAGTGCATATATGAATTGGCTCAAATGCTTTATTTAATTTTTTATGACAGACCTCCAAAAAATTTTTAAAAAAACATTTGTTGAAGTTTAAGGCGTTTGTTTAATTGAAAATTTATAAGGCCTTGAACAATATCAAATTCATGATGAAAAAAAGAATATTGCTCCAGCTAAAATATTATATAGTTTACTGATCTATACAGAGAGGTGAAAGGTATAAAAAGTCCATTGAAAATAAATTAGTGAATATTCATACAGACTTCAATCTAATCTCTTGAAAATTACCACAGATCCACCCAGGCCCTTAACCCTTTAGAGACTATGTACTGATATACCAGTATTTTTGCAAAAATCTGATATAGCGACAGTAGCAAATTAACCATTCAATCAATCAATAAAACTTCTATAGCGCCGATATCCTCAGCGGACAGAGCTCAGAGGCACACAAATCCTTAGCATGATCATATGTCATAATCGAGGCCAAAGCAGGTTCTTCAACAGGGAGCCGAGCTGCCGAGGAGCTAGGGTGGGAAAGCCAGATCAAATAGGTGTGATTTAAGTAATTTCCGGTAAGTTAAAATTATTTCGGCATTACGTATTGGCACAGGCAGGGCATTTCATAAGGCTGGTCCAGATATAGAGAAAGCACTTCACCAGTCTTAGTTTTTATACGAGGAACAACAAATCTACTTGAATTTGTGGAGCGTAGATATTTTGAGCATTTTGGACGAACAAGTAAATCAGCCAGATATGCAGGTTGGTTGTCCTTCAGGTTATTGTGCATACTTTAAAATGAATGCGAAACTTGAGAAAGCCAATGTAATCGTTTTAGAATAGGAGTGGAACGACTAAAACGTGGGGCCTTGGTTACAACTCTTGCAAGGCAGTTCTGAATGCGTTGTAATCTAGTGATATCCTTTTCTGGTATACTGTAAAACAGTGAGTTACAATAATCTAACTTGCTACTGACCAGTGCCACTGCAATTTACCTGGCAAGATCTTAGGAAAGACTTTTTCGAATTCGACGCAAATCACGAATATGATAGAAGCATGCCCTACATGTTTGTAATATGTGTTTTCGGAAATTCAAGCTACTGTCGAATACTACACCAAGATTTTTGGCTGATGCAGATGGATTTGTGTCTTGACCTAGAATTGGGCATGGGAAATTATTTAAGAATTTTTCTCGCTAAGTTTGGTCCCAATGAGAAGAAATTCTGTCTTACTGGGATTAAGCTTCAGCTTAGACCCTGTCATCCAGGCCGACACGGCCGTTACACATGTTACACATGTTGCAAATTGTCAAAGAGATACCTTAGCGTTGGAAACGGATAGAGACATGTAAATTTGAGTATCATCGGCATAAAGATGGTGGTTTATGTCAAAACTGGAGATGATAGCGCTGAGTGGTGTAGTGTATGGGGTAAAAAGCACTGGTCCCAGCACAGAGCCCTGTGGAACACCATATGAGAGTGTGACTTTATCTGACAGAGTGTCTTTAATTTTTACAGATTGGTGCCTATTTTGCAAATAAGAAGAATTTGAGCCTGCCCAGATATTCCATACCAATCTGAAAGTCTAATTGTGTAGTTTGGTCAATGGTGTCGAAAGCGGTCGACAGGTCAAGCAAGGTCAGAGTTTTCCATTTCAGGTCTTACATAATTTAAACTATTGTATTGGACTCCACATGGTTAAAACACAATAGAAGACAAATAAATAAATTATATAGTAAATTAGGACGTCACAATTTAATATACCAACAAGCCACAGCATTATGATAATATTAGTGTATTTCTGTGAATTCAGTCAGGATAATTGTGCAGACCCTTTGGCCAATTTACCACTTAATAATGCATGGTTAACAATAATACCACCAATAGGGCCTACAGATCAAGAGGTTAGGGGGGAGAGGCAGTTATCCCCAGGAGGCCAGGGTCCACCACAAAGGGTTAAAGTAGAAACACCCCAACGCAATCGAGAATTTGCAATTTTCAGGAAAAAACAGATAACAAGACCTGGAATTATCTAAATAGACCCAGGGGATAATTTGCCTAAAATGATTTGTATTGCAACATACATGCTTGTATGTGATTTTATACAAATACCGTGGTCAAAAACAGCTAATCTAGCCAATATTCGTGATTGCATCACAGACTTTGGGTGTCAAAATTGGTCGTGAAATGAGATACTGGTTAAATTACGCCTTGAAATCTGGATTTTCCTATAATGTTCCCACTCAGATATTCTTGTCAAAAACCCTGTATAGCATACATGATTTTTTTACATCAGTTTTTTTAATCAAAATTGGGATCAATTGCTTTATTGTGAATCATAAATATTTTTCATCATAGCATAATTTGAATACTATACTCAGTGCATCTGTAATCAACTAGATACGGCTTGTTTTTTTGGAACAAAAACATGAAGAAACATCCCCATGAGATATCTCTGGGTTCTCTAGGTTCTTTAAAAATCCCAACCAAAATAGCAATATGGTTGCGTTGTTTTCAATTGATGGATTCTTCCCGAAAGTGACTAGAGAACAGACATAATGAATTGATTTGTAGATGTGTCCAAGGCTGCTGAAAATGCTGAACATTAGAAATATCTTTATAGTATTGGTGATGCAACTTCAATTACTGGTATGTGTATGGGAGGGAATTATATAGAAGTTATCATTTTTGGGCCATAATAACCTTATTCTTTACTTAGCACTCACAATTGAGATAGACACTTGCAGTTTTTTTTCAGTATGGCATGTAGCAAAAAGCTATGCAATTCTGCCCATTTGCTAATCAAATTTGTAATTGATCAGCAAAATATTTATTCATCAATGCAGTGTTCAGTACAGATGGGTTTTTCTATGGGACAATGTCCCACCAGAGCAAAAAATATGGGGAAATTTTCAAAAATTTGGCAGGTCGATGGGACACATTCTATTAAACCATGGTATTAAGCCCATGGTATTTTGCCAGACCTACCTCTGTTTTACCGAACATGTCCGGTCGGTCCGGCGTTATTGGGAAAGACTGAATGACAAGGATGTCTGATTGCTAATCAATAATTTTCAAAAAATTTATCCCTGACTTTTATGTTTTTTCTTCACAGGCTTCCCACATGCACAAAGAAGGCATTCTGGGTGATTCTACTGTTTGTGTCTAGCGCTTGTGAACTGAAGGTTTCATAATTTTTAAAAAAAATCTTTAACTTTTTACATGTTTACCGTTACAAGATTTTCAATTTTTTTATATTAACTTTGTAATCATTAAAAAGTAAATGATGTCATAAATAATTGTGACAATTCCAACTGGATAATACCTTTTCTTAGTGATGTGCCTGATGATGATTACAATAGATCGTTTGGTACACCAATTATGATGATTAATTATAATTGTTAATTTTCTATTTTTGCTGACAAAATAAAAACCAAACTGAATCACAGTTGTTTAAAATATTTGCTGACCTGGTCAAACTCATGAAAATTTTACTCAACCAACACTACCTTTTCGCATTCTGGGTCAAATATACTTTAAGTGTTTTTTTTTGTATTGTGTATTTTAATGTTTTCCACATTTTTAAATGGTAAAATATGTGAAGGAAGCATGTGACTCTATATTATCTGGTTGACAAGCAAACATTAGAAATGGGTACTGCCTAGGAGAATTACCAACACAGGAGGCAAATTATTTTCATACTTTGCTGCTCTGTATTGGAACCAGTTGCCAATCATTCAATCTACTTAAGACCCTTTGCTCTTTTGATGTGCAGAAAAAACACTTGGAACATGGCATTGGTAAAAAACGAAAAAGAAAAGATCTATAATAGCTTCAAACTATCTATTATTAAGTTTATGGGTTGGTAACTTTACCCAGGCCTGCCTTGACACCACAGACATGGAATATCTCCATGGCTGTGATACTAGAGAAAGTCTTATGATCACTATAATTATTACAGCTAACGTACCATATTCTAGTCTTAACTATTTTTTGCTAATTTATAATGATAGATCCATTATGTTCGAAGATTAAAACATCATCCATGTTTAAGATGTTATGTGCTTATTGTAGTTAATACTATCTGATTTATATATTTAACTGGACTGGTACTTCTTCACTCTTGCCCCTGCCATCTTGCCAACAGGAACCACTGTGAAATAAGAATTACCGTTGGGCTTCTTTTCACTATTGTTATCTCTGGTAGCAAGTATGGTGGCTCCTCTGTCAAGTCAAGTCGTTGAAAATTACTCATTTTTTTAATTTGAAACCAAAAATCTGTAAATCTTGATGATTAAACACACATTTCTTTTAAACATTTTCTTTTAAATAAACTCAACAGATTTAATTTGATAATTAAACAAATTGAAAAGAAGTAAGAGTTTAACGAAATACAACTTGTCATTCAATCAATAAAATGAATTGTTCAGATGAAATGGGAGATTTTGCAAGAAAGATACAATATTATTTTGAAAACTGTGCACTCAAGACATAAATGAGCAGGTCAATTTTTCAGGTTGCCCGCAAGATTTTTTAGTTGTCAGAATAAACAACTTTATCTTTTAAAATAAATTATTTTAAAACAATAGCTGGTGATTCCCTGCAAATCTCCCAATTATTTAATGTGTAAAAGGGTCAATGCGCCGTGCACAGGAACAATTTGCAGATTTTTGTAAATCTTTATTATTTTTGGATGGCTGTCCAACGGAGACCATGACATTGATACTGGATTGTCCGACGGCAAAATAGGTTGTCTCGGACGCTTGGAATGCACTTATTTTGTGCCCTGACAATAAAAGTCTAAACGGCTGAAGTTGCTTATTACCACCTAATTTTGGTCTTTTCAGGAGAAAAGAAACACTGCTATACAAATATTGATTAGACTACCCTGGTCTGGATAAAGAAAGAGAAGGCGTAGCATATTACCCAATGTGCATGCAGTGAGTGACATTACTTATAGAACACATATATGCAGTGTTTATTATAGGCAGTGTCTTATCGTATGTTTAAAATGTAACTTTTTGGGCAGCCTCATTTACAGAACCGTATGGATAGCCACTTCGTTTATTATAGGCTGTATGTGATTCTTCATAATATAACTATGGACAACCTCACTTTTTTACAGAATAATGAGTAGCCTAACATATGGGCCCCAGTCATTCAGTAAACAACAATGTTACTCCAGTGTAGACTATTTCGGTGAAGTGTATTCCGGTAATTATAGGGTGGCCCTGTAACAAGAGCCTCTGCCGAAAACAAACTCATTTGATTTGCAGTCACTCGAATGGATGAAAATTACTTCGCAGCGACATGGTTGGCACTGGTTAGCTTGCAGCTGAATCGAATCTTTGAGGTGAAAAAATGGTTGCGACCCTGGCCTGGGCTTTTTGGCAGTCACACGCATCAACTGAAGACGGTGAAGTATCGAGCAGTCGATTTCTCTTAAGTTAACTACTAAGCTAGAAAATAGGAGATATTAGGGGTAGACCTAGGCTTACTGTAATCTTACTTGATGACAGAGAAAACAAATCGACTGCAGCCTAGGGCTGCAATAAAAACAAATTATGCTCAATTTCACGGCAGGACCAAAACCTCCCGCTGTCAAAATATAGCTAGTTTTTCTCCGAAAAAGGGGAGTATAAGATATTCACGTTAACATGCAAAGATAACGATAAATATCAAAACAAAAACAACAGCAAAATATTACCAGTGTGTGTACTAATAGCCAACAAAACGGCTAAAATTGAGAGCGTAATCGCTACAGTCTCCATTTTGTGTCCAAGGTCGAGCGCAAGGGCAGTGCATCCGGGCTCTCAGTTGCGGTGTGGGCGAGTTAATTTCTCTTTCGCCAGTAATGTAGGTGAGAGTTATGGAACAGTCCATTTTGGAAATCATCGAGTACAAGAAGAGATTGCATCCAAGGCAAAAGTGCACGAAAGGACTATCCCATGTATAGCCAAAATTTTGTACAGGCCTACCCAGCAAACACGAAACATCTGTATAACATTTGTACAATGTTGGACCAACGTCGAAGACGTTGGGCCGGCGTTGTACAAATGTCATACAACTGTTTTATGTTTGCTGGGTAGGCCTAGGCCTACACATGGGCGCATCAGCCCTAGTTTGGTTGAATCAGTTAACGTTGTTTTGTTATTTAATTAGGTCAAGAGTATTAGGTTTGGTATCAGAACAAATTCATAACAAGCTGAAAATATCAGGAAATGTTCAGAAAACTATCCCCTACAAGATACTAAAAGCTCACATTTGTGTCATATCGTGGGCTAAGATCATCATTAAAATGTCATTAATAAGTCTAAATATATGTTTTTTGGGAGATAAGGAATTCAATTTCAACAATATTTCAACACGAAAATAATATTTTCAATGCTTTTTTACATATATGAAAACCGTGAACCTAAGTATACATACGTAATTAATATACATGTATGAACAATGTTGTAAGGTCTCAATTACCAAAATCATAGAGGTGGGAACAAGTGTAATACCTCTTTTTTGTGTAATTTTGACTGAAATATCCATTTCTTATAATATTTTGATGATTTAAGGTAATTTTCAATGGCAAAATGTCAATTTCAAGGTCAAGTGATCGAAAATAAGATTTTTTTTCAAATATAGCTAGGATCATGTGTAATCAATAGGGGAGGACGGGGCATGTTCGAACCCTTAAGACATAATGCATACCTGTTCACTAGATATTTACCTAAATCACTAATTATTTCATACATACAGTGCTTCCACATGTATGAAGCCCCACTAAAATTTATAGTTAGGTGTCTTGTATATTTTGAAAAATATAGCGCAAAATGTGATTACAACCAGAATGGTCGGACATGCCCCGCCTCCGGGGCATGTCCGACCAGTACCGTTCGAACATGCCCCGGTTATTAAAGTGCAATACAACAATGACAATAATTGACAATCCTTTGTATTTTATTATTGCATTTTTCATAAATAGCAACAGTGTGATGTTGCCCTTCACAAGGTAGCAGCACATTGTCAGTCTCCCATAACGTAGCCAGCAGTGGGCAATGGAAGTTTGTCCATCAGGCCACCGGCGCACCACTAGCGGCATTTATCACGGTTATCCACCAACCGCTGGGTTACCAGACAAAACAGCATGTGTTGTATGAAAAAGTGTAATAATGTGTGGCTGAGTGAGTCCCAGCATGTAAGGGTGAGTGTGGACATGTGTGAATGAGATAAACTATGCTGCAATTATGACCATTGGTTGTGAGGCTACTTCGGGGCATGTTCACACCCTTTCCGGGGCATGTCCGAACGCGTTTGAACGTGCCCCGTAATGCCATTTCAGCTTCAACCCCAATTATTGCCTGTACCACTTGTGATGGTTCAAAAATACTTTTCCTGTATGTTGAATACCTCTGTGTTCTATTTATAGAACAACAAATGGTTACTTAACTACTAAAACTGTAGTTCACACAGTATTTAGAAAAAATAACCTAAATAACATATAATGAGACGAAAATCACATATTTGAATCGAGAGCAAAACAAAAAAACTGTAGCTGATGAATTTTGGGAGAAACAGTGACTTAGGGGAGAGGTACATCATGAATTATATTTTTAATTCACCAGGTGGCCCTCAATTCTGAATTACCAGCAGGGTGCGAACGTGCCCCGGTGTTCGAACATGCCCCGTCCTCCCCTACCTCAGTTTTATGGGATTTTGACTGGAAAATCCATTTATGGTATTCTGTTTGTGATTCAAGGTGACTGTCAAGGTAAAAAGGTCAATTTGAAGGTAACATTTTTAAAAATGTTATTTTTAACAAATAAAAAATAGCAGCAAGTGTATTACAGTACAGTTTTTTATCTAATTTTGACTGGAGAATCCATTTATGGTATTATTTAAAATTTATGAAATATGATTTTTTGATGATTAAAGGTCATCTAGAATTTGAAAACGTAAATTTTGAGGTCAAGTGACCAACAGAGGATTGTTTATAAGTAAGGCTAAGAACAAGTGTAATATCTCTTTTTCGTGTAAAAAAGGAAACCGACATAAACTAACCTACTGGATAATTCATCTCGATATTATTTTAGTGATTCAACTTCATCTTCAAGTCGAAATGTCAATTTCAAGGTCAATTGAGCAAAGAAATGGTTCTAACAAATAAAAATAACAACCAATGTGATATCTTGTTCTAATTTGATTTTGACTAGGAAATCCATTTCTGGTGGGAGTTTGATCCAAAGTCTCATAACTAAAACACATTTTCCACACATAAAAATAGAAAGGAAGTTTAATACATATTGTTGATGCAATTTTTACTGCATTTTTTTGGTAGTATTTTGATGGCTCAATGTCATATTTGTGGTTATAAGGTTGTTTAGCTATTTTAGACAGAATAAAGTTTTCTTCAACGCCTCCCCGTCGCACTTTAATGCTTTTCTGTCCCCTTTAGCGCACCCAGGCACTTTTAAACGCCTCCCAATCGCCCTTCAACACATTCCCATCGCCATTTAACGTGTCTCAGTCACCCTTTATAACGCTTACTTGTCACATTTGGCGCCTCTCTATCACA
This sequence comes from Flabesymbios commensalis, assembly GCA_964017125.1. Taxonomy (NCBI): domain Eukaryota; kingdom Metazoa; phylum Annelida; class Polychaeta; order Terebellida; family Flabelligeridae; genus Flabesymbios; species Flabesymbios commensalis. Next base: position 45,994,679 of record OZ024904.1, read on the forward strand.
TTTTAAGGCATCCCATCACCATTTAACACCTTTTTGTCGCCCCTAACGCCTCGTAAATGCGCTTTAGCACGGCTTCCTTGTTCTTTGAGGCATCACAATTGCCTTTTAAAGCCTCCATGTCGCCCTTTAACCAAGAGCTCAGCATTTGAGGGGTTCCTTTTTTTTTAGGTCGGGGAGGGGAGTTGAGTGGAAATGTGTATACCAACATGCTTTAACTTAAAGGGGACTGGCCCAGGCTAAAATCATAAAAAAATCGGTGATTTTATTTTGGCTTCTTAATATGACCATATGATGTAAACATGTCCATAGACTAGAACTGCAAGTGTTTTAATTTTTGTGCTGCGCATTCACCAGTTACTCTAGATATAGAGACGAAATTCCTGATTTCTAATTATTGACAACCATGGTAAAAATTAGAAATACGAGAATTTCGTCTCTATATCTAGCCTAACTGGTGAATTTTTTAATGACATGTAAAAGTGGCAGAAGTCTTGGATTTGAAGGTAAAATAAGTCATTTTTTTTCCAAAGACACTAGAAATATTTTTTTCTAATACAAATCTTGCAGAAGCCATAAATAAATTGTGCTTTTATGTGAAACGAACCATATACAATACGGGGTTTTCTTTACATTCTGTCGGCCATTTTGTGTTTCGCTAATTTGAAGGTGAAGGTCACCAAATATCGAATGTTATCCGACAGATTCGGGCTGAGCACACCTAAATTATGAAAAAACAAGTCGATACAAAATTATATACTAAGATGCCGAGCAAATTTCAATGTTTCAGATTTCAAGCAAGCTTAAATACACACATATTTATAAAGAGGCTGCTATATTCTTTCATGGAACAAAATAGGCCCTACATGATCTTTATAAATATAAGCAACAATCATTTTTAAGCATACACGTATCTGGTCATGGTTCCACGTGTATCTATGTCAATTGGTTTTAAGTTATCGCGAGAAGATCCATTTCCGACAATGGCTGCCTAAGTGGCATTATAATTAATTATTTTTCACATGGTATGCTTTCATTTATATCCCATCTTAATCCTTGACCATGAAAATGTAGGAATAGACACCATATAAATGTGTCTATGACAATTAGTTTTAAAGTTATTGATGAAACAACAACTTCCGGCAATGGAAACCGCACTTTTCTGCCATGGTTCATGTCCATGGGTATTGATAATTCTTAAAAACATGATTTCCTTGTGGTAACAAAAAGTACCCTCCCCCCCCCCACCCATGAGAAATTTTGTCACCAGACTAGTAGACATGCTTATAAATTTTACCTCACATGTAAATAAATAAATAAAATGGGATGATATATTTGACCCGATAACCTAGATCAGGCTGCATGGCTGATCCACCTCTGCACCACGGGGACTAGAGCAACGAAGAAGAGTCCAATTTAACTAACCATTAACCTTGTTTTTTTATATCAAAATGTTATGGCCGGCCTGGCCTACTTTGTTTATTTGTATTTTATTAGCCCCACATAATTATTTACAAAATATGGCCCATAGATACCTTAATATATTTTTAGCGTGAAATAATTATCACAAATGACTGCGTGTGAGATGTTTATACAGTAACACTGTAGTCCTACAAACAGGCCTATCAATAAATTATATAAAGAGACGTTTGGCTGAATGAAAATTACTTCGCAGCGACATGGTTGGCACTGGTTAGCTTGCAGCTGAATCGAATCTTTGAGGTGAAAAAATGGTTGCGACCCTGGCCTGGGCTTTTTGGCAGTCACACGCATCAACTGAAGACGGTGAAGTATCGAGCAGTCGATTTCTCTTAAGTTAACTACTAAGCTAGAAAATAGGAGATATTAGGGGTAGACCTAGGCTTACTGTAATCTTACTTGATGACAGAGAAAACAAATCGACTGCAGCCTAGGGCTGCAATAAAAACAAATTATGCTCAATTTCACGGCAGGACCAAAACCTCCCGCTGTCAAAATATAGCTAGTTTTTCTCCGAAAAAGGGGAGTATAAGATATTCACGTTAACATGCAAAGATAACGATAAATATCAAAACAAAAACAACAGCAAAATATTACCAGTGTGTGTACTAATAGCCAACAAAACGGCTAAAATTGAGAGCGTAATCGCTACAGTCTCCATTTTGTGTCCAAGGTCGAGCGCAAGGGCAGTGCATCCGGGCTCTCAGTTGCGGTGTGGGCGAGTTAATTTCTCTTTCGCCAGTAATGTAGGTGAGAGTTATGGAACAGTCCATTTTGGAAATCATCGAGTACAAGAAGAGATTGCATCCAAGGCAAAAGTGCACGAAAGGACTATCCCATGTATAGCCAAAATTTTGTACAGGCCTACCCAGCAAACACGAAACATCTGTATAACATTTGTACAATGTTGGACCAACGTCGAAGACGTTGGGCCGGCGTTGTACAAATGTCATACAACTGTTTTATGTTTGCTGGGTAGGCCTAGGCCTACACATGGGCGCATCAGCCCTAGTTTGGTTGAATCAGTTAACGTTGTTTTGTTATTTAATTAGGTCAAGAGTATTAGGTTTGGTATCAGAACAAATTCATAACAAGCTGAAAATATCAGGAAATGTTCAGAAAACTATCCCCTACAAGATACTAAAAGCTCACATTTGTGTCATATCGTGGGCTAAGATCATCATTAAAATGTCATTAATAAGTCTAAATATATGTTTTTTGGGAGATAAGGAATTCAATTTCAACAATATTTCAACACGAAAATAATATTTTCAATGCTTTTTTACATATATGAAAACCGTGAACCTAAGTATACATACGTAATTAATATACATGTATGAACAATGTTGTAAGGTCTCAATTACCAAAATCATAGAGGTGGGAACAAGTGTAATACCTCTTTTTTGTGTAATTTTGACTGAAATATCCATTTCTTATAATATTTTGATGATTTAAGGTAATTTTCAATGGCAAAATGTCAATTTCAAGGTCAAGTGATCGAAAATAAGATTTTTTTTCAAATATAGCTAGGATCATGTGTAATCAATAGGCCTACCTCAGTTTTATGGGATTTTGACTGGAAAATCCATTTATGGTATTCTGTTTGTGATTCAAGGTGACTGTCAAGGTAAAAAGGTCAATTTGAAGGTAACATTTTTAAAAATGTTATTTTTAACAAATAAAAAATAGCAGCAAGTGTATTACAGTACAGTTTTTTATCTAATTTTGACTGGAGAATCCATTTATGGTATTATTTAAAATTTATGAAATATGATTTTTTGATGATTAAAGGTCATCTAGAATTTGAAAACGTAAATTTTGAGGTCAAGTGACCAACAGAGGATTGTTTATAAGTAAGGCTAAGAACAAGTGTAATATCTCTTTTTCGTGTAAAAAAGGAAACCGACATAAACTAACCTACTGGATAATTCATCTCGATATTATTTTAGTGATTCAACTTCATCTTCAAGTCGAAATGTCAATTTCAAGGTCAATTGAGCAAAGAAATGGTTCTAACAAATAAAAATAACAACCAATGTGATATCTTGTTCTAATTTGATTTTGACTAGGAAATCCATTTCTGGTAGGAGTTTGATCCAAAGTCTCATAACTAAAACACATTTTCCACACATAAAAATAGAAAGGAAGTTTAATACATATTGTTGATGCAATTTTTACTGCATTTTTTTGGTAGTATTTTGATGGCTAAATGTCATATTTGTGGTTATAAGGTTGTTTAGCTATTTTAGACAGAATAAAGTTTTCTTCAACGCCTCCCCGTCGCACTTTAATGCTTTTCTGTCCCCTTTAGCGCACCCAGGCACTTTTAAACGCCTCCCAATCGCCCTTCAACACATTCCCATCGCCATTTAACGTGTCTCAGTCACCCTTTATAACGCTTACTTGTCACATTTGGCGCCTCTCTATCACATTTTAAGGCATCCCATCACCATTTAACACCTTTTTGTCGCCCCTAACGCCTCGTAAATGCGCTTTAGCACGGCTTCCTTGTTCTTTGAGGCATCACAATTGCCTTTTAAAGCCTCCATGTCGCCCTTTAACCAATAGCTCAGCATTTAAGGGGTTCCTTTTTTTTTAGGTCGGGGAGGGGGGTTGAGTGGAAATGTGTATACCAACATGCTTTAACTTAAAGGGGACTGGCCCAGGCTAAAATCATAAAAAAATCGGTGATTTTATTTTGGCTTCTTAATATGACCATATGATGTAAACATGTCCATAGACTAGAACTGCAAGTGTTTTAATTTTTGTGCTGCGCATTCACCAGTTACTCTAGATATAGAGACGAAATTCCTGATTTCTAATTATTGACAACCATGGTAAAAATTAGAAATACGAGAATTTCGTCTCTATATCTAGCCTAACTGGTGAATTTTTTAATGACATGTAAAAGTGGCAGAAGTCTTGGATTTGAAGGTAAAATAAGTCATTTTTTTTCCAAAGACACTAGAAATATTTTTTTCTAATACAAATCTTGCAGAAGCCATAAATAAATTGTGCTTTCATGTGAAACGAACCATATACAATACGGGGTTTTCTTTACATTCTGTCGGCCATTTTGTGTTTCGCTAATTTGAAGGTGAAGGTCACCAAATATCGAATGTTATCCGACAGATTCGGGCTGAGCACACCTAAATTATGAAAAAACAAGTCGATACAAAATTATATACTAAGATGCCGAGCAAATTTCAATGTTTCAGATTTCAAGCAAGCTTAAATACACACATATTTATAAAGAGGCTGCTATATTCTTTCATGGAACAAAATAGGCCCTACATGATCTTTATAAATATAAGCAACAATCATTTTTAAGCATACACGTATCTGGTCATGGTTCCACGTGTATCTATGTCAATTGGTTTTAAGTTATCGCGAGAAGATCCATTTCCGACAATGGCTGCCTAAGTGGCATTATAATTAATTATTTTTCACATGGTATGCTTTCATTTATATCCCATCTTAATCCTTGACCATGAAAATGTAGGAATAGACACCATATAAATGTGTCTATGACAATTAGTTTTAAAGTTATTGATGAAACAACAACTTCCGGCAATGGAAACCGCACTTTTCTGCCATGGTTCATGTCCATGGGTATTGATAATTCTTAAAAACATGATTTCCTTGTGGTAACAAAAAGTACCCTCCCCCCCCCCACCCATGAGAAATTTTGTCACCAGACTAGTAGACATGCTTATAAATTTTACCTCACATGTAAATAAATAAATAAAATGGGATGATATATTTGACCCGATAACCTAGATCAGGCTGCATGGCTGATCCACCTCTGCACCACGGGGACTAGAGCAACGAAGAAGAGTCCAATTTAACTAACCATTAACCTTGTTTTTTTATATCAAAATGTTATGGCCGGCCTGGCCTACTTTGTTTATTTGTATTTTATTAGCCCCACATAATTATTTACAAAATATGGCCCATAGATACCTTAATATATTTTTAGCGTGAAATAATTATCACAAATGACTGCGTGTGAGATGTTTATACAGTAACACTGTAGTCCTACAAACAGGCCTATCAATAAATTATATAAAGAGACGTTTGGCTTTGATAAATACTTTGATATCTTACCGTATCCAAAATTTTCCATTTTTGCGAAATTCAGAACTTGTATTTATAAGCTCCCAATCAAAATTGTTAGATATACACATACTGAGCGACAATAATGATTGTGTACACTGTGTGATCAAAGACGTACCGTATTGGAGATGAATTTAATTATAAATGTGAGCGAGCGTTCAAAACTAAAACCGTTGAGAACCAAATATTTACCATCCGTATATAGACTACAGTCTCGGCCTAATGCCTTGAAATTTGCTAATCATTTAGGTTAAGATAATCACAGAACGCTTATTAGTTTGATTGTGTTTAAAATCTGTAATATATATAGGATGTATCGCGATTTAGATTAATCTTACTTATTGTGTTCTAGGTAGTAAATTATCTTTTTTTACATGTATGTACGCGTATATTTATTGTTTCTAATTATTTGTACGTGCATGAAATCATAACACATTTCACCACGACCTCTTCACCGTGTAGGCTCTACCAAAGTATTTGGCTGGGTAAATATCATTTGTCTTCTCTTGTCTTGTAGAGCGCTGCGCTGTAGCCCTATTGTAAAAGTTTTTAAAATATGTATGAAATATCGCGGTCGTGACAGATAGGACGAAACTTACAACCTGCGGACCCAACAATTTGACTTAAATCAAATTGTTGGGTCCGCAGTAGAACCCAACGGCTGACAGATAATCATCTAATTCAATGTCAAATATTTCAACAATAATTTCAATTATTTTCTGTTGTGATAGATGATTTAATTTTCTTTTTTAATTAGAACATTAGGTAAATACCTATATATATATATATCATACTGTAGGCATACAACAAAGTGAACGATGATTTTTCTATCAATTAAGGTACCGGGTATGTAAAAAGCATAATAATTACGATCCACAATGAAATAATTGGAATGAGGTGTTGCTACATTGTTATTTGACCTTTTTTGTATAAAAGCTATTTGATACGATATTGCATGAAATTCTTGGCATATTCTAGCTTGATCACAATCTAGTGATACCTGTAGCTTCATCAGACTAGCGAAGTTTTATGTCACAGATAACAAAGGGCGAATTTTATGACATATAAAGCCAAGAAAGTTGAAATATGTTATGCGGTTATTGTATTGGAAGGTCATCATCCCTAATTTTGAAAAAAATACGATACATCCAATGGCTTGTAACATCACATATGAATGACTTTAGCTCTTTTTAGAGTCAAGTGGCCAGAAACGATGTCTCATTGCGTCAAAACAGATGTATTTCCATGTTGATTTATGGCAATATCCGCGATTTAGCTTATTTTACAAACAAAGTCGATATTATTTTGGCGGCCATTTTAATTTTTATTAAAAGCGTTGTATCAGTTTTATTTCAATATTCTGAGCGCGAGCATAGGCCTATTCATTATCATAATTAGGCCTATGTAGAAACGTGGGTGTCAAACAGAGTCAGAAATTTCCAAGTATTCAGCGAGATTCATAAGTTATTTAATCCACACTCTTCGAGTCATAATTTGTAACACTGAAATACTAACAAATTTATTATTTTTGTAATTTTCTTGTAACTTATATAACTTAAAATATACATGTAGGTATATAAAGGGATTCATGTTTCAATGTAAAAAACTAATGAGTACTGTGACAGATTTATATGGGTATAATCAGAAATGCATTTATGGTATAATACACCATTAAAAGTAAACTGTTATCAATAAGTACATAATGAGACCGTGTGATCTCTAAATATTAGTACCAATATGTTTCTAAATTTAATTTGGAAACAATACTAAAAACAAAAAATGCATAAAGTACGCATGATTATATAGGCATACATATTATACACATGTATATTATATTTGTATAGCTCTAAACACAACAGAGTGTTACAGTAAGTTATTAACAGAAATGACACATTTATATTGTTGAAATAGTCTGTAAATATCTCGGTTAGAATTATAGTACATCTGTCGCCATCCTTTCACCCTCGGAATATGAAATATTTCACTCCACCTAAGGGAAAATAGCGTTAGTGGTTACTTTATATGATCACGTAAACAACTGAGGATGATCATGTATATATATGACCACATTATGTCATTGAGAAGAGCACACTCCAACCATTTATCAAATCATCTATCACAAGGGAAAATAAGTGAAGTGCATGGTGAAATATTTGACATTAAATTAGATGATTATCTGTCAGCCGCAACCGGTAACATTAGATATAGGACATATTCAGTCTGTTCTAAGAAAAGAAAAAAACTAGAATATTATTGACTACATAATTACATACACAACTGGGGATGCTCATCATGTTCATGAATGTATCATAGTGGTATGGCTCTCCATCAGGGTATCATCATCTTCAAGTCGCCTATACGGTATTGCACAATTCGAGGATGTAGAGTACTGTCCCGACGAGAATGGTGTTTCTGGTCTTCTAGGTTGGTGCTTCATTGGTGATGTGGGAGCTCTCCCTTCAACGACATCGGCCGCATGTTCTATTTCGGGAACCTTATCAACAGCAGCACGACGTTATCATTACTTTTCACTCTGTTCAATAGATGTACATTTCTTCTTGTCAAGTCTTCAGTTATCCCCATTCCAGACCTTTTCCAAGTTTCGTCGTGTGCGCAATACTTGCTCCTGGTTTTAAAGTCACAATTACAGGTGGTGTGTAATTATTACTCTTTGCAGGCAAAAGGTGTACTGCCACAATGTCATCCACCTAAACACCGGTCGTTGCACCAGTGATGGTTTAATGCTGCAATGGTCGCAACGGTGGACCAGCATTAGATCAGCACTCGCTGATGACTCGCGTGGCGGGGCTTCTAAATTGAGACAATATGTTTACGAACATTATGTGTACAATGTATGACATGCTGGTGTGCTCACGCCTGATAACTGGGCCATTAGTAATAAAACACAAAGGAATAAAGAATGCCAAACGTGACGGAACCTGGAATATGTATACTGATCATTTAATTAACGGCTCTAAGCATTTACATGTACACTTGGGACTTCTATACATCTCAATGTTAAGTCATGCTTTTAGTCCTATTGTACTTCCTATTGTACTTTCATATTATTAGCTATACCGGCCAAGAATAAAAAGAAATCATCACTTGACAGCAATAATTATAGATCAATAGCTCTAAAAATCGTGTTTGGCAAGTTGGTAGAAAAAATAGTTTAATGAAACACACAGATAAATTATCTTTGTCTGATTTACAGTTTGGTTTTAAACCGCGTAGTTCTACGGCTACTTGTACTTTTGTTCCAGATGAAGTAAATAAAATATTTCAATAATAGTAAGACTGAAGTTTACAAGATGATGTTGGATGCGAGTAAGGCATTCGACAGAGTAGATCATATCAAATTACTTAAAATACTTAGCAAGAAGGGCGTGTGCCCGACATTACTGAAACTTTGTTTTGTCTGTACTTTTGTTTTATCTGTACGATGGGACAACGTGGTATGCCAGCCTTTTAAAGCAGGTAACGGTGTTAAACAAGGTGGCGTTGTGGCTCCTGTTTTATTTACTTTATACTAAGATGTACTTATGGATATGTTAAGATCATCAGGATTTGGTTGTTATGTCGGTAATGTTTTTGTTGATGCTTTAGCATACGCAGATGATATTGTTCTATTGGCACCCTCACGCTTTGAATTTGGCAGGTTATTGACACAGTGTTCTCCACTTTCAGTTTTTTTATGCAAATAAATGTGAGTTTATTATTCATAGCTAAAGCCACGAAAGTCACTATGATGAAATATACTTTATGAATAAATTAATCCATTCAGACTAATTGCCGGTACTTATTACAACGATTCCGAATGTTTTGTTGTCTACTTTTGTAAATGTGAACTCCAACTTAAAAGTAGAGCCATTAGCTTTATATAGTTTATATATAGATCGTTTTTATGTATCTTGGCGTAAAGCTACATGTATAAGAAGAATATTTAATCTACCATCATCGGACTCACTGTAAACTGTTACATTTGATAACGCAGGTGCTACCAATTATTATGCAGTTGCATATATACGCAACGTCAAGTTTTTTAAATCTATTTTAATGAGTTGTAATGATATCGTAAAATATATAAAAAGCTATGTTTAAATGGCAGTGGTTGCATTAGCTAATAGTATAAATTACAATGTAAATAAACAAAGGTTATATTCACCGTTGATTAATATTCGTGCCTCGTTTGAATGTAAAGAGTCCGAGAGGGACAAACATACAACCTCGTTCATCAGGGACGTATTAGAAAGCGATACGTCATTTCTTTTTATTGATTCACTTTACACTATTTTAAATTGTTTGTGTTGCTATTAATGCATTAATTATTACATTATAACATAATTTCGGAATAATTTGCATATTGTATTTGTGATATGCTTTTCTGTATGATATGCTTTTTGTACTTCGAGTACGTCAATAAACATATTATTGTTATTATTATTAGCTCCCGCCGTCACCGTAGGTGAGACGGAGGGAGCTATGGATTCTACCTCCGTTTTTTTTGGCCTCTTCTTTTGCCTACAACTTTGTAAGAAAGTATGCTAGGATAACAATTTTGGTATGTAGGTTACTTCCAGGTGGCTAATGGACAGGTTAAAATATTTTTAATCTGAATTCAATACGCAAGGTTGCAGAGGAGAAAATGATGATGTTACGGCGATGGGCCGTTGGGCCGTCCGTAAGCAATTCGTTTCCGGAGCATATCTCTGAAAGTACTTGTCCGATTGTCTTCAAATTTTACACACAACACCCCTAGGGGGTCTAGTTGTGCCTTTTGGGGTATTTGAACTTTGACCTACTTCTGGTTCAGAACTATGACCTATTTAGACGTTTTGACGCGCACTTCGTTTCCGGAGCAGATCTCGAAAAGTACTGGGCCGATGACAGTCATATTGCACATACATGTTCTCTAAGGTCCCTAGTTGTGCCTTTTCAGGTTTTTGGACCTTGACCTTGAAGTTGACCCAGCACTTTGACCTAATTTATAACATCGGTAAATCCGACTGAAAGATTTTGCGGAATATCATGAAAACCGCTCAAGATAGCTACACCATTACTATAAAACAAATTGTGAGGTTTCCGGAGAGGATGCATCTTGAAAAATTTCAAGTCGATAAAATTAAAAATGGCCGCCTATCGGCCATTATTCACCTCGACAGGCCTGATATTGCGGAATATCATGAAAACCGCTCAAGATAGCTACACCATTAATATCAAATAAATTGTAAGGTTTCAGGAGAGGATGCATCTTGAAAAATTTGAAGTTGATAAAATTCAAAATGGCCGCCTATCAGCCATTATTCACCTCGACAGGCCTGATATTGTGGAATATCATGAAAACCGCTCAAGATACCTACACCATTACTATAAAACAAATTGTAAGGCTTCAGGGAAGGATGCATTTTGAAAAAAATCAATTCGTCCAAGTTCAAAATGGCCGCCAATCGGCCATTATTCACTTTCACATGGCCGTTATTTGGTAAACCGTGCTAGATGGCTAGACCATTACTATAAAACAAAATGTGTGATTTCAGGAGAGGATGCATCTTGAAAAAATTCGACTCGATAAAATTCAAAATGGCCGCTTATCGGCCATTATTCACTTTCACATGGCCGTTATTTGGTCATCCGTGCTAGATGGCTAGACTATTACTGTAAAACAAAATGTGAGATATCAGATGAGAATGCATCTTTAAAAAATTTGACTTGATCAAATTTGAAATGGCCGCCTTTTCGGCCATTATTCATTTTCACATGGCTGATATTTGGTAAACCATGCTAGATGGCTAGACCATTACCTGATTACTATAAAACAAAGTGTGAGTTTTCGGGGTAGGATGCACCCTGAAAATTTTTAACTTACGAATTCAAAATGGCCGACAATCAGCATTATTTACCTCGATAGGCCTGATATCAGGTAAACCGTGCTAGATAGCTAGACCATCACTATAAAACAAAATGTGACGTTTCGAGAGAGGATGCCTTTTAAAAACTTTCGACTCAATCGAATTCAAAATGGCCGCCTATCGGCCACTATTTACTTTCACATTGCTGATATTTGGTAAACCGTGTTAGATAGCTGGACCATTACTATAAAACAAAATGTGAGATTACAAGAGAGGATGCATCTTGAAAAAAACTGACTCGATCAAATTCAAAATGGCCGCTTATCGGCCATTATTCACTTTCACATAGCCGGTTTTTGGTAACCGTACTAGATGGCTAGACGATTACTATAAAACAAAATGTGAGATTTCAGCTGAGGATGCATCTTAAAAAATTCTGATACGATCAAATTCAAAATGGCTCCCTATCGGCCATTATTTACTTTCACATGCCCAATATTTTGCAAACTGTGTTAGATGTTAGTCCATTACTATAAAACAAAATTTGAGGTTTCGGGGGAGGATGCACCCTAAGTTTTTAACTAGTTTATATCGAATTCAAAATGACCGTAAATCAGCTATTAGTTACCTCGATTGGCCTGATATCGGGTAAACCGTGCCAGATAGGTAGACCATTACTGGGATACTGATTAGGATCATTAATTTCAATGGAGGTTTGCAATCTCTGACAGACTGTCTATTTCTTATCTTACTCTTAGACTGAGCTTCTTAGACCTAGTTGTCTTGCGTCTTGATTTTTGACCTAGCCTAGGACTACATTAAAAACCCTACACAAAATTGCCTAAATCAAATTCTAATTCGTCGCGGGAGCTCCTGGACTTATGTAGTCTTGTTATTCATAATTACATCATGACTGTGTCACATCACATCCCTCCAAGCACAAGGCATGCACCCGGCGTTGTTTCAATGTTGGGTCACCGTCAGCGACGCTGACCTGGCATTCAAGCAGAATTGGGTCAACCTATCGTGCTTACTGGGATGGTCAACAATGTTACATTATTGAGAGAACACAATTTCGGTGTTGTATATGTTGTGCAAATGTTGGGTTATTGTTGTGGGCTTTTGGATATAATATTATCGATTTATACCTTTTATTCATTTAATTTTGCCTGGTAGCACAGCTACTGTATGTCTTTATGCATTCGATCTGTTCACACATCTGATTACTGCAACCAAAGTCTAGAACAATAAGAGGGGACACTCCGCTAAAAGCCAATGACGAAATTGTAACCCTGCTCACAGTGGCGCCGCCGAGTGTCAAGCGCGCCACTATATACAGACGCCGCTCACGTGTAATGTAATCCTATATGTGCCTGAACAAAAGTCCGTGGGATTTTAACGACAGCATAATATTACTACAAATCCATTTGAAGTAAACAATACAATAAATAAACTAACACCTGGTAAAGCTACACGTCCTGACAATATCAGTAATCGGATACTTAGGGGGACGTTATCTGCTTTAGCTGAGCCTCCATCCATATTATTTGATAAATGTATCGCAAAGGGCACTTTTCCTGATGCTTGGAAACAAGCAAATGTGATACCATTATTCAAGAAAGGTGATATGGCACAATGTAACAACTACAGGCCTGTCAGTTTACTACCATGTATTTCAAAAGTTTTTGAAAAAAAGATATTCCAACATTTACTTAGCTATTTGAAAAACCAAGACATAATTTTTAGAACCAATCAGGATTTATTCCAGGAGGTTCCACTACTAACCAATTATCCATTATATGTCATAATATCTATGCAGCACTTGATTCCGGTGATGAGGTACAGTCTTTCTGGATTTTTTAGAGGCCTCAGACAAAATTTGGCATACAGGCCTTATGTATAAAGTAAAAAGATATAGTGTTGCTGGAAATAATTTGAAATTAATTAAAAGTTACTTAAAAAATAGGAAACAACGTGTTCTGGTAAATAACTCGGAATCATCATGGCTTGAAATAACTGCCGGGGTTCCTCATGGGTCAGTCCTTGGGCCAATTCTTTTTTTAATTTACATAAATGCCATTTGTAATATATAAAAAATACCCTTGAGAACATTCAATATAATGCGCTTTGTCTGATCACAGGTGGTAAGAAAGGAACATCACGCCAACTGCTATCGGAGGAAACTGGATTTCCAGACGAATGTTTCATAAAATTTTAAAATTTCATAGCAAAATATTTAAAACCTGTCCAGACAACCTCTAAACATTTTCACCGCGACCTCTGGTGAATAGCAGAAATACCACAAGAGTCAAGGGGGGGGGGGGAGGGACCTCAAATATTTGAGCCACCGTTGCAGAACATTATGCTTTCGGTCTTCCTTTTTCCTCCTTCAACATGTTCAAGTACACGTTTATGGAGCCTCGTACCGTCCAGCATGCGTTGCTGTTCATTTAAAGCTCTATTTAACAGTAAACTGGCTGCCTACCTGAAAGCTAAGTCCATAGTAGCTAAGCTTTTTTATACTGGCAATAGACGTGATCAAATTAATGTATGTCAAATTAGAGAAATTTTATCTTCAATAATGGGGATCTATATAACAAATCTTGTTGACTGAGCCCCATGTGTACATGTGGGCCACAAATCGAATCTGCTGGTCATTCTTTTCTTCACTGCAGCAATTACACTTTTCAACGCGTAGCTATGCTAGAAAAAAACATTTTTGTTAATTCCTCAAGAAATAAGAGTAGATTACGAACTTTTGTCATTTATTAATGAAACATCGCGTTTTGGGACGTAGCCAGCTACGTTCGTTTCATTTTTTTATCATAATTATAGTGTGTACTTCTGTATTTCTGATTTATCTATGGACATACAATCGTCATTGTTACGAAATGTATGAATATATAATGTTATTTTTGAGCCGCCTTGAAGGCATCTTTCATGCAATTACATATTATGTGTATTCATATTTTATTTCTTGTTACTTCCGTATAAGTAGGTTATTGTTGTGCATTTGATTGGTCACATTATAGTATTGTATAGAGGTGCCGATGTTTAATATAATACGATGATTATTTAGTATGCTTGGATATATACATGTTTCATACTACACTTTTTAGCCCACCTTTTAATTTTAATTAAAAAAGGTGGGCTATTGCAATTGAAGCTCGGCGTCGTCGGCGTTAACATTGACTTGTGAGCGCAATAACTTGAAAACTTTTTCATGTATCCTTCCCAAATTTCTTGTGCATGTTACTAATGACCAGTTCTCTATATCAAAATGGGATTTATTGCGAATTTTACGTCAATTATTTTACCTTGTGGGCGCGCGATAACTTGAAAAGTTTTTCATGTATCCTCTTCCAATTTGTTATGCATGCTACTAATAAGCAGTTCTCGGACAAGTTCAATAATGGCTGAAAAAAATTCAAATTGGCTGATTTATTGCGATTTTTCGCATTTTACGTCAATAATTTGATCTTGTGGGCGCGATAACTTGAAAAGTTTCTCACGTATCCTATTCGAATTTGTTATGCATGTTACTAATAAGCAGTTCTCTGACAAGCTCATTTATGGCTTAAAAAAATTAAAATGGCCGATTTATTACGATTTTTTGCATTTTACGTTAATAATCATGCTCAAATTTCTTTGCATGACAAGTTCGATAACGGCCGAATTTCTTTATATTTGTTAAATTTAAAATGGTCGATTTATTGGATTTGTGTATCTATTATATTTTTGATGACTATAAACTGCAAACAAATCAAAATGGCCGATTTATAGCGATTTTTTGCATTTTACGTCAATAATTTTACCTTGTGGGCGCGATAACTTCAAAAGTTGTTCATGTATCTTTCCGAAATTCGTTATGCATGTTAAAAATGACCAGTTCTCGGACAAAAAAATCAAAATGGCTGATTTATTGCGATTTTTCGCATTTTATATCAATAATTTGACCTTGTTGGCGCGATAACATGAAAAGTTTTTCATTTATCCTGCTCAAATTTGTTATTGCATGTTACTAATAAACAGTTCTCGGACAAATTCGATAACGGCTGAAAAAAATTCAAAATGGCCGATTTATTGTGATTTTTTGCATTTTAATAATTTGACGTTGTAGGCGCAATAACTTTAAGTTCAATAATGGCAGCGGGCTATTGTCGCGTGTGCTCTTGTTGCATTGTGTAGCAGTTTAGCAGCCTTGCAAGTGCTAAGCTATTATTCTTCATTCGAAAAAATGCTACACCAACTTATTATTGTGTAGCATTTGCCCAAAATTGTGTAGCAAACTGCTCCGCTACAAAAGACAAATTATTCCCTGTGACCATGAGGGCGCAATTATACCTTTAGGTTCAATAATGGCGGCGGGCTATTGTCGAGTGTGCTCTTGTTTTATTTGCACCTACACTGAGAAGACACTGACTTTAGCTTTGTAGCTATTTAATAATAACAATAATAATAATTAACTTTCAGTGATCTGAGCTCAGAGGCAAGACAAACATAATCGTAATCTGACTCATAGTTCCACAACCGTTTGCGTTTGTCGTCTGGGCCAACTAGATCACCGAGGATTTAATTCCTAGAAGCCGGAGCAAAAAAATACGTTTTCAATTTCTTCTGGAAACTAATTTGTGTTTTCGCAGAGCGAATTTCTAAAGGAAGTTAATTCCAAAGTCTAGGTGCGGCAACAGAAAAGGCCCTGCTGCCTATTCCGGCTCTGCCCCGTGTAACAGCTGATCTAGATCACTGGAACGAAGTGTCCGTACCTTTCGCGATGACTGAAGCATGTTTCGAATATATAGACCTACCGGTTGTCCACTGGTCAGAGCCCGGTAGGTCAGGGAACACAATTTAAATTTAATCCTGTAACGAACAGGTAACCAGTGGAAACATTTTGGAAGATGGGTTATGTGACAAAAACGAGGAGACTTTGTTACAACCCGCGCCAAACAGTTCTGTACACTCTGCAGCTTTGATATCTCCTTTTCAGTTACGTTGAACAACACAGTTACAATCGTCCAGCTTGCTACCTATCAAGCAATTGTTTTAGCAACAGATTATGTTAAAAAGCGCCTCATTCTACGCATGTCACGTATATGATAGTAGCAAGCGCGAGATATACCAGATATATATGACTCTTAAAATTAAAAGCACTGTCAAATACTATGCCAATATTTCCAGCACATGGAGAAGGAGTTACTTCCTGTGCCAACAATCTTGTTGCAAAATATTAAAAGAAATCTCACGTTGCACTTTAGATTCAATTAATAACAATTCGGTCTTATCAAGGTTGGATTTTAATTAACTTGATGACACCCACGAAGACACGCCTTGAAGATATTTTGTCAGAATTTCCAAAGAATTTTTGGGATTTTTGAGCGAAAGAGATAAATATATCTGGGTATAACTGTATAAGGACAAGAGATTGGTGATACTGCTGTGGACCAGAGTGTCGAAAGCAGCAAACAGATCTAACAGTGTAAGTGCAGTGACATTTCCCTCGTCCGTATTAAAAATAATGTCATTTTCAACTTTTTGTATGTCCTCGTTAAATAAAATAAATATATATATATAAATAATTCACCTCATTAAATATAAAAAAATGCTAAACATATAAAATTAGCATCCGGCATTTTCTGACTCCTTGGATCATGTAAATATTATTTCCATGAAAAAAACTTGCAGTAAAAGATATTTTGGATTTAGCACATTATGTCAATGAGAGTGGCAAATAGACTAATTAAACATGAAAATTCAAAATGGCGGATGTCAGCCACTTCGTATTTTGAAAAATGTGGATACTATGTTTGACATTTTTATTATGCTTGAACAAATGCAAAGTAAACCAGAACTTGAAGGCTTGTGTTAATTGGGGGCTCCGATATAGGCGGATCCCTAATTTACCTCATTAAATATGCCAATTATGCTAATTAAAAAAATTCTCAACATGTACAATTTAGCATACGGCATTTTCTGACTGTAAAAGACATTTTGGGTTTAACACATTGTGTCAATGGGAGTGGCGAATACACTACTAGGACAGTATAGGACAACACAATAGGCTAAACACGAGACGATGTCGCAAACGGCGTTTCATCATTAAGACAATACAGTCTCAAATCCCCGTGTAAACCTGTTTAACTTTACATAACAGGAAAGGAAGATTAAAAGCCCTTGTTCGTTTTAATGTTAATGGCCTATTTCGTAGACGACCAAATTGATTTGATCTACACTGGTGTGATCGACAAGCAAATAAGTCGGCTATAGCTATGCGCTTTAAGGAGTGGTCGCTAATCACGTACTGTAGGTCTATCTACCTGAAAGCCACAATGTTGGTATTGATTGAAGTGTTCATAATACGTCACCAAGGCGAAGGTCCCCCGAGACAAATATGACATCAAGCCTAGCAAACACGAGACGTTGACTCATTGTTGGTTCACTGTTAGCCCACGGTCTACGACGTAGGCCCAGCATTGAAACAACATCGGGTCAACGTCTAGTGTCTGCTGCTTAGTAGCCATTGAAAATAGTGTGGCTATGTAGGCGTAGGCCTATTCATCTGTGACGGCCAGTACCAATCCCATGTCATACAGTACAGTTTCCCTAATTAGATAAGCCTGTGTGTATACAGTGCTGAAAACACAGCTAGTGATATAATGTTTATTATATAGATCTCTAAGTCGAAGCAATTTTGTTTCCATTATTGAAAATGTAGAAGTATTTTTAGCTCGCCTTTTAATTTTAATTAAAAAAGGTGGGCTATTGCAATTGAAGTTCGGCGGCATCGGCGTTAACATTTACTTGTGGGAACGATAACTTGAAAAGTTTGTTATGTATCCTTCCCAAATTTGTTATGCACGTTACTAATGACCAGTTCTCGGACAAGTTTAATAATGGCTGAAAAAAATTAAAATGGCCGATTTATTACAATTTTTCACATTTTACGTCAATAATCCTGCTCAAATGTCTCTGCATGACAAGTTCGATAACGGCCGAATATTTTTTTAATTTAAAATAGTCGATTTATTGGATTTGTGTATCTATTATATTTTTGATGACTATAAACTGCAAACACAACATGCAGTGCGTAGAATATTCATTGTTACCATATTATCATGCTTTCATGACCTGACTTCTAAGGTAGGCCTACCACATAGCAGGATGGCTGTTGCTTTCGGAATTTTTGTATGGAGCCTTTCAGAGAATTTCAACTGATTTTTTCCATGTGGTCGGGAAAGTTTTTGTTCCATCGCAACACCAAATATGTGGTATTAACCAGTTGCTATCTAGGTCGTGATTAAAAATTGAATGAATTAATTAATCATTAATTAAAATAAGCTGCAATGTGTTTGTGTGGGTGTCGTCTTCTGCGTAAATGGCATAAATAATAATTACTTATTATGGGTCATTATTATTGTTTTAGCGTTACATTTTCATCTGGAATAATCAGAAAACGAAGTGACCGGGCCAGCTGTCTCTATATTTTTCATAGTATCATCCTTTCGTGAGCTGGGTTTTATCACATAGCAGGACGGCCGTTGCTGTCGGATTATTTTTGGGCGTTTACTTTGTGATCAGACGTCACGAGGTGGGGGCCTTGTGGAGGATTTCAGAGATGCCAAGTCAGCCGAGTTTCTCTAGGAGGTCGGGAATGTTTTTGTTCCATTGCAACACCGAGTAGGTCTACGTCGTATAAACTAGGTCGTGATTGAACATTTGTATGAATTAATCACTAATTAAAATTAAGCGTGAATGGCTAATTATCATGATTATATTTAAAGAAAATAATTATTATCCGTCATTATTATGGTTATTACGTCACAATAATTTCATGTGGAACAATCACAATTCTCCATCAATAGTTATCACCGGCTAATATTTATTTTACTTTCATGAGATAATGTTTGCTTTTAAAATACTCTATAATTTTTAACATTCCAACATGACATTGTATACATTTAATTATATATTTTTTTACGCTTTTCACAGTGCCTTTTTCGCCACTACATATCGATTGTATTATTATACATAGTAGCTATTTTATCTGAGGTTTTGATGCGAGAAACAGATAGACCCCATCTTCATATCTTGTCAATGACACAATGACATTTAATTTTAAGTAGTTATCATTTACATTTTCATATGCAGTGTTTTATCATGGCATTATGCCACTCAGCATGATTTTAATTCTGTATGCGATAACACATCATATATTATTATTTTAATGTTATTTTACCAAAACTAACCATCTTGTATATAGCTATATTTCTATGACAAATAAATCTGTAATAACTTTTATTTCGGTCAATAAAATATATGTATCTCTGTCTGTCTGGTACCTTAACCAAATGAGACAAATATTCCGTAACTATAACGGGTGACAAGGCAAAATGATGTGAAAAAAATAACATTTTGCAGAAGGAGAATTAACATGGCGCTTTTCTAAATAAGTTATTGCACATTAACTTGAAAAACAAATAGTTGACTTAGCAGGCTATTTTACAATTTGAACATTACAAATATTCCCTATGCTGCTTTTAACAGTAGGCATATCGTGTCAGTTTAATTTTCCATAGGCCTAAATATGTGAGTCCTGTTTATTGGATTTGGGTATTACAAAATAGTTCATATTTAATTCCTTTAATGCTGATGTCAATATGAGATTATACGTGTCTTGACATGATTTCTTATGCCACAGGGCATTAGCAGGCTATTATATGATATGCGGCAAAACGTGTATACTAAATCTAAGCTGCTTGAACCACTCATAAAGATTTGTTCTACTAAAATTATAAGTTACCTGAATTTAAATAATGATCAGATGACAGGTAGCGACAGTTGAAATATATAGCAAAAATAAAGAAAAATAAGCCAATCAATTGATGTATTATAACAGCCTTGTTAGTAAAATTTGCCGATATAGAATGCATATGCTAAGCAATGCTAAATCTTAATTTTAAAGAAGTGTTCGAATACACAATGAATGTTAACCCGTTGAACACGAGATCATTATGCTACTGCACTCTTTCTGAAACGAGAATATTTTATGACGTCATAGTTATCTCATGCAATCAGACCCGGAGATCTCCGGGCCTCGTATCTGAATGGTCTCCCTAAATTACGGAGATCTCCGGGGCTCGTCACAAACGGGTTAAATGTTTATCGAGTAAATATGTGGACTCCTCAGGTAATTCGTGGGAACGATTTACATGTGTACACCGGCAGAATATTTCCATAATTATATTGTACTACACATTCCAACGCGGATCAGTGGCCTGGTTAGCCCCCCCCCCCCCACCCGGGGAAACATTTCAGCGGGATTAATGAGTATTGTGCCATCATTCGTAATATTCAATATTGATTGTGCTCTATATCTCACGATTAATCCCTAGCTGTCGAAATACACAGCACTGGCCAATATATGACCTTCGGGAAAGGATTCGGCGAGCTTGCGCCGCATGAGACGTCGAACCAATCCCAGCTACCAGACGTTGACCCATTGTCTACCACGCTGGCCCAACATTTGCCCAGCATTGGGTGGGGTGGGGGATAATTGTACCGATACTTACGCAGAACTGTACCCGAACAGACATATTATTATTCGTTAATGCAATCGTCAAACTAGTTGTCATGTCAAAGGTTTATTCGCATATAAATAGCATAGCAATGAGTATAATCACTATTACCACATAATATACAGATAATAGTATCAATAGGTATTGGTAATTTTTAGTTTTTTCTACTGAAAAATAAGCAGTTCTATAGATTCTAATCGTGTATCATGTTGTCGTAGAGGTGTTTTCCTCCAGCATGACCTGTGAGAAATGATCCTTTGTTCGTAGAACCTGCAGGCCTGTTTCTGGCGTGCGTAGTGAAAACACCACAGGTATGTCCACAAGGTCCGGATTACCGTTCTCTTGTAAAAGTCTCAGCCATGCCGCCAGCGAATCACGACAGGCCGTGCCAGTAATGCACATGCCCAACACTATACCGTCCTCCTGCTCGTGCACAGAAGGCTGTCGTATCACCTCCCATCGCTTGCCCTCTGTAAACTGTTCAAACTGGAACCAATCTATGGGAAGTTGAAACAAAATTATGTCAGAGAAAATAGTTCAATATTGGAGTCGACAATAATTTTAATATTGGATAAACATCTTGTGCGGATGTCGGATGTCAAATTCTGGTCATGACAAAATGTAATAAGTATAACGACTGAATGACAGCGATATATATACATATAGGCTAAACTGGGGGCGTATAACTTCAGCGATCACATTAATGGGGGTGATATGTTACGTTTTTGTACAGAACCTGGCTGTTCATCCACTTTACAAAATACATTCGTTGTATCAGACAATCATAATTATCACACTTATCATAAGCTTCCTTATCAATTTTATTAACACCTGTGATTACTACAAATAGGCCATTGACTTATCTTCATCAGATTGAAGGGCCGTATACATGTATGTGCCCTGTGTTAGGAATTAAAATTCTATAGATGGGATATTTTGCAAAATGATGCTTTGAGTCGCATAAAAACTGAGAATATAAAAAATGAAATAGTCAAAATATTGTTATTTACAGAAAGAATATTTATAAACAAGACTACATAAGTCCAAGAGCTCCCGCGACGAATTAGAATTTGATTTAAGCAATTTTGTATAGGGTTATTAATGTAGTCCTAGTCTAGGTCAAAAATCAAGACGCAAGACAACTAGGTCTAAGAAGCCCAGTCTAAGAGTAAGATAAGAACTAGACAGTCTGTCAGAGATTGCAAACCTCCATTGAAATTAATGATCCTAATCAGTATCCCAGTAATGGTCTACCTATCTGGCACGGTTTACCCGATATCAGGCCAATCGAGTTAACTAATAGCTGATTTACGGTCATTTTGAATTCGATATAAATTAGTTAAAAACTTAGGGTGCATTCTCCCCCGAAACCTCAAATTTTGTTTTATAGTAATGGACTAACATCTAACACAGTTTACAAAATATTGGGCATGTGAAAGTAAATAATGGCCGATAGGGGGCCATTTTGAATTTGATCGATTGAGAATTTTTCAAGATGCATCCTCAGCTGAAATCTCACATTTCATTCTATAGTAATCGTCTAGCTATCTAGCACGGTTTACCAAATATCGGCCATGTGAAAGTGAATAATGGCCTAAAGGCGGCCATTTTGAATTTGATCAAGTCAAAATTTTCCAAGATGCATCCTCAGCTGAAATCTCACATTTCATTCTATAGTAATGGTCTAGCCATCTAGCACGGTTTACCAAATATCGCCCATGTAAAAGTGAATAATGGCCGATAGGAGGCCATTTTGAATTTGATCAAGTCAAAATTTTTCAAGATACATCTCTCCTGAAATCTCACATTTTGTTTTATAGTAATGGTCTAGCCATCTAGTACGGTTACCAAAAACCGGCTATGTGAAAGTGAATAATGGCCGATAGGCGGCCATTTTGAATTTGATCGAGTCAATTTTTTTCAAGATGCATCCTCTCTTGTAATCTCACATTTTGTTTTATAGTAATGGTCCAGCTATCTAACACGGTTTACCAAATATCAGCAATGTGAAAGTAAATAGTGGCCGATAGGCGGCCATTTTGAATTCGATTGAGTCGAAAGTTTTTAAAAGGCATCCTCTCTCGAAACGTCACATTTTGTTTTATAGTAATGGTCTAGCTATCTAGCACGGTTTACCTGATATCAGGCCTATCGGGGTAAATAATGCTGATTGTCGGCCATTTTGAATTCGTAAGTTAAAAATTTTCAGGGTGAATCCTCCCCCGAAAACTCAAACTTTGTTTTATAGTAATCAGGTAATGGTCTAGCCATCTAGCACGGTTTACCAAATATCAGCCATGTGAAAATGAATAATGGCCGATAAGCGTCCATTTTGAATTTTATCGAGTCGAATTTTTTCAAGATGCATCCTCTCCTGAAATCACACATTTTGTTTTATAGTAATGGTCTAGCCATCTGGCACGGTTTACCAAATAACGGCCATGTGAAAGTGAATAATGGCCGATTGGCGGCCATTTTGAACTTGGACGAGTTGAATTTTTTCAAAATCATCCTCTCCTGAAGCCTTACAATTTGTTTTATAGTAATGGGGTAGATATCTTGAGCGGTTTTCATGATATTCCACAATATCAGGCCTGCCGAGGTGAATAATGGCTGATAGGCGGCCATTTTGAATTTTATCAACTTCAAATTTTTCAAGATGCATCCTCTCCTGAAACCTTACAATTTATTTGATATTATTGGTGTAGCTATCTTGAGCGGTTTTCATGATATTCCGCAATATCAGGCCTGTCGAGGTGAATAATGGCCGATAGGCGGCCATTTTTTTATTTTATCGACATGAATTTTTTCAAGATGCATCCTCTCCTAAAACCTCACAATTTGTTTTATAGTAATGGTGTAGCTATCTTGAGCGGTTTTCATGATATTCCGCAAAATCTTTCAGTCGGATTTACCGATGTTATAAATTAGGTCAAAGTGCTGGGTCAACTTCAAGGTCAAGGTCCAAAAACCTGAAAAGGCACAACTAGGGACCTTAGAGAACATGTATGTGCAATATGACTGTCATCGGCCCAGTACTTTTCGAGATCTGCTCCGGAAGCGAAGTGCGCGTCAAAACGTCTAAATAGGTCATAGTTCTGAACCAGAAGTAGGTCAAAGTTCAAATACCCCAAAAGGCACAACTAGACCCCCTCGGGGTGTTGTGTGTAAAATTTGAAGACAATCGGACAAGTACTTTCAGAGATATGCTCCGGAAACGAATTGTTTACGGACGGCCCAACGGCCCAACGCCGTAACATCATCATTTTCTCCTCTGCAACCTTGCGTATTGAATTCAGATTAAAAATATTTTAACCTGTCCATTAGCCACCTGGAAGTAACCCACATACCAAAAATTGTTATCCTAGCTTATTTTCTTACAAAGTTATAGGCAAAAGAAGAGGCAAAAAAAAACGGAGGTAGAATCCATAGCTCCCTCCGTCTCATCTACGGTGACGGCGGGAGCTAATAAACTAATAAATACTCGGTAATCATGTTAATGTAAGTAAAATTGTTTCGATGCACAATTTCATGCTGAAACGCCATGGCATTTCGCTCGGCTCCGATATCCTCAGGTCAGATAGTCACCAGGTTAACAATAAATGAATGGAATTGGGTAACTCCATTCATCCCAATTGAGGGACCTAGTGTCAAACACTCTATTGTTGATAGTTCAAGGCGATAGCTGCATAAGCTCCACTGTTGAGCGGAGGAACCGAGCTACGCTGCTGGCAATCAATCCAACAATTATAGCCAGACTCGAGGAAACTGCAGCTTCTCCTGGATGGTTGTTATACACTAGTTGATCACATACCACGTTTTACATAATGCATCAGACGGAACAACTTCCTGATGAGCTACCAATTAGGTAAAAAAGTACTACTATATTATACTGACAACCAACAAAGTTGAAAAGTTAAATCTCCAGATGTTGAGATGCTAAATATGCTAGTGCAGATATAAATATGCAGACCTGGGGCTGATTCCGAGAACTAAGCTTAGAACTAAGCAGAGTTTGCAGCACCCTCCCCCCTCCCCCCACCCCCACCAAAGAACATGGGTTTCTCACTTTTTTATCTTTATTTCGCCCACAAGAAAACGTGACGCCGGACAGAATCCTGGCCCGACTAAAATCCCCCTTCCCCTACGGGCGGGGGATAAAAACGATTTATTTAAAAAGCGTTATGCCTCATGTTGTCCTCTTAACACAGTGCTTTTTTTGTATTGCGTCATTTCCGTGTCCCATCTATAAGCCATTACATAACAGTGTGATTGCCTTCCGTTTGACCCCTCAAGGTCACCCAAGGTCAAAAGTAGGCCTATGCACATGGTGGTGATTCCTATAGGTGAATAATGGAAACTGTAGCCCTGTCTTCATAATCTTGCTTACTTTTGATGATATGAAGCAACCTAAAGCCCTTTTTTAAATGGCCGCCAGACAGCTATTTTGAAAGAAAACTTGCCCAAAAGTTAATGGAGCCGCTGCCTGGGTACATAGGCTATACTTGAACATCCCATCAAATATCGGGTCTATAGCAATAACGTTTTCAAAGATAACGCATCCACAACATCTGAACATATTTGTCTACAAATTTGACAACAAATGTTTGACTAATCATGCTAATGGCCTAATGGCAAAAAACATCACCCACAAAACTCTCCAATGGTATATAGTGACACGTGTAAAGAGAGTTGTCCAAATAACAAGAGAGTATCATGGTCAATAGCAAACGGGTACAGCGCAGACGGCGGCGGAAACGGAACAAACGCTAAAAGACCCCCCCCCCCCTCCGGTAAGAGGGATGCATAGTGACAAGGATATGAACTAGGAATATTATTTTGTAACTTAAATTGTTTCAGCTTAATTCCTGATACGCCCGTGAGGACGGATACAAAAAAATGCTAAACACTACAAGCATCGAAATAATATTGGGGATTCTTAATTATCAGTATTTATAGTCATTCGTAAGATAATTAGACAAAGCGGATTAGACATTTGTGAAGCACTCACTATTTTCGTCTTCTTGACTTTTATCCTGCGTGAAGGAGTGGAAGTTATCAGTGATATCAGAACGTAGGACAAAGTACACCAGTGATTTAGATCTCAGCCATGTTGTGTAGCCTCCTTCTACAAAGACCGGTTTATTTTTGGGGTGCTCCGATAGCAGCTTCTGTTGCTCCGGACTCTGTGCACTCGCTATGTACGTTGTACTGCTACTTGATGACATAGCCGATATCTGTCAGAATGTAATGTTCACAAGCTATAAAGCCATGGAAAAAGTAGATATTGAATTAAGCATATTTGTAAAAGTACACATCACAAAATATTTAACTATCATAGCAGGTTTTGCTGCAGGGAATGAACTGGCTATTTTATTGGGTGCTTAACGTCATCATGAATGTACGTTCAATGTTTAGGCGGATCAGCATGTTAAGCATGAACATGAGTATCCTAAATTACAGCAATGAAGACTGTTCAACACCCCATGTAATGCCATGGGGCTACAATTGCCTTCCCTAAGCAGATGTTTCCCAAAGTTTTTATATTGCGTACATATTTATATGAATTATGATGCATTCATTCAACAAATAAATCAGTTCGCTACTACTATAGGCAGGATCCCATCATGGAAGTGTAAGTGTTATCAGCATTAGGATTGGCCTACATGAGCGGGTTCCATTTATTGACAAAATATGCCTGCGAGAAATATTTATGACACTGATATAATTAGATACCCTCCAACACAGATTAAAAACATTAAAACAATATTTCAATATAATATATATATATATAATATTTATATATATATATATGGTGATATAGTTGAAAATAAAACATCAATTAACAACAGGCCAAAGGCCGTCATAATCCGTCGTGGTACAAACACACAAAAGGCACATCTATGCCTACACCTGTCCCCAGGGCTGGGTAATGTGAGTTTGAAATATGAAAGGAATTATCAGGAGGATTCAAAGATATGCTTTATAAATTCCAGTGTTACTCAGCTAGTCTATTTTGGCTCAGAGATGTAGGTGAAAGCAGGCCAACCCAAAAGGCACATGTATACTACACCCAAGGGTGATGTGTGTGTGCAATATGAAAGGGATCCCCCACGGAGTTGAGATGTAGATAAAAATAGGACAACAGTCAAAAGCCCTATAAAAGCACAAATGTTCCGAATAAGAGCTATTTGGAGAGACATAGGTCATTGAAGTGACATTGTAATACGTTAAGGCCCCGTTTTATCATCCAGAAACGAGCTCTTATTAATGTGCCAAGAGTGCTGTATCCTCCTTACATGTTTAAGAGGGAGACAAACGAGGAAAATCATCGAGCTTTTTATATTTTCGTAAGCGCAGGCCAAGGTCACGAGAATTGATAAGAGCTCGTTTCTTTTCTAGATGATAAAAAGGAATGGTTAAGTCAATTTATGAGATGAATGATGTGCAGATGATGATGTGAGGTTGGGATGATAGGGCATGGTGTGTAATTGAGAGTGTTTTCCTTCACCTGCCCGATAAGGGGTTCTGGGCATGTTTAGGGGATTTACACTCAGACATGCTCAGACGGTCGGAGACTTGCGTTTCGCTATATGCAATTTAATTCTTAAAACACTGTGGCCTTTTGCACAGCTTCGATTTCCTCGGGTCAGATAGTCCCCAGAGTAACAATAGTTGAGGGTAACTCCATTCTGTCCCATGTGAGAGACCTAATGTCAAACACTATTGCCGATAGCTTAAGGCCATGCCACGGCTAACATAAGTCTGACGCGGGAGCTGTATCGGTATCGTAGTTGAGCGGAGAAACCAGGGTACGGCACTGGCAATCCGCTGAAGATACGTGGACTCAGGGGTTGCAGATGGAACAGATCTCTAATGACCTGTCCCAGATCAGTTTGGCAAAATATTACGTTATCAGCTAACGGAACTTATTATGGTGAAAGACTGGCTGAAAAACACCATTTTCTTATTATAATACAGTTTAACATGTATTCTATACCCAAAATTCGACACTGTACTATATATCTTTTTTTTAAATGACAACTGGGAACAACTTATATACCAAATACGGATATATACGTCCTACTACCTTTTTTCCAACATCATACTTTGATAATTTAGCAATATTGGTGATATGTATTTTAAATCATTGGTTCAGGCCTACAGATAACCCAAAAGACGATTTCCTCATCAGTTACATGGGTGTTCACTCGTGGCTATATGTTATGCCCCTAATCATTGGTAGGCCTACATGACGTTATTATCACTGCATGCCGTGAAAAGAGTTGCACTTCCTTTTAATTTCACATACATGTACGTGGGCATGAAGCAATCATTTAGTTCAACCTTAGACATGTTAGAAGTTGTTACTAGTGACTACATTGAATCATTGTTGGGCGATGTTTGCGGCTTTGCAAGGACGGTATCTAATTGAGCACTTGTCTACAAATAGCCTAGTTTGTATTGATTATAATCTATATGCGTGTATGTAGATAAGCGGAGTGGTGAAAACGTGATAATATTTAATGAGGTGTCATTCTACACTATATAACGATATTTTCTCATCTTACAACCATAACAGTCATTCCCAAGAAGTTCATTTAGTTTGTATTTACTATATCGAGCAAAATACTCTTATGTATATACATGTACTTAACACAATTATGCATATTGTTTTTAGAATAGTTTTGAGCTATATGCCTGCCTCATAAGGTTGCAAATAATTCAGTAGGCTAAATAATAGATAACCGAATGAAATTTTTAAATAAAAAGCGTTTTAAAAGTCTATCTTTATCAGGATACATATATACTTGAGTTATTGCTACGAGAATCAATGTCGACTCAGCGCGATTTTTACAATTACATACTAGCAAGGTTTATCATCACTTTCATTGTGAAATTTTACGCCTATAGTACGTAGCTGATTTCACTTGTAGACCTCGCTTCTCATCAAAAAAATATTTTAACCAAAAACTAGCCATCTAGTACGGTTACCAAATAACGGCTATGTGAAAGTGAATAATGGCCGATAGGCGGCCATTTTGAATTTGATCGAGTCAATTTTTTTTAAGATGCATCCTCTCTTGTAATCTCACATTTTGTTTTATAGTTATGGTCCAGCTATCTAACACGGTTTACCAAATATCAGCAATGTGAAAGTAAATAGTGGCCGATAGGCGGCCATTTTGAATTCGATTGAGTCAATTTTTTTTAAGATGCATCCTCTCTTGTAATCTCACATTTTGTTTTATAGTTATGGTCCAGCTATCTAACACGGTTTACCAAATATCAGCAATGTGAAAGTAAATAGTGGCCGATAGGCGGCCATTTTGAATTCGATTGAGTCGAAAGTTTTTAAAAGGCATCCTCTCCCGAAACGTCACATTTTGTTTTATAGTAATGGTCTAGCTATCTAGCACGGTTTACCTGATATCAGGCCTATCGAGGCAAATAATGCCGATTGTCGGCCATTTTGAATTTGTAAGTTAGAAAATTTTCAGGGTGCATCCTCCCCCGAAAACTCACACTTTGTTTTATAGTAATCAGGTAATGGTCTAGCCATCTAGCACGGTTTACCAAATATCAGCCCTGTGAAAATGAATAATGGCCGAAAAGGCGGCTATTTTGAATTTGATAAAGTCAAAATTTTTCAAGATGCATCCTCATCTGAAATCTCACATTTCGTTTTATAGTAATGGTCTAGCCATCTAGCACGGTTGACCAAATATCGGCCATGTGAAAGTGAATAATGGCCGATAAGCGGCCATTTTGAATTTTATCAAGTCGAATTTTTTCAAGATGCATCCTCTCCTGAAATCACACATTTTTTTTTATAGTAATGGTCTAGCCATCTAGCACGGTTTACCAAATAACGGCCATGTGAAAGTGAATAATGGCCGATTGGCGGCCATTTTGAACTTGGACGAGTAGAATTTTTTTTAAATGCATTCTCTCCTGAAACCTTACAATTTGTTTTATAGTAATGGTGTAGATATCTTGAGTGGTTTTAATGATATTCCACAAAATCAGGCCTGTCGAGGTTAATAATGGCCGATAGGCGGCCATTTTGAATTTTATTAACTTGAAATTTTGCAAGATGCATTCTCTCCTGAAACCTTACAGTTTATTTGATATTAATGGTGTAGCTATCTTGAGCCGTTTTCATGATATTCTGCAATATCAGGCCTGTCGAGGTGAATAAGGCCCGATAGGCGGCCATTTTTAATTTTATCGACTTGGTATTTTCAAGATGCATCCTCTCCTGAAACCTCACAATTTGTTTTATAGTAATGGTGTAGCTATCTAGAGCGTTTTTCATGATATTCCGCAAAATCTTTCAGTCGCATTTACCGATGTTATAAATTAGGTCAAAGTGCTGGGTCAACTTCAAGGTCAAGGTCCAAAAACCTGAAAAGGCACAAGTAGGGACCTTAGAGAACATGCATGTGCAATATGACTGTCATCGGCCCAGTACTTTTCGAGAACCGAAAAATGTAAGTCCGAAACCAAACTTCAAATTATTTTTTCACCATGGAAGAAACACAAAAAAATTAAAATTTGTGAAGGACCCTTCACACATACGTCTTTTCTTCAAAAATATACAGAAAATATTCCCATTCCACACCACAAATCACAGAAATTTTATGAGATATCATGCATGTTTGCAAAATGACCATTCTCTGAGTAAGTCCAAAACCGACATATTTTACTAATTTTTCTTCAAAACTACAAAAATTAACCAAATTTTCCATAGTGATACTTGTAAACGAGACAAGACTGTACTGAAACATCACTTTTACTATTATATATATTGATAAATTTATGACTAAATATAGCACAGAACTGTCTGAAGTGTACGTCCGAAACCATGGAATTGCCCACATGTAATTCTGGTCACTGCAAAGTAAAATCACAGATGGCTGCTAAATTGATTAGATTGGCAATATTTTTGACCTTCAGATGTGACGAAAATCTATCTGGCTACTAAATAGGTGGCTCAATTAGTAACTTGTTTCAACGTTCAAAGGCTGGCCCCGATGGCTCATTCCTTTCCGGTTGTGGCTTGAAACTCAGAGGTACCGAGCTCGAGTCCCGGCTGGTTCGGTAGACGGGGCACCTGTCTGGCACTTCGTTTCCGGACGGCGAGCTGGATGTTGTTTATAAATAGACTCAAGAAATTCAAACAAAATGGCCGCCGTTTATACTGTTCATACCAGCTCGATTGGAATTTTCATTTGTTTATATTTTCCTGACGCGATCACTAGACAGTCAGATGAGGGTGTGCAGACATCACACTGTTTCCTCGCCTGTTTTTTCAATAGGCAGCTTGTCAATCGGGAGCGGGACCGGTTGACAATGTTGACTACCAGGTCAGATCTTTGTGCACATAGGCCTACAGTGCTCCAAACTGTTTAAAGGCCTGGAGTGTGCAGTGCTGTCCATGGTACTGTGCACTACAAGTCATTCGATAAAGAGTATAAAGAGTAGGGCATAGTCCCGACTTCGGGCTTCTTTCTGTCGCGATATTGCCATGCTTGTGCAGAAAGAGAGAAGCAAAATTCACTCACTCAACGTTCAAAGATATAATTATGTTACATGATATCGCGAACAGTCACTACGTGGGGCTATGTTATAACGTGCACATAACACTCGCACATAACTAGTCACGATGTGAATTGCGGTAGGCCTACCTTGTGTGTTGTTGGGTCCCACACAAATCGCCTAATTATAAGTATTTAAACCACTTATATTATATTATATTATTATAATAATAGTTATGTGGATAAATAAACATTATTGATAAAAAAACAAAAACATTTGTAATGATTCAATTTTACACAATTTACAAAGCTATTAAAACTCCTAATCTAAAATGTCTATCTAAATGACTTGAGGATAGATTACATTCATGACCAATACACTTGAAACAATACACATAGGGAAATTATTGCTGGGCCAGCTTAGTAGACGCTGGACCAGCATTAAACCGTTATTATGCCAGGTGTGGTGGGCGTGACACCTGCTCAATGTTTTTTTCATGAATTATATTACGTCATCACAGGTCAGCAATAACAGCGGGATAGTCTCAAGGTGAAAACAACCATTCACGTGAGCGACGTCTATGTGTGGAGAATGGAAAACAACTTGTGGATTATCCACTGTATCCAATGTATAAATTTATTTTTATAAGCAATTCGTGTCATTCTCTTGAAAATCCACATAAACTGCCAATACCACAAAAATCGGTTAGCACAATCAAGGCAACAATAGCAACATATACACAGGCATTGTAAATTATGTGTTCCGGTAATAATTAAATGTCTTTTTTAGCTTACAAACCATGTCCCGAGTGAAAAAAGTGAATGAAAATAGATTATTTTTGTATGATTTCGTCACGTTCATAGCGCTATGAGGCACTATATTACGGTACTTCAGGAATGTTTTAACATCGCTACTTTTTATACTTCCCATAGTGACAGATAGAGACGAAAAA
This sequence comes from Flabesymbios commensalis, assembly GCA_964017125.1. Classification (NCBI taxonomy): domain Eukaryota; kingdom Metazoa; phylum Annelida; class Polychaeta; order Terebellida; family Flabelligeridae; genus Flabesymbios; species Flabesymbios commensalis. Next base: position 46,027,189 of record OZ024904.1, read on the forward strand.
CAACTCCTGGCCATTCAGCTTCTGAGAAAATGGAATATCTTCCAACTGGCTATAAACTGCCCCTTTATTAATATCATTTTTGACACCAAAACTAACCAAATTTTAACTTAACCAGAATGTAAGTTGTTTAAAGTGATATTTCTACGTTTTTTAACACAGGGGGACCAACCCACAACGAAATTATTTTACGAATGAATAACTTGCAGTTTCTCGTATGGGATTATTTGAATAATCATGAATAATGGTAGGAGCATGCAGATTATGTGTTTACAAGCATTGCAAGTGTGACATTTTATCATTTATACTTCTAGATTAGAATATTCAATTAAATTATGCACCACTTCGTCATTCCCCTATATTTTTGTTAGTAACATGCATTATAATGATCTATTAGTGAGTTTGATAAAAATAACCGTTAAAATCAGCATTAAAATATTGAATACTAAAAGACTTCAAGCAACTATGTTTAATTTCTCTGTTTTAGATCATAACAAATTCAGTAAACTTTTGACCTTAAAAAAAAATAATAAGGGCGACGAAAAAACAAGCAATAAAAAAACATAGCTGGGAAAATGTTTTTTTTTATCTCCAGAAATTAACTTTTTTTTTCAAAAATAGGGAACAATCCAATGCGCGCGCTGGGCAAAATAAAAAACCCTTTTTTGTGATGCGTGGCCTAAATTTAATAAAACAGAAAAAAACATAGTGACCTGAGGAATATTTGATAAAAAATGACCACGCATTGTGTCTTATAATTGTACATGAGTCGGAGGCATTGACAATCCCTAACTATTAAAACTAAAATAATACTTCACCTGAATATCGTGAAAAACGTCCACTTTATTCTGAATATCGACTGTCATTCTTTTAAGCGCCATTGTTGCCAATTCTATGTCATTCTCCGGCAGCTCGTAGGGTACATAATAAGGGTTTGCATATTTGAATTTCGGTAACCAGTACATCATACGTTGATATTTGCGAAAGGCGTGAGCTCTGTGGCCAAATACCTCAATCAGCTGGTAGCCCATTTCATCATCAGGTATAACACCTTAAAATAACAATGATAAAACAACCATCAACATCTAAACAAAAATAAAGGTACCAATAATACAAGTTAAAGAGATTTCGGGACTGCATTCTATGCAAGACGCCACCCCAGTAAACATGAGGCGATGATACAATGTTTAATTGATAGGCTGAAGTCGCGGACGACGGGAAAACATTAACCCGGCATTGGTTCAACATCTTGTGTTTGCAGGGACGAATACATGTAACGTACAGTAAAGACTGTCTTAAATAATACTAAATGACGCAGAAATCTACCTAATAATTATACGAAAAATAATAATTTTGGATGATGATATGTACAGATATTTTACAATTTACGTCAAAGTATATGTGGGTCAACATGATTGGCTTCAGGAGTACACATTGTGGGCTGACCCGCATTCACAGCATAGTAGACGTCCACATGAATAAGGTTCGTCGAATGTAGAAATTATGGTTCAGTGAAGCAAAACGACCAAACAGCTTTGAGCAAAGTTAAAGTAATTGTAGATCCCACCGTCACCGAAGGTGCGACAGAGGAAGATATGGAATCGGCCTGCGTCCATTTTTTACCTGTTCTTTTGCCTATATAACTTTGTAAAAAAAACACAGGATGAAAATTTTTGGTATGTTGGTTACTCCCATGGCATGTGGATAATGGACAGCCTCACAGGTTAAAATATTTCTTATCTGAATTCAATAAGCAACGTCACAGATTGAAGAGATTGAATGAGGTTACGGCGTTTGGTCGTATGTGGACAATATTATTCGTTTCCGGAGCATATCCCAGGATCTACTTGTCCGATTGTCTTCAAATTTCACACACACGCCCCTCTAGGGGATCTAGCTGTGCCTTTTGAGGTATATGAACTTTGACCTACATTTGATTCTATGACTTAGTACTATGACCTATTTAGACGTTTTTCACACACACTTTGTTTCCAGAGCAGATCTCGAAAACTAATGGGCCTATTGTGTCATATTGCACACACATGATATCTAAGTTCCCTATTGTGCCTTTTCAGGTTTTTACACCTCGGCCCGTTGGGCCCGAATGGGTGTCCCCTTCGTGCGCCGTCGCCAGCTTTGGCTACAACACCAATATGTTGTGCAACAGATTGAATTCATACAAACAACCCCTCCGGATTTTTTTATCCAAGGTCAAAGGTCAAGTTCAAAGATTAAAAAAAAATCTTGGTAGTAACGCGATAACTTGAAAAATAATTATTGGATCTCTCCAATTTGTTAATGTGAAGTTACCAATGAGTATAGAGATGACCTTATTAGATTTTCAGCTTTCCACCGATAATCAAAGGGTCATATCATTAATGTGTCAACCAAATGGCTCAAATTTTATTGCACGATTTTTATCCAAATCAAGATTCTAATTTGAAGGAAACATCTGAGCGGATTTTATTCTCTAGATTTTTTTTGTTTTTGCAAAATCCTGTCGCCCTTGCAACATATTAATAGCTGAAATGACTTTTTGAGCCGTGACGGACGGAAAATAAAAAAAACTGTCTACCTAGTTCAGAGAGTTAATAATGTTCGATGTAAATATGTCTTCTGATAGTGTATGTCTATATTGTGCATTGTAAAAAAAAAATGTGGCAGTTTGTGTTTTTAAAGGGGTTATTTAATGCAATTTCCGTCCGTCACGTTTTGAAGTCTTTTAATTAATGTGCTGCCACGTATAATAAATTTATTTAGTGGAACTTTCTGTTTTCTCTTACTGCTACCTAACACTAATTAGTAGAAAAGATGATTATTTACATCGCTGTGCCAGTACAAAATATATTAAGGAAAAACCTTGCCAAAAAAATTGCCGTGACGGACGGAATTTGCTGGTGTTACGGACGGAAATATGTTTTTTTTTGTTTACCCGAAGCAAGTTTAATGCGAATTCTACGCAATGACGATTTCAGAATTGGTCTACATGAAAGACGAGGCTGCTAATTTATTTTCACTTGTACATAAAAAATTTCCAAGCCTAAGATAAAGTAATTACCATAAGTACAATAATTTGTTTACGTAATGTTCACATGAACTTCAATTTTTTTTCTTCACTTGCCTCTTGGCATAGGAAACACAAGATGCAAATGCAAAGCCAAGTATTACCAACAGGTTTTTAAATGCATGCAACTCAATAATGTGCTGTCTGTAGTCACTGGGACATATCTGGAGGGGCATATTATGCTCCAGCTAATTTGCATATCCAGGATCGACGGAAGGATTATTCTGGTTGAGTTCGAAAATAAGCTAATTTGTATATTCAAAATGGCCGCCATGAGCTAATTTGCATATCCAAGATCGATGTAAACGCTCTCCAGTCTCTAATATTCATCCGATTTTTGCGATTTTTTTTCTGAACACCCTCTGATGGATTATCCTGTTTGAGTTCGAAAATCAGCTATTTTGCATATTATACTGAGCTAATTTTCATATATCCAAGATCGACGAAAGGATTATTCTGGTCGAGTTTGAAAATCAGCTGATTTGCATATTCAACATGGCCGCCATGGGCTATTTTGCATATCCAAGATCGATGTAAACACTCTCTAGTCGCCAATATTCATCAGATCTTCACCAAATTTCTTCTGAACACCCTCTGATGGATTACCCTGGTTGAGGTGGAGGTAAGTAAGTAAGTAAAATATTTGCTTTACTTCACTTTTCGGCCAGTATGGCCATTTAAGTGAAAATTCCAGGTATTACAATATCCCATATTGTATAGTTAAAGTAGTAAAGGAACGACAAAGCTAATAAAAGCATGTTCGTACTAAAATATTCAGTTTAAAGTGTTTGCTATGATAAGATGACGATGCTCCTGGCACCTATATGTAACGAGTCTGATGACATGTTGAAGCGCCTGCACTACAACACAGTTTATTGGGTATAAAAATATCAGTATAAATAATGTAAAATATGAAGTGATTATAAAATGAAAGACTTTTCAAGTCACTATATCTCCATGAAATTGGAGTGATTGTGTAAAAACTACAAGTCTAAGTCAAAACAGTGTCATTGCCAAAACAAATATATAATATATACTATAATACTATATACTATAATAAAAAAAAAGTAAACCCATTTAGACATAAATATGAATGACATAAACAATGAACAGAGAAACCATTGAGTAAGTAAGTAAATGTCTTCTTTACTTCACTGTTCGGCCAGTATGGCCAGAGAAATCATGAAACCACAAACAAATCTCAAAAATTAAAGACTTACAGTGCCCCCACAGTTGGTAATAAGGTCTGTGATATTGGAGGACATCACAGAGCGATCACAAACCGTGAGGACACCGTAAGTCACCACAGGCTAATTGTACGGCAATGGCTTCTCTATGACATGCTGCATTATCCGCCAGGATGCCACAGAGAAACCTTTAAAACAATAAAATGAAAAAATAATTATATGGCAATGGTTTCTTTCGGACATCCCGTCCATCGCCAGGATGCCAAAGAGAAACCACTGCAAACACAAAAAACCAAATCATAGAGGAATTATGAGTAGACCTACAATGCCCCCACAGCTGGGGATCGGGTCTGTCATCGAGAACTAGCACGACAGAGCGATCATAATCCGTGAGAGCACTGTAAGGCACCACAAGTACAATGACAAAATATATAAAATATATATATGAATATATAGAGAATATATAAAGAATTTGAATTAAAAACTATTCGAAAATAAACATAACAACCTCAGTACCACCGGAAACCAAACACAAAAAACTTCACGTCAAAAAAATAGAAAAACCTGGTTTGATGAAAGGTTTGGGTGTGCTTGGCCTTCTAAGAAGTTGCCCAGGGGGGACCACGCGGAGGTGACACCCTTCCCCCCCACCCGGTTGAGGTGGAAAATCAGCTAATTTGCATATCCAAGATGGCCGCCAAGTCACTTATGTTATAAAGCTCCATTGTTACTGCATTTGCAATAAAACTTTTAATTGTGGGAGGTGGAGACTTTTATATTTGCTATGCAAATGTACGATGTAATTATAATAATTTCAGGATCAGACAAAATGTGTGGATTTAGGGGAGGATGTACCCTGATGACATCGCAATGTGAGTAGCCTGATTCAGCCGGGTAGGGAGGATGGAGGCCACATTATAAAAACAAGTTTTCCGTCCATCACTTTCCGTCCGTTACACTGACTTTACTCGGGGTTTTCACTCATCCTAAATGTATGACATGAGATATAAAAAAAATTATATAAGCACTAAATAGCATCTAACTAAGACTTCTCAAAACAGGCATTCAATATGATGCATACATGTGTATAATAATCAGAGAATTTTGAGCATACATAAGGGGGGTCAGTTAAAGGCACATTTTGTGATTCCGTCCGTCACGCTAATACTTTATCAGTTGTTAAGCAACACATATGTGCCAACATATAAAAAGTTATGTAATTAACTTTGTTCTCTCTCAAGTATTTTAAATCGATTTAAAAAAAAGTATAACAACTTTTTTGCGAGCTGCACCTAGGGATTTGTCTCTGAATTCCGTCCGTCACAATTTACGACAATTAATAATCTCACCCCAAAGTGACCGCCACCTGGCGACTAAACCTGGTATCTATAGGTTTTCGGGGTCTACGAGTTTATTGGCATTGTCCGTTTTCATGTGCAACCGAAAACGAGGCTATAGCGGCCATCTTCATTTTTTTAAATTTCCTTGTTAACGCGATAACTTGAAAAATAATTATTGGATCTCTCCTATTTTTTATGTGAAGTTACTCATGAGTATGTAGATGACCTGATTAGATGTATAACCTGGTATAGCGTATTGGAAGCAGTTGCCTCAGATTTGTGGACATTTTAAGTCAGTCACTGCATGAATCAGCCGAAAAACTATCATGAAAATCGCTCAAGATAGCTAGACCATTACTTCAGGCCTACTATGAAACAGGTTTCAGGAAAAAAATCGATTCATTCATATTCAAAATGTCCGCCTATCACCCATTATCATGATTATTGACTTTCACATGCCAGACATTTGGTAAACCGTGCTGAATGGCTGGACCATTAGGCTACTATAAAACAAAATGTGATATTTCTGGGGAGGATGCACTATGAAATGTTTATTAGATCGGTCGAATTTAAAATGGCCGACAATCAGCTATTATTCACCTCGATAGGGCTGATATCAGGTAAACCGTGCTAGATAGCTAGACCATTAGTATAAAAAAATGGGAGGTTTCAGGAGAGGAAGCTCTGAAAAAATTTCCAAACGAGCAAACACAAAATGGCTAACTATCAGACAATTTTTACTTTCACATGCCCAATATTTGGCAAACCTTGCTGGATGGCTAGACCATCACTATAAAACAAAATGTGAGGTTTCGGGGGGGGGGGGGATGCACTGTGCAATTTTTAAATTTAAAATGGCGACAATTATTTACGTAGATAGGCCTGGCATACAAAATAAAAATACGGACATTATTTACCTTAAAGGTGTAGTCAACTGTCACAATACGCGGGACAATGTGGTCCCCAGAATGCAACAGTGGCCCCTGGACATTCCACAATGACATATCACCCCACATCCACAGTTATCAGCCAAGATACTATATGCGTTTCATACCCATCGCCGCAATAGGAGCAAGTTCCCAAGTCATTTAAACTCTATATACTTGAGCGACATCTATGAGGAAATTATTCACTATTTCTCTTATGTGGGCTTTGTGTTGTGTCACAAAAGGCTGTGCTACCGTGGGGCTCTGGAAACAGTTGACCTCCAGCATATTGACAGTAAGGCCCGCTTTCCATGTGAGCAGAAACGCGCGCGTGTCTGCCTACTGGAAAGTTACTTTAATACAAACAATGTGTACCGTTTGCATAAACGCGTTTCAGCGCGCGTGCTAAACGCGCGCGGGAAAAAAAGTCGATTCAGGATCGATTGAAACGCGCACGTCTTGACACTCGCGCGATCAAAGATTCATCCAGCCAGTGTGTCGTCACGCAGTGGGGTATTTTCCGTGTATTGTGCTCCGTGAAAACACTCCATGTATAGTGAACAGATTGAAGTGCGCAATAGGCCGGGATGTCAGTTGGAAAGGATCTACACCGACCCTGTGCACGCTATGGGATCACACAAGGCGTGATTAGACTAGTAGTAGGCCTGTAGAAGCTTTAATAGCACATATACGCTGCTCTATTGCGTGCACAAATTAGGTGTAGGTCTATTCTTTAAACTGATTGACAGGTATAATGGAAGATAGGCTTTGTATCGTATAATTTAATTATTCACGAGGCTTTGAAAATCGACGAGATTTGCAAGAATTATCCTTCATGACAGAAGACCTAGTTGTTGTTGAGTGAGAACTAGTACTTCTGAAGACTGCAGGATGGAATTATCTCGCTTCACAGAATGTATCATTCATGAGGTCACAATGCATTTTTGCGTGCTTGCACAAGTATTTGTATTTGTGAGATTGGCCCGGCATTGTGCTTTAATCACCGGCATTGTAGATTAGAGTGGGCAAGATATGTGGTAGGCCTATAACTCGCCGTCACAATGTGAGATCTGTTAAGCTCCAGTGGCCTACTGTTAATTTTAATTAAATGTACAGAGACGGCCGGCCAAACAGTTCACCAGCAAACACGACACGCTCAAACAATGATGTTTAATGTTGGGCGACCGCCGAAGACGTTGTGCCAACTTTAAAACAGCATTGTTTCAACGTGTCGTGTTCGCTGGAATGTGTCAGCGGTGAATAAAGAAAAGGTGTAGGCCTACTTAGTAAATTGGTTACATACACGCAATCAATTGTTATTGTCCTCCTTGCTGTGATCTTGCACAAGCATAACATCGCACAGGCGATTTGTAAAACAGGAACTATCATCAAAAGATCTAACGTTACGTGCCATTCCTGAATTAGGCTATTGGCGCTAAATAGTCCCCTCTGTTTAAATGAGCACATACCGACGATGATTGCATAGTGGTCCACTTTAATCAACTAAAATAATTCTATTTATTTACATAAAACTAATATGGCCTATTTCTATACCGCGGTAGCATGATGATCACATACCGCTCAAATACTGCAGTATAACAGAATCATCATCACGGGCTGTAACAGGATCGTCATATAGGCCTCTGCGGTATAACAAGATCGTCATACCGCTGTATAACAAGATCGTCATATATGTGGTATTACAGAATCAACCTTGGTCCATACCGCGGATTACAGAATACAGAATCATTAATAGGCTACTGCGGTATAACAATATCGTCATATAGGCCTCTGCGGTATAACAAGATCGTCATACCGCTGTATAACAAGATCGTCATATATGTGGTATTACAGAATCAACCTTGGTCCATACCGCGGATTACAGAATACAGAATCATTAATAGGCTACTGCGGTATAACAAGATCGTCATATAGGCCACCGGGGTATAACAAGATCGTCATATACCGCGGTATGACAAGCTCGTCATATAGCGTTGTATAACAGAATCAACCTAGGGCCTATACCGCGGATCGTTTCTTTTATTTCATTTTGAGCAGTAGCAGTCAAAAGTTTAATCAACATTCGGAAGTAGGCCAATTGATGGTGATTTTCGGGATCCAACTGTAGCTCCCTCACCAGATAGGCACCTTTTTCTTCTCTCCTCAGAATTTCGCGCACCCAGAATATGTGGGTGGCCCTAACTATCTGCATTATGCGATGTCGATTCCGCTGCATTCTATACTTATAACAGAGTAACATTTGCATGTTCCAGACTTCCACTTTCCATTTTAAAGCTTGCGGGAATGACGTCACGCCATGTGGAATTCCACTGGAACCCCCAAGACGCTCGCTGAAACGCGCTAGCATGGAAACACTCGCACTAGTTTAATGTCTGTGCGCGTTTCCTCGCGCGTGTACTCGCGCACGTTTCTGCTTACATGGGAAGCGGGACTAAGAGCTTTCCCAGCCAGCTTACCAAATGTTGGTTTAATGTCGGCCAACGTCGCAGACGTTGGGCTAACATTAAAACAGCATTGGGCCAATTTCTCGTTAGAATAGTATCTGGTAATCAGTTCAGTCGCTGATATTAATGCTGTCAAAGTGTACTCTATAGGCTAATGTAGGCCTATGGGAATTGCAGGAGGGTCTACCGGTTATCATTCACCATTTTATTTCTATCTTCCTTCCTTCCCCGTCGGGTCAACGGTTCCGATTGACTTCACAAAACTCTTCTTCAGTTCATTATATTTATTTGTCTAGACATAAAACATCGGCAATGTACAGTCCTGCGCACGACACGCCCCTAGGCTAACTCTAATCTGCCAACCTGCAACACGTCTGCAGTCGTCAGAGGCTAGACTACAAGTCGCGAAAAAGGCCACGACCGCGTGGTGATTGGGTTTATGCGCACGTCACTAATATACTGAAGCAAGGCAGCCGTCCAGCCGTCCCCCCGCGGCCGGGGAGACTGGGGTCGACTGTCACGATGATCTAGTGAGGCAGAGATCCTACATTACCCCCGGGTTAGAGATAACGTAGGAACCCAACTAACGTGTAGGAGACTGCGTCGTGAAAGCATCGGGAACTGTACAGAACGTAACCTCTTATAACTATTTAAAACAGTCAGGTGTGAAAAAATACAGCGTGGGTGGTTGTGGTGAAAAAAATACAGCGTGGGTGGTTGTGGTCGCAGCATCCGTAGTTGAAATGATTGTCCCATCCTCATAACACCAATTGTCCGATCCTCGTAACACTAATTGTCCCATCCTCATAACATTAATTGTCCATTGAATTACTTATGCTGCTTTGCTGCGACCAACCGATTCATTTAATTATTACATCCATTATAAGGTAGCAAATATTTTGCTCAATAATTTAATTGCAGTTGACCTATTCTAATTAATGTTGCCGGCCTGGCAAATTCATATTTACAAATTAAAATTATCATAATTACGGTACGTGCGGTTGGTCCCGCCATAGATGTCGTTAGGCGCCACTATGGCGTGGACCATCTGCACGAGACGGGCATGAGTCTGGATTGTTCGTCCGACTCTGGTTTTCCTCAGGGTTGCGTCCGTCAAAATTTTGTCGCGATTAGCGATATTCGAACTATTTCCTGTATTCAAGTCTTTTTGTTGGCGTTGTACGCTGTGTTGTCGGACCTGTCGTAGGCTCGCACTCTAAATGTGCGGGTTTAACTCGGTCTAATGAGACCGTTTCCACCTTGCCTTTAATCAGGATTTTCATGACTCTGCCAATCCTCGCGACGACCTTATATGGGCCGTCGTAAGGGGCGGTCAGAGGCGTCGCAATTGCGATTTGTCGCAAGAATACATGTGTGCATGTTTCCTTGTACTGGAAAATGTTTTTCTGGTATGTGTCACGTGGCGGACATAAACGGAGACGCGACATGGCTACGCGTAGCTTGTCTGAGTAATTTTCCAAATCTGTGTTGGCGTCGACGGTGTACTGTTGCGTAAACTCTCCTGGGAGTCTGAGTGTTGTACCGTATATCATCTCGGCAGCTGAATTGCCTAGCCTCTCTTTGACTGCGGAACGAAGGCCTAAAAGTACTGAGGGTAAAGTAATAGTCCATGGATTCGGTGATTCGTGCGCCATAATGGCGGCTTTCAACTGGTGGTGGAAACGCTCGACCATGCCATTCGACTGGGGGTGATAGTGGCGGGAGTACGGTAGCGTGCTATCCACCCGCTGAAGAAGGCATCGGCGACCGTTTCGGCCTGAATATCTACAATGGGTATGGCTTCCGGCCAACGTGTAAAACGATCGACGCAAGTCAGTAGATATCTAAAGCCATTAGCGTAGGGTAAGGGTCTGAATATGTCGATGTGGACATGATCAAATCTCTCGGTAGGGTTTAGTGAACTTGCCGAAAACTGGTGTGTTGTGACGTGAAACTTTGGCGGTCTGACAACCTTTACAGGAACGACACCATTTAGCAATGTCAATATTCATGCCATGCCAAACAAATCGTGTGTTTATCAAAGGTTTTGTAGCTCTATGAGATGGGTGGCCTAAACCGTGTAGGTTTGAAAAAACTTTTCTGCGAAATTTCGCCGTAATGTACAGCCGGTTATGTCCCGTGGACACATCGCACCAAATCAGCTGATTGTCAAATGATTTGAGTAATTTGAAATTCATAGTGGATGAAGTCGAGTGTCGCAGTCTCGTGAATTCCGCGTCCTGAGCTTGATCAATACTTAAATCTTTATAATTAATCGCTGGTCCATTGTCTATCACGGACACTGACGGTCGTGACAGCGCATCGGCGACGAAATTTGTCTCTCCTTTAACGTACCTAATGTGGGTAGTGAATTCGGCTATGAAAGCTAAGTGTCGTGTTTGCCGTAGGGACGGGCGTTCGGTAACAGATGGCATTACAAATGTCAAAGGTTTATGATCAGTGTTTACAAAAAAATTGCGTCCTTCTAGATTATGTCTGAAATGTTTTATGGTGGCATATACTGCCAAAAGCTCACGGTCAAACGCGCTATAGCGTGTCTCCGCTGGACTCAGCTTCTTGCTGAAAAACGAGAGTGGCTGCCACATACCATTCAAATATTGCTGCAGAACGCCACCTACGGCGACATCACTAGCGTCACACGTGATGTTTAATTGAGCCATAGGATCTGGGTGTACCAGAAGGGTAACGTTTGCCAATATTTGTTTGGACTCGGAAAATGCTGACTCTGCATTCTCGTCCCACTTCAATTCAAAATTTGACTTCGGTGACAGTCTTGTATGACCGTCATTGGCTGCTGTCAATAAATTGTTTAATGGCGTCAACTTCGCTGCGCATTGCGGTATGAAACGGTGATAATAATTTACCATTCCTAAATATCTTCGCAACGCTCGTTGCTTTTCGGGCTTTACGAAATTGACTATGGCGTCGACGGCGCCGGGTAACGGCGAAATTCCTTCAGCACAAACGTGGTGGCCTAAGAAACTTAACTCAGTTGCATCAAACTGACACTTCTCAGAACCGATGATGATGCCGTATTCGGATAGTCGGGCAAAAAGAATTTTTAAATGTTTTTTGTTAGTTTTATGATCTGGACTGGTTACCAGTAGGTCGTCTAAATACACAAAAACGAAATCAAGTCCGCGTGTAACGTGGTCTATGAAACGCTGAAACGTTTGGCCGGGATTTCGCAGACCAATCGGTGTCCTGGTAAAATTAAACAGACCAAAAGGTGTAGTGATGGCTGTCTTGTGTATGTCTGGCGGTTCCACAGGAATTTGGTAATTTGCTCTAATCAAATCGATTTTTGAAAAAAATTTTGAGCCAGCTAATCGCTGCGTGAAATCCTGAATATGGGATTGGGTAACGGTCGGGTACGGTCTGAGCGTTCAAGCTTCTGTAATCTCCACATGGTCTCCAGTCACCATTTTTCTTTGGTACCATATGAAGCGCTGAGGACCATTCACTGTCGCTGGGTTCGATAACTCCTAACTTGATCATGTTGACGAACTCGCGTTTCGCAGTGACAAGTTTATCGGGTGCCAATCGTCGTGGGCGCGCGAACACCGGGTGTCCTTTCGTTACGATTTTATGTGTAATACCGTGTTTAACGGTCTCACCCTTTGTCGTAGGGCGAGTCAGTTCCGGGAAATGACCTAAAAGTTTAGTGTATTCATTATGAACTGTGTCCACTCTGTTCAATGACAGTGGTCTGATTGACGACAGCAAAGCGGGAATAGCTAAACCGGTTCTCATGTCTTTAAGACATCAACTTCTTAGGTCTACTAGCAAATTGTAATGAATTAAAAAATCGGCCCCTATGATGGGTTGTTGCACGTCCGCCACTATGAATGTCCACGGATAGTCACGTTTTAAGCCGACGTCGCGTTTACTGTTGCCGTAGGTATTGATAGTAGTGTTGTTAGCGGCCACCAGGGAGAGGCAGTCTGCGTCCGAAATCCTGTCAGGCAAGATTTCGGCAAAACGCTGACCGCTGCGCCCGTGTCAATCAGATATTTGCATTTATTATTTTTGTCTGCGACGTACAATAACTTAGAATGAAACAACTTGGGAAGGGTAGCTTCCACGGAGTCATGTCGTGTCTCTGTTATCCCGCCAGATGCAAGAGTCGCTACCTTGCTCTGGCTTAGCAGTTTAAAAAAAATGCGCAAGGGTTTCTACACGTGCGTGCCTTGTCACCGAAAGTTTGGTGAAAGTAGCAAACAGGTGCATTAGCCGTATCGATCCGGTTCGCAGCATTATTCTGCTGTGCGTTCTGCGGCGGTGCGTATGGACGAATATTTTGCTTGTCAATTTTAAAATTACCTTGTTTGTTAGGAACAAAACTGTGGCCTGAGCGTTTGGAATGAATGGGGGCCTAGGTACATAATTATCATTAGCACGTCAACGTCCTGAGTTCCGCTGCTGTCGCGGTCCCTAATTTCTTCCACATCCGTCTCTGAAGCTAGGGCCCTGTCGGCCAACATGGCCAAACTCTCCAAATTAGCACTATCTGGCTGTGTGGCCAAATGGCACGAATTGAAGTCGGCATTTGCCTAATAAATGCTTGGCGTATAACCGCCTTTCCGACCACTGCTTGGGTTTCGAAATCTGCCGTCTTCTGGAGGCGTCTTAAAAATCTTGAGGGGATGTCCGAGCCCATCTTTTCTCCGGAAATCACCTTATTTACCCGTTCGGGTGTGGTTAAACCTCGTCGCTCAATTAATATACTTTTCAAGCTTTCGTACTTGTGCGACCTGAAAGGTTGGAGTAGGACATCTCTCACATCAGAGGCGACCTCGCCTGAAAGTGCTGCACATTTCAGACTGTACCGCTCATCATCGTCGTTAATTTGATGAAGATCGAACTGTGTTTCGATCTGGTTGAACCATAGTTCAATATCATAGTTGCTATCTTGAATTTAGGTAAGTTCTTTGAACGTCTCAGGGGCTGTCTTCTGCGTGGTGAAGGGCTTTTTGACGAGTCACTCCTAGAGTGATTTCTTGTTCGTCGATTTCGAGCGATTCGACCAAAATCCTCTTTAAGCCTTTTGTACTCATTGTCAGCCTCGCGGAAACGAACTTCGTTCTCCTCGCTTTCCAAGTTATAATTGTCTTTTCAGCGAGCTCCCTGACCAGAGGCGGAGACACGAAACCTTCACTTTCGTGTGTTGTAGACATTTTGAAATGTTTGGTTGAGTAAAATTATTTAATTAATAAAACGTTTAAGAATGCAGGCCTATTGGCCCTATGCACTATCTCAAACGGTGTTGAAATGGTATGTCATTATAACACATACCAGCTATTTCGGTGACGTGTCGTGCGTGGGTTAGGCTGTACATTGCCGTCTAGACTTTATTAAAAACGTCAGTATATGTTGAATCTGTAGCAGTGTAGGTTTTTGAGATTGTCCATGCTATGTCGCATTTTGCGAGATACAGGGGTTGCTGAGATATTTGAATATTCTTCACTGGGATTGCATATAATTTCTTTTCACTTGATCACGCATATATTATATTTTGTGAAAACTGTAGTTCAAGATTGTATATAGAATGCCAGAAATAATTACTACATGCTATGCTAAGCTATGATAATAGTATATAGTAAATCGACTTGGGTGGAATAAAAATTTCCACGCAAGTCGAAAAACACATGCAAATGTTGAAAGTGTTTCGCTATAGCACAACTGTTATTTATATAAGTTTGATCTACTGAAATCAACTATCATGAGAAAATTTCGTTCTCTGGCTGATAGGGTAAATGTGACTGCAGTAAAAACAGCTACATTTGTTTTGGAAATAGTATTTTAAAACATGACTGACAGTAGTCTACGCGAACTTATGATATAATATATCATTTCACTGACGAATGATTTCTGCGGTGAACACTCCACTTTTTTTTTATATGGTATGTTCATCGCCGATTCATTCTTGATGACGTCCGAATCGATCGCTCGCTTCGTTTCGTTTATTGTTGTGTAATTCGGTTGTCGTCGTGGCGGTTGCGTTTATTTGGTTTACGGCGGGTGTGGTATAGTGTATGATTGTTTGCTGTTAACGTGTGGCCGGTCGCACACGTGTCAGCCTATATCGGTTTATCAAATATGGCGTACGTGACCACAGCCGCGTAGACCCAGCCAGTAGCTCGTTGCTGTATGCTTGGGCCAGCAGGCCTGTGATATGGGTGTACGTGCAAAACTGAGCAGTAGGCGCGTCTCGCCTCACATTAGCATATTCATGAACTACCCTGTGCCAGAAAAGGCGCGAGGAGTAGGCTAGAACGACGCCGAACACTAGGGGGCGTTTCGACGTGAAAAATCAGACTATGAAATTTATCAAAATCTCGCACAATTTGTGCTATAATTTCTTTTCCGAAACTGCATATTTTATATTTTCTCTCACTTTAATGGTTATGAAAAAGAAAATTTGTATATATGTAAAAAAAATATTTGAGGCTAGTCCGTGTATTTCTTGAAACGTGAATAGGCTGCGCCACGAACTCAAAATGGCGGCCAAATTATGCTAATGTGATGAGGTGACATGGGTCCACTGTCAAGGTGCATGCCAGGTATGGCAGGACGCGTGGTGCCCACGACGGGCGAGTAGCTAAGTTAGGGAAACCAGCGTCCAATATGGCGCTCACTTACCAAATACATTCATTATTAACAGCATTCCTTGAAATAAAATATTGTTATTATAATAAAATATTGACCTACGGTCCTGGAAATATGTTTTACAGACCAACTAGGACCGTTTATTCACATTTATTTTCAGACGAACAATTTTATTTGGTCCTAATCCTATTAACGGTTATCTGAGTCAAAGCGATATTTTTCGATAATTTTTTCTTTGTCAATTTTTTCTGAAAAATCGTAATCTGATGAGACTTCGTCTATTGGACTTTAAAATCGAGTCACCCAATGATGGCGAACAACGATAAAAATGGAGTTTTCAAAAATACCCACTTCCTACTCGCCTATAGTGGCATTAATAGGATGAAAGCATTCTAGAAACTCGTACTTGGAAACATAAATGAGAAAAAAAATTTGTAAGGTTTTTCTTGAAAAACCTACATGTCGGCCATCTTGAAAAGGCGCCAAGCACGTGGAATTCGTTCAAAAAATGTTAAAATTACGCCGTTTTGGGCATAAAAACGCATACTTCTCTTCTGATAACTTTTCTAGCTAGTTCTAGCTGGCATATTTAGCGTGACCTACAATTTTCACGTACCTTGGAGAAAAAAATGCTCATGATTTTTTTCGAAAAATCCCTTAAAATTTAAAAAAAACTATCCTTGAAAACAGAGGTTTTCATCTTGTTGCTTGGTGAAAATGCTGTTGCGATCTCGATCAAACGTCAGGGGTCACCAGTATGGGAATAGCAGGAGGGTCTACCGGTAGGGTGAGCGGCAAGACCCGCTTATCATTCACCATTTTATTTCTATCTTCCTTCCTTCCACGTCGGGTCAACGGTTCTGATTGACTTCACAAAACTCTTCTACAGTTCATTATATTTATTTGTCTAGACATAAAACATCGGCAATGTACAGTCCCGCGCACGACACGCCCCTGGGCTAACTCTAATCTGCCAACCTGCAACACGTCTGCAGTCATCAGAGGCTAGACTACAAGTAGTGAAAAAGGCCACGACCGCATGGTGATTGGGTTTATGCGCACGTCACTAATATACTGAAGCGAGGCAGCCGTCCAGCCATCCCCCCGCGTCCGGGGAGACTGGGGTCGACTGTCACGATGATCTAGCGAGGCAGAGATCCTACAGGCCTACACTTGACCGTCCCACACATGAGCGTTTCAAAGCTGTATGAATCTTTAACATGCCTTATAACTGGTAAGTCATGTTACAATACTGCTAATACGTTTGAAAACGCTGACACTAAAATCGTGCAGGTGATGCGAGTAGTGTGACAAAGTGTGGGCACCGTGTGTGTACCGGGTGTAACTTCTTATATCATGGAGCTTGTCACCAACAGGAGCATTCCATCAGTGAAGAGGATTGTATCAAAGACTATTATTGCCAAGGCTCACATAATAAAGGAGCGTTCTAGTTGGTGGTGTGTGAGGGTGGGGGACGGGACGGTAATTGCAATATAATTTTCATTTGATCAAGCCATACTTATAAATAAATATCCCTAAAAAGGGACCTATGTACCAATATTAATCATGTTAACTATGAAACATATTGATCGGTTATTAGGTAAGTAGATCTACATGTACATTGTAAGCAAGTATACATCTTTATATACACACATATTTAATTTCGAACTGAATCATCCAACAGATGAACAATCAGCAAACATTAATACGTTAATAATGTTGACAATATTACAGGTCTTGACATTGTAATACGATAAAAACGTTGTAGTCAATTGATGAGATGAATGATGTAGCTGATGATGTGAGGGTGGGTGGTCTATGTTGATACTAATACCAACAAGACTACATAAGTCCAGGAGCTCCCGCTCCGAATTAGAATTTGATTTAAGCAATTTTGTATAGAGTTATTAATGTAGTCCTAGGCTAGGTCAAAAATCAAGACGCAAGACAACTAGGTCTAAGAAGCTCAGTCTAAGAGTAAGATAAGAACTAGACAGTCTGTCAGAGATTGCAAACCTCCATTGAAATTAATGATCCTAATCAGTATCCTAGTAATGGTCAACCTATCTGGCACGGTTTACCCCATATCAGGCCAATCGAGGTAACTAATAGCTGATTTACGGTCACTTTGAATTCGATATAAACTAGTTAAATTTAAGGGTGCATCCTAACCCGAAACCTCAAATTTTGTTTTATAGCAATGGACTAGCATCTAACACAGTTTGCAAAATATTGAGCATGTGAAAGTAAATAATGGCCGATAGGGGGCTACTTTGAATTTGATCGTGTCAAAATTTTTAAAGATGCATCCTCAGCTGAAATCTCACATTTCATTCTATAGTAATCATTTAGCCATCTAGCACGGTTTACCAAGTATCGGCCATGTGAAAGTGAATAATGGCCAATAGGCGGCCATTTTGAATTTGATCTAGTCTAAATTTTTCAAGATGCATTCTCTCATGAAATCTCACATTTTGTTTTATAGTAATGATCTAGCCATCTAGCACGGTTTACCAAATAACGGCCATGTGAAAGTGAATAATGGCCTAAAGGCGGCCATTTTGAATTTGATCAAGTCGAAATTTTCCAAGATGCATCCTCAGCTGAAATCTCACATTTCGTCTATAGTAATGGTCTAGCCATCTAGCACGGATTACCAAATATCGACCATGTGAAAGTGAATAATGACCAATAGGAAGCCATTTTGAATTTGATCAAGTCAAAATTTTTCAAGAGGCATCCTCTCCTGAAATCTCACATTTTGTTTTATAGTAATGGTCTAGCCATCTAGTACGGTTACCAAATAACGGCTATGTGAAAGTGAATAATGGCTGATACGCGGCCATTTTGAATTTGATCGAGTCAATTTTTTTCAAGATGCATCCTCTCCTGAAATCTCACATTTTGTTTTATAGTAATGGTCCAGCCATCTAACACGGTTTACCAAATATCAGCAATGTGAAAGTGAATAGTGGCCGATAGGCGGCCATTTTTAATTCGATTCAAACGAAAGTTTTTTAAAGGCATCCTCTCCCGAAACGTCACATTTTGTTTTATAGTAATGGTCTAGCTATCTAGCATGGTTTACCTGATATCAGGCCTATCGAGGTAAATAATGCTGATTGTCTGCCATTTTGAATTCATAAATTTAAAATTTTCAGGGTGCATTCTCCCCCAAAACTCACACTTTGTTTTATAGTAATCAGGTAATTGTCTAGCCATCTAGCACGGTTTACCAAATATCAGCCCTGTGAAAATGAATAATGGCCGAAAAGGCGGCTATTTTGAATTTGATAAAGTCAAAATTTTTCAAGATGCATCCTCTCCTGAAATCACACATTTTGTTTTATAGTAATGGTCTAGCCATCTAGCACGGTTTACCAAATAACGGCCATGTGAAAGTGAATAATGGCCGATTGGCGGCCATTTTGAACTTGGACGAGTTGATTTTTTTCAAAATGCATCCTCTCCTGAAACCTTACAATTTGTTTTATAGTAATGGTGTAGATATCTTGAGCGGTTTTCATGATATTCCACAATATCGGGCCTGTCGAGGTGAATAATGGCCAATAGGCGGCCATTTTGAATTTTATCAACTTGAAATTTTTCAAGGTGCATCCTCTCCTGACACCTTACAATTTATATGATATTAATGGTGTAGCTATCTTGAGCAGTTTTCATGATATTCCGCAATATCAGGCCTGTCGATAGGCGGCCATTTTTAATTTTATCGACCTGAAATTTTTCAAGATGCATCCTCTCCTGAAACCTCACAATTTGTTTTATAGTAATGGTGTAGCTATCTTGAGCGGTTTTCATGATATTCCGCAAAATCTTTCAGTCGGATTTACCGATGTTATAAATTAGGTCAAAGTGCTGGGTCAACTTCAAGGTCAAGGTCCAAGAACCTGAAAAGGCACAACTAGGGACCTTAGAGAACATGCATGGGCAATATGACTGTCATCGGCCCAGTACTTTTCAGGATCCGGAAACGAAGTGCACGTCAAAACGTCTAAATAGGTCATAGTTCTGAACCAAAAGTAGTTCAAAGTTCAAATACCCCAAAAGGCACAACTAGACCCCCTAGGGGTGTTGCGTGTAAAATTTGAAGACAATCGGACAAGTACTTTCAGAGATATGCTCCGAAAACGAATTGTTTACGGACGGCCCAACGCCGTAACATCATCATTTTTTCCTCTAAGACCTTGCGTATTGAATTCAGATAAAAAATATTTTAACCTGTCCATTAGCCACCTGGAAGTAACCCACATACTAAAAATTGTTATCCTAGCTTATTTTCTTACAAAGTTATAGGCAAAAGAAGAGGCAAAAAAAACGGAGGCGGAATCCATAGCTCCCTCCGTCTCACCTACGGTGACGGCGGGAGCTAAAAAATAAGAAAGTCATTAAGTGATAGTTGCAATTATAGAGCGATAGCTATGAGTAATATTTTAGGTAAGTTACTTGATAAAAGTATTCTTGTTAACCTGGCTTCACAGTCTTCCGATCTTCAGTGCGGTTTTAAATCAGAAAGCTGCTTGTACATTTGTTCTTGACGAGGTAGTCAATTATTATAACTGAAATGACAGTGACGTACACGTAGTACTTTTAGATGCTAGTAAAGTATTGATCGGGTAGATCATATTAAACTTTTTTTAAATACTTGTTGGTAAAGCTGTATGTCCTACATTATCAAAACTATTATTTAACATGTACACACAGCAGACAATGACTGTTGAATGTGGTAATGTCACATCCGATGCTTTTAAAACTTTAAACGGTGTAAAATAAGGAGGTGTGTTATTGCCCATATTATTTACCTCATATATTTATGTACTTTTGTCCCGATTTAAATCGTGCACTTTCAGGTGTTATGTTATATTGGTCAGTCATTTATATGTCGATACGCTACGCAGACGATATAGTTGTGTTGGCACAAGCGCGTTATTTATTGTGAAGACTTTAAAAAGGATGCGAGCTATTTTCCGAAGAGTATCCATTGATTAACTTTTAATGCTAGTAAAAGTAACTATATTGTGTATCCACATGTTGGTGATAACGTTAGCACAAATATTAATTTATGAATAAACAGATAGCCTCTTCAGATAGTAGCATTAGGGTAATCATGGTAATGTGATAGAGCCTAATATTTCAGCTAAACGTGTCTAGCATTGCTTATTTTATTGGAAAAATTATTATACTTTTAGTCTTTTACCGTCCTTTTATAATCTTAGCACCATATAAACTATTTATATAAATATGTATGTCACTATGGCTGTCAGTTATGTGATGTATCCCACAGATACACTAACAATTGCTGTGGGCTGGCATAAAGCCATCCGTAGAATGTTTAATTTGCCTTATCGTACCCACTCATGTTTATTGCAGCTCATACTTATTGATTTGCCTGTGGATGGTCAGATGCTTATGTATCATTAAGTTTATGTATAAAAATTATGTAATATCTTTATGTGACCGACTGACAGCCAACGGTAGTGGGTCGCCTCTGTCAAACAGTTTGAAATTTTTATTGTTATATATATACATAAGATTGGTAAGTTAGACCGTGCCTCAATCTTATTGTTAGACGTAGCGTCTTGATTTTTGATCCAGCCTAGGACTATATTAATAACACTACACAAAATGGTTTCAATCAAATTCTAATTCGGGAGCGCCTGTAGTCTTGTTTGATAGTTGAGGGTGCTTAGGTTTGAGCGAAACCATCTCAATGGGCTGCCTTTTATTCCAAGACGATTGTGTAATGTGTCTATGAGAATGTTTGCAGCGATGAACCATTCAATCGCTCAGGCGGGGGGGGGGGGGGGAGGCTGGAGTATGTTTGAAATAAATATTTTCAAAAATATGTTTGTCTCGCTTCGCTCGGCATTATTAAATGACACTTTAATTTGAGAAGCTTTGCATATCTCGCCTCGCTCCTTAACCAACCCTTCATCAATATACAGCCTAGTTTGGGATCCAACTTTGTAGACAGAATTTTTTTTTCTAAGAAAGTGAAATTATTATTTTTCTTGAGTCAAGATTGTGAAATAAATAAAATATTGAAGACATTTGCATTATATTTGCTGAACACACATGCTGATCAACGCTGTTTCTGTGTTGTGGAGCAGTTTGTATGCTGAATGTAGTCCAGTCGTTGTGCTTAGATAGTCTCTCCATCTCCATCCCTTTAGAGGTAAATGAATGAATGAATGAATGAATGAATGAATGAATGAATGAATGAATGAATGAATAAATAAATAAATAAATAAATAAATGAATGAATGAATGAATGAATGAATGAATGAAATCTTATATAGCGCATGTATCCAGCCGGAGGCTGTTCAGAGCGCTGAACACAGAGAGTAACTTAGCAAGGCCTGTTATCACTCAAATTTTAACTCAGTCTCCTGGGAAATATACAGCTGAGCTGCAATTTAGGCGCATCAATCGATTTTCATTCCAAGCAAATTCGCCTTATGTGCCAAGTACTCACACATTGTGGATTTTCTGAGGTCTCGTCGGATGGGAACTGCGCCTACGTCCATTCAGGTTCTTTTACGTCCAACTCTAGGTCAGTCAGACGAGCCATCTGATTTACGTGGTTCTCTGAGCCCCACGAGTGTATACAGCACCTGGCAGTCCCAGGCGGTCACCCATCCAATTATGAAACGGGCGCGAGGTTGCTTAACTTCAGTGATAGAGCCAACACCGATGAGAGGGAGTGGGATGAATGGGAGGTTTGGTCTAGTGACACAGGCCTGTACATGTAGTTGCCCATAGGCCTACTTCGCTTTTTCAGAATGGGAGTGACCAGAGCTCTCTTCAGCGGCCGCACGAGTATGATGCCACTCTCAAACGATGTATGGATGAGCTTTGTGAGTGCTGGCATATGTGCTGATGTTTTCTTTACAAGTGCAGTTGGTAGGGGGTCCAAAGAGTACATGTATGTTGTCGGTTTGGTAGATTTGATTATTTTTCCAACTTCTGTTTCACTCGTTTCTTCGAAGTAGTCCAGTGTGGTTGTCATAGATTGTACAACATCTGTGTAGTGGTTCAGGGCAAAATTGGACATGTCTATTGGGATTTATCCCAGACATGCACAGAGGGGCCATAGACTTGTGTTTCGCTGTATGCAATTCAATGCTAAAACACTGTGGCCTTTCGCACAACTTCGTTACCAAAAAATGATTTTGGCATTTTTATAGGGGCCATCTAGGACTATTGGCGGCTCAGAATCCGAAACGGCCACCAAGCGACATAGATTTAGGGGGTAGGGTTACGTAAGCGTCTGTTATTGCTTTTCTGATCAAGCAATCAGCACATGCAATACACCATATATGTTCAGATAATTAAATTCCCCTTCTAATAATATATCACCCATTACAGTAAATATTCTTCATTCCACATACGCTCAAACATGCTTTTTATTATAAAATAATCAAACTGAACAGCAAAACAACCTAGTCAACATGGTCGAAGAAAACAACATAATACATCATAAATATTGGACATATGCATATTTGGCCTTTGTTTACTGAACCCAGATATGTGTATGCTTAAAAATGAGCGTTATTTAGATTTATAAATGTCATACATATTTTTTATGGAAGAATATTGCAGCCTTTCATGAAAATATGTCGATTTAGCCTGTTATGGGCTGAAATCTTCAGCATGAAACGTCTCGTTTTTGCTAGAGTCACTAGGTATACACGGCAACTAGGTACACTGACCCAATGTTGGATCATTTTTGGAACAGTGTTATAGATGATGACACAACATTCAACCAAGATTGGGGCAGTGCATCCAGTTGACTGACCAGAAACGGCATGATACAGAACATTTCTGCTCACAGAAAACCAAGTAGACTATCTGTTTATTTTACAAGTGTGCAGATACTGTCTATTGAAAGAGCTGTTACAAGCTAGAAGGAGGCAGTGACACCAGCGAAAAGGAAGTATACTTGATTTACGAGTAAGCAAATATGCCCTTTTGCCAGCGTTGTTGCACACAGGAAGAGCAAGTTAAAAAGAAGTCATAATTTATCAGGGAGCAGATAATGTCTTTTGACTTTGCACAGACAGAACAGAGAATGCGGAAGTTTAAGGACGGACGTTTGCTTCAGAAACTCAACTTAAAAGCTTGTTTGTCGACAAGCTAAAAAATTGATGTGCATCAAAATCGAATATTTCAAGGGAAAAATTGATCAAGAAAAAGAAAATGTGCATTGACAGTTATCTGAATTGCCATTTTAAAGAAGTATACATTTCTGCAAGGTGACTCACCATTGTATTCCATTTGATTTAACACATCTATGCAGCACTGTTGTTGTTTTGGATAATGCATCATTTCCGATTGCCAAATATTTGTTGCTATCATTTTTCTTTTCGGAAAGAGTTCAATTAGATATTTGTATCCATCAATATCTCTAGCCACATTGAATTCTTTCATACGATCTAGAGCAGCATAAATAAATTCCACATGGCCTCGACGGTAAACCCCTTCTTTCTTCAAATATGTTGCCACTGCGACTTTGAAAGTTTCTTTATTTCTGGTGTTTTTTGCTGTCTTGTCAAAAAATGATCCCTGGCTGATTATAAGTTTTTTTTCCTTTTCTTTGTGATCCTTATCTCTTGCATCAAATAATCCAGCAGTCTTTCCACTTAATGAAGGTGATACATGAATACCCCTACAAGGTGATACAATCAGAGAAGAGTTGAAATGCTGATTATGTGAGAAAAGTTGTCTCGCCTGATGAAGTAAAATATTCCTGTAGCGAACAGCATAGCAAATGCCCTTGAAATATTCCATTTTGATCCAGACAAGAAAGACACTGAAAAAAATAACATTATGGTTAACAGTTATCTTGCAATTGTAAAGAACATTCAGCACTCTATATACTATACATTTGACCCTTCAGATTAATACCATAATGCTCAAATTCAAAAATGACCACCACATACGCTATATTTTTCAAATCAAAGACATCAATTATTAATAGTAAGCAGGGTAATGTATGCCAAGTAAGTAAATATAAAGTTAGACTAGAACAGGAGTTCCCAAACTCCGAGGCCGCGCTTTAGTCTTTTTGAGTGCTATAGTAAAAAAATCAGCTTAATATTTTCTAAACATAACAGTGTAATTGGTCTTCCTCACGGGTCAGAATGCTAAATGTCCAAGATATAATTAAGGACAAAACCAAGGAGACAAGTTAAAATATATCTTCAATGTGCATTCCTCCCACCACCATCGCCGACGCTGGCCAACATTCATTCAATAGTTGCCTACGATGTACCTCGTACAGGGTATGTAAGCCTACCCACCAAATTCCGGTTCAATGTTGGGCCAGCGTCGCAGCCCATTGCTAGTTCAGTGCCGGTCAATCGTCTACGACGCTGGCCCAACACTAATCCATCACTGGGTCTGCGTATACTTTTTCGCCAACACATCAGCAAACACGTGGCATTCACCCAATGCTGTTTCGATGTTGACCTACAGTCTTCGACGCTGGCCCGCAATTGAAACAGCTTTGGGTGATTGTACAGTGTTTTCTGACTGCAGCACTGTTCTGCGGGTTTTGCTTCCCATCCCGGCGCCAGAAACACCAGATAACATGATACATTGGCACAATGCTTATCTAATCCTAGGCCACCATCTACGACGCTGGGCCAACATTATTCCAACCAAAACCCTTTAAGCTCTAATCACTATATTTAATCATAAATGTGTTTTTTTGAACACTTTTTGAAGACGAAAGTACTTAACCTAGGGACCTCAAACCGTTTCCCTGACACATCACCCCTCTATCCCCTAAATAGGACACAAACTCAGGCAAAATAAACTTAATAGGCTACTGGCCTACGGCCGGGGCTAATTATTAGACATGAAGTCTTTATATTTAACAATGAGGTTATAGTTGTGTTACAATATTTAACAAGTTTACAGGACCAGTGATCCCAAATATATATATAGACGACTAGGTGTTAAATGATACAAAAGGCAGATTGAAAATGACCTGAGAATATTTTTGAACCTTCCAATATGACACAGAAACTTATCCTCTCCTGGATTAAATTTTTCATTTAAATGACAAATAACAGTTATTAAAGCGACACAATCAGGCTAAAATCATGAAAAAAAAAGTATTTTTATTTTGACTTCTTAATATGACCATATGATGTAAACATGTCCATAGACTAGAACTGCGTAAGTTTTTTTAATTTTTGTCTTGCGCATTTACCAGTTAAGCGAGATATAGAGACGAAATTCCCGATTTCTTATTTGAGACATGCATGTCCAAAATAAGAAATAGCCTACGCAAGTGCGCAACAAAAAAATTGAAAAACTTACGCAGTTCTATTCTATGTACATAGTTCGAGCTAGAGATGACCTACTAAGGGATGCAATCCATGCTCGGGTTACAGAGTTCTGCTCCGAAAACGAAAATGCGGACGCCTGACAAACGAACGGACGGACATCCGAGGCGACGCCAATACCCCACGACCCCATTTCGTCGGGCGGGGGATAAAAAGTGGCTGCTCGCTTTTATTGGAAGGGAATAAAGCAAGAAGTCGATGATTATTGCAAGGCTTGTACAGTGTGCTTCAAGGTTCATCCAAAGATGTCGTCACCACTCCACTACATCAGGTGTCAGTGCCATCCAAGCTATGGAGTTCAGTTGGGATTGAATTAGTGGGAACACTTTCAACGACCCAGCAGGGAAACAAATACATAGTAGCTAATTACAGATCAGTTCTCCTAGTGTTATTTGGTGTAGTGTGTAAACTAGGCTGCATGGATTACTTGATCAGTGACCAGGGCAGGGAATTTGTGAATCAAGTAGTTGAGTGCCTGGCTGAACGTAGGCCTATGCTAACAGAACATCGCATCTCTTTTCCATATCATCCACAGACGAACGATCAAAGAGAGCGAGACAACACGAGATTAAAAGATTCTCTGAATAAACCAGTTAATGACGATGCAACTGATTGGGACACTCTGATACAGATTACCTGGTGTCATATTTGCATATCACACGTCAATTCAAGACTCAACGAAATACA
Organism: Flabesymbios commensalis; assembly: GCA_964017125.1. NCBI lineage: Eukaryota > Metazoa > Annelida > Polychaeta > Terebellida > Flabelligeridae > Flabesymbios > Flabesymbios commensalis. The sequence continues at coordinate 46,053,858 of OZ024904.1, forward strand.
CACCTTTATGGGTGATGCATAGACGTGAAGCCAAATTGCCTATTGATGTGGATAGCAGTAAAGATAACATATCTAATGAAATAGTGTGTCAATAATCCCATGAATTATTGCACACACTTAAATGATAGAGGGTCGATTATTCCTGTTGCAAAAGAAAACAGAAATAACAGTAGGCCTACGACAAGAAACATAACTCACAAAGTAAATTTTCCATTGACACATGGTATATTAAGAATGCTAGTCGAAAAGAATATATAATATCACGTAGCAAAATTGAAATATTTTTTAAATGCCCAGGAGAATAACTTACCAAAGCCGACAGTTGTGATAACATCAGTGATGATAATCATAACCACAGTGCCGACAAAATCTTTCTAGCAGCCCCAAAATCAACATTAAACAAAAACTCTACCGTACTGGATAATACTTAAGACACCAGCAACAATACTACTGATTTACCTGTTAGACATAATACGATGTCATTGTCGAAGAAAAGGAATCGTGACATCGATGATGATGTGTTCTTTGTGGGAAAGAACAGACAACTATACGTTTTTCGACCACCCTTCCACCTCAAACAAGAAAAAAATATGCTCGGCACTTCGATTGGCGAAAAGTAAAGTGTGTATGTTGAGGGCCTACAGAACATTTACATTTAAATGAACAAAAAAAAACAATACAACACAAAAGGCGATGGAAATTGTTATTTTAGAGCGATCAGCTATATCATAACTGGCGACGAAGAAAAGCACCAGACGATAAGAGAAAAAGTTGCTGAACACATGACCCTTGACATACAAGAACAAGAGGCCAGCCGGCCACCATAATCCCCTGCCCCGCCCGCGTGATAGAACTTTTATAGGGTGGATACTTCCCTGAAGTCTCACATTCTGCTCTACAATAATGATCCACCTATCTAGATTACTGTGTATATTACAGATATTGAAGTCAATGTTGGTCGCAAGTCAGCATTTTTTTAGTTTGAGCAAGTTGCAATTAAGAGGGTATATATATATATATATCCCTCACTGAAACCATACATTTTGTTTTATAGTATTTATGGACTGGTACATATCCTATGGAATTTTTGTTCCAAGGGTTGATGCTGTGAATATATTTAATGCATTATCAATGTTGAATTTTGTTGGTAGATTTTAATTTTATGTGTTTTTCTCTAGCAAAAAAAACATTTTTTACCCTGAAAAGTGACCCATTTTTCGCGCGCGGCTGCTCTGAAGCTACATTAATGGGCTTTGGAAAGGGGTGCAGCCCCTTCGCTGTAAACGGTGATTGTACACAGTTGAGACGATGACTCACTTTGCTTCTCCTGTGCACGTTTCAAAAACTTTGATAACAATTATTATTTGTCTGCTATCTTGAATTTATGCCAATTTGGACAGAATGAATATTATTTTTTGCATCAGAAAAATTAAAGAAGTGTACAAATAACTTTTATCATCATCATTTTCCACATTATGCCAATTTTGAAGGTTAGAGCATCTAACTATCTGGCACAGTTTGTCCGGTATCAGGCATATTAACGTTAATTATGGCCGATAGTCGGCCATTTTGGATTTGATCAAGTTGAAAATTTTCAGAGCATTTCCCTACCTGAAACCGCACATTTTTCTTTGTAGTAATGGTCTAGCTATATGGCACGGTTTGTCAGATAACAGGCATATTCAAGTTAATTACGGCCGATAGTCGGCCATTTTTAATTTGATCAAGTTGAAAATTTTCAGAGCATATCCCTACCTGAAACCGCACATTTTGTTTTGTAGTAATGGTCTAGCTATATGGCACGGTTTGTCAGATATCAGGCATATTAAAGTTAGTTATGGCCGATGGTCGGCCAATTAAGCAGGTAAAATTTCAAAAACCCCAAAAGGCACATCTACACCCCCTAAGAGATGTGTGTGTCAAAAATTAAAGAAATCCATGCACGGGTTACCGAGTTCTGCTCCGGAAACGAAATGCGGACATCCGGACGCGGGACGGACGGACGGACAGCCGGACGGACGGACGGACGGACGGCCGGACGGACGGACGGACATCCGAGGCGACGCCAATACCCCCCGCCCCCACTTCGTCCGGCGGGGGATAAAAACTGAACCTGTAGGGCTATATGTAAACAAGTCGTCCATCAGATCAAATGGTGTGTGGGCAATAAAACTCTCATAGTTTTATGGTGCCGTAGGCCACAGATGCAGGAAGTGACCCCGATAAGGTTTTGGTTGATTTTGACTCCTCAGATGGTGTATCGCTGATCACGATTATATACAGGTCTTCATTTTTGTAATTAGCACATTAAATACCAGCTACTATTAATGACTACATTGCAGACAACAAGCTGTAGATCGTGGCTCTCCTGAAACCTGGCTGAGCAATGATGATGGAGACCAGAGATATGTGAAAGAAATGACGCCATTCGGCTACAAGTGTGTTCATAAACCTCACAAAGGGAGAAGTGGAGGTGTGGCGCTACTACACAAGACTGGCATGGGCATTACTATGCATAGACGATCAGCAAAGCTCGACTCATTTGAGTGTCGCGAAGCTACTCTAGCATCGGGAACTGCTGTACATTTAGTTGTCATCTACCGCCCACCGCCATCAAAGGCAAATCGCTCTTCTGATAAGAAATTCCTTGACAAGTTTGCTACTTACCTGGACAGCCACACTGACACCAAACATCTTGTCATTGTGGGTGATTAAATCTGTTTGCAATACGAGTAGTATCCACGCTGTCTGCAATTTTGCTATAATTGTAATCGCTTTGTTTGTATGTTTATATCATATTTATCTTGTATATATGTATATAAATACTTTATATTCCTGTATGTTTGTATATCACATCAATGGTCACATCGATCTTGTATATATGTGTATATAAATACCTAAAATTAGTTTTTTGTCTACAACAGGTGTGTATACCCTTTATAGTTTAATTATCATCTACATTTAATATTGTTCTAGTCGTGTTTATAGTTTTGCTTTTTTTGCTACTTTTGTTTTCAAGCTATAATATAGGCCCCTATAATTTTTTCGCATCATATTATATAGTATACTGCCGTTTCCAACATCGATATAAGTTTATTGTATGTTCGTATGTGAGGGCCCCACGGCGGATGAGCTATGCTTAGTGGGTTAGTGTATAAGTATGTTCATTTATGCAATTCGTAATATTTTGTTTTACTGATTTTGTATATTATTGTATGCCTATATATATGTATCCTCGTTAAATAGAGACTTTATTATTATTATTATTATTATTGAGATGTACCAACAAATCCAACTACCACCCAACTACGGAACATCCTGGGTGATATGAACCTGGTAGTAGTAGTAGTAAATCATTGCTTTACGTCACTTTTCGGCACAAAAGGTCTTTTAAGTGACATTATAATACGAAAAAAACGTTGTAGTCAATTGATGAGATGAATGATGTACAGATGATGATGTGAGGGTGGGTGCGATAGGGCATGGTGGGTTATTGAGAGCGTTTTCCTTCGCTCGCCCGATAAGGGGTTCTGGGCATGTCTAGGGGATATACCCCCAGACATGCCCAGACGGCCGGAGACTTGAGTTTCGCTGTACAATTTAATGATGAAACTCTTTGGCATTTTGCGCAGCTCCGCTATCCTCGGGTCGGATAGTCCCCAGAGTAACAATAGGAAGGATCACTCCCTCTGGGTAACTCCATTCATCCCACGTGAGAGACCTAATGTCAAACACGCTATTGCCGGTTATTTAAGGCTACCACAGCCTACATCAGCGCCAGCACTGATGCGGGTGCTGCATTGGCTCCGCTGTTGAGCGGAGGAACCAGGGTACGCCACTGGCAATCCGCCCGAAGATTATAGCCAGATACGAGGAGGCTGCAGCTGCCCTTGGATGATTGCTGTAGACTAGTGCTTCCGTACAATGCCGTAACAGCATCCAACAGACGAAACAGATCCCTAATGACCCTCCCCGGATGGGGGCGAAAAGTACTACTACTAGCAATCATCCCAGATATATGAACCTTGTACAGCACGTGTCAGATGCCACGCATATTGCTGGACACACATTGGACCAAGTCATAACTAGGAACTTTGACATTGCTGTTTTATCTGACACTGTGAATGTGTCTTCACTACTGACTGACCACCACACAGTTGAATTTAGAATGCGACTGTCAAAACCAGATAGTGTCAAGCAAGTGATCCAGTATACTTGGTTGGTGACATTTAATGCCAAAAAGACCTGCGACATGCCTATTTCGCTACAAACCAGAACAAATATCATTCTTCCTCCATTACATTTTAAGAACGAAGTTATCAAAACTGTAAATTCCCACTGCCACCTAGGTTTAACACTAACATCGAACCTAAAATGGTCGGCTCACATAAATAATATTTGTATAAAAGCAAACAAAAGACTGGCAATCTTAAATAAACTATCATTTAAAATTAACAGAAAGGGATTAGAACAGCTTTATTTTGCTTATGTTCGATCTATACTGGAATATGGCGACATTGTATTTGCAAACGCTGCTCAAAACGACTTATCTAAATTAGACAAAATCCACAAGCGAGCAGCAAAAATCGTGGCTGGTGGCATAAGAGGAGTCTCTTCGTGCACTCTGTTCAAAGAACTATCCTGAGAAACTCTATTTCAGCGCCGCGAAAACAGACGCATATTAATGTTCTCGGATATCGTGCACCATCGCTCACCCACATATTTACAAGATCTATTGCCGGGTAGTGTAGAAAGTAGAAGTGGTCACAGGTATAACCTACGAAACTCTGACCTCATGGATACTTTCTCCTGCAGAACCGAAACTTTTAAATCTTCTTTCTTCCCGTACTCGACAATATTCTGGAACAATTTGGATGAAAATTTAAAAGCAATTGACGAGAGATCCATTTTAAAGTCAAATCTTGCAAAAAAACGCGTAAATAAAAACAAATATTATCTATTGGGTCCTCGAACAACTAACATTATTCTGGCACGCCTGCGGATGGGATGTAGCGAACGTCGAGTGCATTTAAATTGTTTACACGTCTCCGAATCTACTAAATGCTGTTGCGGCGAAGTTGAGACCACGGAACATTTCTTTCTATCATGTACCTTGTACAATGCAGCCAGAAACGAGCTACAAGACTCAATGAACGGCCTAGGATTGATTTTTAACTGTACTGTAATACTTCACGGCAGTGAAGATCATAACAACCTGGTCAACACAAATCTCATGGCTGCAGTGGACACGTTCCTACGGTCCAGTAACCGCTTTTCACTCCTTAACAGATAGTGTTTACCATTATTTCTTTCCATTCTTCCCGATCTGAACCCCACACCTCGTCACGCCACCGCCAACCTCTATCAGGCGGTCTATGAGTCCGTCTGTGTGTGCCTGTCTGATGATCCGCAATTGTTTATAAATCAACATGATAAACATCGCCTCCTCGAGAGGAACCACAATGTATTACCTTTGGGTACTGTTCCAATTGAGAAATAAATATGTTTAAACTAAGTGATCCAGTACCGTAGTCTGCAGAAGATCAATCACAATGAGCTGGGATGTGACATGCGCCAGTTGTCAGTTGTCACACATCCAGATGATTCTCTACTAGCATTGGTCAATCAGTTCAACAGTGATCTCAACAAATTGCCAGATAAACACGCTCCCTTAACATCGAGAAGCTTGCCGATACGCCCCTTCTTTCCCTGAAATGACGACGAACTCATTGCTGCCAAACAGGAAAGAAGGCGCCGTGAATCTCAGTGGAGAACAACCAAACTGACAGTCCATCGACATTTATACATAGAACAACGGCAGTTGGTGATGAAGCTTTTAAGAACTAAAATAATTGAATTCTACAGAAACCAGGCGAAGGAGAATCCTTCTAATGCCAGGGTAAGCTTTAGCACAGCCAATAAGCTTCTTCAAAGGAGAAACCACTACCACAACACAAATCAACCAGTGAATTGGCTGAGTTCAGCGCCTTTTTTGCAAACAAGATCAGCACTATTCGCCAATGCCTCTGTAGTTCTCCTCAGGACACAGTTGATACGCAACAGCCCACTGAACTATCACATGGAGCACCTTCTCTACGTACGGAAGATCATCAGTACATCCTTACCTAAGTCCTGCAGCCTGGATCCACTACCAACATCTCTACTCAAAAAAAATATTGACATCATTTTACTATCCATAAACATGATAAACAAGATCGGGAACAAGTCTATAACATCTGGCTGTTTCCCTTCAATCTATAAGACAGCCCAAGTAACACCTTTACTCAAGAAGAGCTCGCTGGATACCGACACAATGAAGAACTATCGGCCTGTATCGAACTAGCCATTTGTGTCCAAGGTAGTCAATAAAGTGGTGGCTTCGCGCCTTAACACACATATGGCTCAAAGCTCCATTTTAAAACCGTCACAGTCTGCTTACCGAAAACAGAGTCCAAAATAACATACTGCAGGACCATAGATCTATAGGAAGAAATGTGTGATGCTGCTATTATTAGATCTGTCTGTTGCTTTTGACACCATTGACCACGAAATCCTGTTACAGCGGAGCGGAGTAGTATGTGGCACAGCCTTGGCATGGTTTAGGTCTTACCTGACTGGCAGGACACAGTCTGTGAAGATTCACAACACTACATCAAAACCTAGATTGCTCAGCTAGGGAGTGCCTCAAGGCTCTGTACTAGGGCCACTACTGTTCACAATATATTCTGCTCCCATAGCAAGTATATCGCTCACTTGTACGCGGACGACACCCAGTTATACATCGTGTTTGACCAGGATGATGCTGCAGAAACCATCAAGCGGATCGAAGTCTGTGTTATGGAAATAAAGGCACGGATGGCAATAAATTGGCTAAAATTGAATGATGAAAAAGACTCTCGTTGCTATGACCGACAAATACAGTGGGACCTCTCTCCAACATCAGCGACATATTATTGGTGACAACAACATCACTCCCATCTCCCTCAGCTCGCAACCTTCGTGCAATTTTTGATGCACATTTGACTATAGAGGCGCATTTCAACAGTGTTTGTCGATATTCTTTCTTCCACCTGCACAACATCAGCAGCATTCGAAGAGTGTTGAATATGAAAACAACTGTCAGCATTGTCCAGGCCCTAGTCATTTCCCAACTTGACTACTGCGACTCTCTGCTATGTGGACTCCCAGCTATACTCATAAAGAGATTGCAGAGGGTGCAAAATGCAGCAGCTAGAGTGATAGCTACGACCGGCAGAAGGGACCATATCTCACCAATTCTCTTCAAACTTCATTGACTACCGGTCAAAATCCGCATAAAGTACAAGATCCTGCTATTGACAAATCGTGCTCTATATATAATATGGCCTCGCTCTAACTTACATCACAGCGCTGCTAGTGCCTTATACACCACCTAGAACACTGCGTTCGAACACAGAGCAGCTGTCGGTAGTCCAAAAGTACAGACTTAAAAACTTCGGTGCCAGTAGTTTTAAAACTGCGGCTCCAGCACTCAGGAATAGTTTGGAGAGCTAGATCCGTCTGCAGAAAACCCTGACCTTTTTTTAGAAGGTCGTTAAAAACTCACCTGTTTCTACAAGCGTCTGGTGACCTCATGCAGTAATTGACTTTTTTTCTCTGTCTTTCGAATGTGAAGCGCTCTGAACAGCTTCCAGCTGGATACATGCGCTATACAAAATTTCATTCATTCATTCATAATGGCCGAGGTTTTAGCAAAATTGTATGATGATAAATCACCATGTATGTAAATAAATATGTTTTATTGTAACCTGTGTTGTTTTGTGAGGTTAGCACGGGTCATCAGGCCAGTAGTGAACATGATCACCAACCCGAATTTAAATATAGCAAAATAACGGGTGCCTGGCAACCACTAATGTTCCCACAGGTAATTAATGGTGAGTATACTAAATGTGCCGAGTGATTGGGAGGGCGGGAAGGGGGTGATCACCTACATTCAACACCTTAGTGCAGAGTATTTTAAATTACCCGGTACTACACAAACATCACTACTATAGTGATAACATGTACAGTACTCATATTATAATTATCCTGAACATTAAAATAATTCATTTCTGCATAAATAGTATTTTTTTAGAAATGTCAAAAAAATAAAATTACTGTGTAATTCAGAAAAGAAATGAGAATGTACAAATGCCAACATGATGACTGGGTTGATTGGGGAATTATTGTTAAATTAGGTGATACGTTGTCATGATTCACAGAGTAAACATTGTGGGCGCACCCACATGTGCAGCATTGGCAATGTCCACAGGAGTGGGGTCTGCTGAAATGTAAATATTATGGTTCCGTGAAACAAGACGACACAACTGCTTTAATCAATAAAAAAGGAAGATGTGATGAAATAACCAGTTCAATATTGATAAAGCAATCAGATTTATTCATTGTAGGATTTCTTATAGTGTAAATAGAATGTAATCACAATTGTAAAACATATTTGTAATCAACAACACATAATATATTTTGCAAAATATTACGGCAGCATCCCATGAACTAGTTTATGCATGACAGCAATATTAGCCATGGACCTACATGCAGTTCAGCTTTAAATTAGGCTGTCCCGGTTTTGGATCCATAGACCTCTTGCTAGCCAAGGTCTTTATTTTATCTTGATTATTCCTAAATTTTGTGGTGGGATGGGGGATAAATACCCTCCACTATCAGTGGCCGGGCCAGTTGAATATTGATTCCGCTGGGCCTTGCTGTTGCAGCACAGTTTTAATTCTAGGCTATATTGTAGTCTACCTTTTTAAAATAAAACAAGAGGACTGGAGTCCTATATCATCCTCCGCCATAAATTAGGTTTAAAGTTATTGCGGTCACAAATATTTTAAAAGTCGACTTGTGGTGGCCATTTTAAATTTCATTAAAATCACCTGGACATTATTTCTGACTTTAATTTTTGCGATTTTGCGCCCACAAAAAAATATGAAGTTTGTGCATGGCGGCAATTTTGAATTTCCGTAAAACCTTGAAAAAAATCACATGCACATCTCCATATCGTGGGGAATGTGATTGTAAAATTTGAATAATTTACGACTAAGTTTTTGTGATCTCAAAAAAAATTGAAATTGATCCGTGGCGGCCATTTTGAATTTCAGCAAAACTTGAAAAAATTACCTGCACATCTCCATATTGTGGGGAATGTGATCGTAAAATTTGAATAATTTCTGACGTTAAGTCTTAAAGTTTTTGCGCCCACAAAAAATTTTGGAGTTGATTTCTGGCGGCCATTTTAAATTTTGGTAACATCTCTAAAAAATCACTTGCACATCCACATGCTGCTAGGAATGTGATGTTAAAATTTAAAAAAATTGACTAGACTAATTTTTTTTACGCACACCGAAAAAATGAAGTTGATCCGTGGCGGCCATTTTGAATTTCAGTAAACCCTTGAAAAAGTCACCTGCACATCTCCATATGGTGGGGAATGTGATAGTAAAATTAAAAAAAATTCTGACTTTAAGTTTTAGAGTTTTTGCGCCCACAATTTTTTTTTGTGTTGACCTCTGGCGGCCATTTTGAATTTTAGTAGCATCTTCAAAATCCACTTGCACATCCCCATGTCGCTAGGAATGTCATGTTGAAATTTCAAAAAAAATTGACCATTAGTTTTTGAGTTTTTGCGCCCACAAGAAAACGTGACGCCGGACGCCAGACGCCGGACAGAATCCTGGCGCGACTAAAACCCCCCTCCCCCTACGGGCGGGGGATAAAAAGTAAATGGATACATTCTTATCTCCATTTTACTACAAAAAAAAATCTTCATTTGACCATGTAATTGACAGATTTTTGCCCATAACAATACTTTTGATAGTACATCAAACCAAAATCATATATATATGGGTAAAACCAAAAATTGGGGTAACTTTGTAGCATCATAAATGGCAGTGAGGTGACCATCAAAGAGGAGGAAAACTACTTTATAGGTTTGGTGCACTGATCCCAATAGAGCATGAAAAAGCCACTGGCTGCGCTAGAAATTTTTTTTTTTGCTTCAAAAACGTAATTTTAATAAAGTTGCAGCATTCCACTTACTACTCCGTTACCAAATCCAAACCATTTCAAAAATTATGTTACTTTGTTTAGCTTGACATCACACTTTTAAAAGTGATATCCTTATTGAAGCATAATACTAAACAATTGTGCATCAAAACTGCTTAAAATTTTTTAAAAAATTGATGGGATGAACAATTTTTTTTATTTCAACTCCGTTACCAAGCCAAAAAATACTCAACTCCGTTACCAAATGTTTGGCTCGACATAAATATAAACTGTATATTTTCTTATCATAACATCGATCACAAATGGGTGCTCTATTAATATGGGGACAACGAGCCATGTTTTAAAAGACTATATCATCAATCATTATGACTGTAAAACCCATAAAATTTGACAATTCACCACTCCGTTCCCTTTTCTTGGTAACGGAGTAGAGTGGAACGGAGTAGCAAAATTAAAAGTATTCTAGGGATTAATGAAAAGATCTGGGCAATAATTCAAAAATATATCATACGGGTGGAAATAGTCCCTATAGCAACTGTTGTAGGCATACAATCATAAAACCAAACTCGTTTTTATACCCACAAGGCTAAGAACGGAGTAGTAAAAACAAAAGTATATTTTCCAACTTTTTGGTAATACCTGTTTCGAATAACTTGTCACTCAACAATAACAATTCTTTCAAGGTGAAAAACTCGTATAAGGCCCTTTAGTGTGTCAAACTACACTTGCTATATTTTTAGTTCATGATTATTCACTTGATGGGGCATGCTACAATAATGGTAACGGAGTAGAGTGCAAATGTGGGGACATGTATATTCATCAAAATTATTTATATCGATATCAATTTTAAGTCGGATTTTGATCATTGATTAGTTAAAGTGAACAATGTCTAGCCATGAAATGTAATTGTTAGAATTATATTGTGATTTTGTATCCTACAGTGAAGTTTTAAATAGTGGAATTTTCTCTGGGGACATGCCATTTTTCACGTTTCCATGACATACAGCTCTTATAAAACCATATATATATATATATTTTTACAAATAATCTAAACATTATTAAGTAGTAATGCCTAAACGTGAAGTTGCACCATTCTTTTTTAATATTAATATATTTAAATTAAAATGCGGACCTTTTAAGTCCTGGGGACACTAATTTTATGTAAAATTACCCCAATTTTTGGTTTTACCCATATATATTAAAAAAATATTGAGCTTGAAGTTCTAGCTGTCAAGCTGAGCTGCATGTCAGTAACCTTTATGGATGGGCCTATTGCTGACAATTTAACCCTTGTGCTGCTGGAATCTAATAATCAGTGTCAAGCTTTGAAAGTTTCAAAATTGATAGAGTAGTTTGTGGGAGATGCTCTTATTTATATTAATTTTTTCATCAATAGTAATATTTTTCGTCACTTGAAGCTGGATATTGCGTTAGCAATTCCAGCTTCAAATAAATGAAAAAAAAAAAAAAAAAAATTCAGCAGCACAATGGTCTTGAAATGGAAATATGCATTTCTTGGTATGATGGCCATAGTTGTGCAAATGTCCATCAATACATGTGGGCGTTATTGCTAGCCTAAAAAAATTGAGTCAGTCAAATATCCCCTCAATGTCATTGCAATTGCATGTGCATGGTCTTCGTATCAAGGTAAAAGTATCGGAAATTCCAATAAAATAGGTTCAATTATACAAACTTATTCATGTGTGACAGTTCCTGAAGACCCTGGGAATTGTTCAAAGAAGCACTATGATATAAACTAATATGTGGCAGATCATGAGCACCATGTGGAGTGTTTCCAGCTGCTTCCTAAACAATTCAACCAATCAAGGGGTGATACATCTTGGTATCTGCCTATGTACATGACCCTACCCCAGCCATGACTGAATGTTATGTATGGGAGTGATGGGATTAATTTACAAAAAAAAAGAAATCTTCATTTGACCATGAAATTGACAGGTTTTTGCCCATAACAATACTTTTGATAGTACATCAAACCAAAATCATATATATATTAAAAAAGTATTGAGCTTGAAGTTCTAACTGTCGAGCTGAGCTGCATGTCAGTAACCTATATGGATGGGCCTATTGCTGACAATTTAACCCTTGTGCTGCTGAAACCTAATAATCAGTGTCAAGCTTTGAAAGTTTCAAAATTGATAGAGTAGTTTGTGGGAGATGCTCTTATTTATAATAATTATTTCATCAATAGTAATATTTTTCGTCACTTGAAGCTGGAAATTGCGTTAGCAATTCCAGCTTCGAGTGAATGAAAAAAAAGAAACAAATAATTCAGCAGCACAATGGTCTTGAAATGGGAATATGCATTTCTTGGTATGATGGCCATAGTTGTGCAAATGTCCATCAATACATGTGGGCGTTATTGCTAGCCTAAAAAAATTGAGTCAGTCAAATATCACCTCAATGTCATTGCAATTGCATGTGCATGGTCTTCGTATCAAGGTGAAAGTATCGGAAATTCCAATAATTAGGTTCAATTATACAAACTTATTCATGTGTGACAGTTCCTGAAGACCCTGGGAATTGTTCAAAGAAGCACTATGATATAAACTAATATGTGGCAGATCATGAGCACCATGTGGAGTGTTTCCAGCTGCTTCCTAAACAATTCAACCAATCAAGGGGTGATACATCTTGGTATCTGCCTACATGACCCTACCCCAGCCATGACTGAATGTTACGTATGGGAGTGATGGGATTAATTTACAAGAAAAAACAAATCTTCATTTGACCATGAAATTGACAGGTTTTTGCCCATAACAATACTTTTGATAGTACATCAAACCAAAATCATATATATATATAATAAAAAAGTATTGAGTTCGAAGTACTAATTTTGTTAATTAGCCCTTACAACGCTGAAATATTTTTGTAAAAACCATGGAGACCAAAGAGGTTTTCCTATTTGAAATTCTCATTAATGTCTTAAAGCGACTCAATCAGGCTAAAATCATCAAAAAATCACTAATTTTATTTTGGCTTCTTAATATGACCACGTGATGTGAACATGTCCATAGACTAGAACTGCAAAAGTTTTTAAATCTTTGTGTTGGGCATTTACCAGTTAAGAGAGATATAAAGACGAAATTCCCGATTTCTTGGGGCGGGGGCCCAAGGGTAGTGGTTAGCACCGCTGCCTTTCACGCTAGAGTTCGGGGCTCGGTTCCCGGTCTCGGCGGTTTGAAAAAAACAAAAATGTTTCTTCCCCATCCACGTGTAAAACTCAGTAATGTGGGAAGCCTCCGTGACCGAGAGGTAGCGTGCTCGGCTTCAGACCGCCGGGGCTCGAATTTCAAATCATCATGTCATCTCATTCATCTCACCATCCTCAGGAGGTTCTCCTGGCCCAGTTTAGCCTATATGTGCACAAAGGTGGCCTAAAGCCCGATTTATTTCATTTTATTTCCCGATTTCGCACATGCATGTTCAAAATAAAAAATACGGGAATTTCGTCTCTATATGTCGCTTAACTGGTAAATATGCAGCACAAAAATTAAACAAGAACACTGTGCTGCACGGTTCTGAACAATTATCGAGAGTTATTTTTATGCATCAGACTGAAGTTGATATTTAATCAATGGGCCATGTAAAATTGTAATCAAAACAAATATATATTTTTCGCCAATAAGTATTTTCGAATTAAAAAAAACTTTCTAAACAATAATTAGTTGCACAAGTGCGAGATGATTTCTTTGTTAGTTCACATGATAACAGTATATTAAAATACCGTGCAAGCACTCCCAACACCCTGTGGCCGATGGTAGTGACTTAAAATTGCCACAAATTTAACACAACTGCTGGCAATACTCACAGACCACAAAGTCGCATACAGTGAGTTATTCATTATTATATTGGAAGATATAATAGTGATTCAAGGTATAAGCCGATGTGCCATACGAAATGGCATGATTTGATCTAGTAATACTAAGTACTAGGTCCATATATGACAGGAGATGTAGTCTACGCGGGATACGGCAATAGCTTGAAGAGATGCGATGCGCAGCGTTGAATTACGTCATCATTTGGAGGGGGGTACAGGTGTCCTTGTCTACATCGCGTGAAATAACACTGTCAGCAAATCGTGTAATAAATATTGTAACACAAATATGCTGTTTTCGTGTGATAAGATAATATAATTATCACTGATATTGTATTATCCATAGGATAACCACCAAGCATGTAGGCCGACGCCTGAAATGGTTGAACATACTCCAATAAACTATTCCGACCTTCATTCATGGCTAGATTTTTACTGGGGGGGGGGGGGGGGGAGCTGGGTGTAATGGACATCAAAATAAGATGAACAATACAGACAACAAACCTTCTGTAAGAAATCTTTTCATTATGCTCGTAAACTCAACTCAATTTACAAGACCAATACTTAATATATAGGCATGCGTGGCTTATCATCTATTATTACTACTAATTATGAAAGACGTCGTCCCCATGTCTGAGACACGTGGTTGGTCCCTTGGTGATCTAAATTCACTGTCATGGCTCTGTGTCATCACGGCTTATCGCGGACCGTCATTGTGACGGTCGCCGAAATAAGGAGTTTCATTAATAAATGATTTGCTCCACTGATGTAATTCAATACTATACTCAAGTTACACAGACAACTTTGTTGTGTATGTTGTTTTAAATAAAACTGGGACTACGTCGTAGAGGTAGCATGACAAGCATGAAACCAGCATTGAATAACACCTGTGTTTGTTGGGTAAATAATCAATACCACAGACCGTCTGCCGAGAAAACGATCCTCAGTTACAACTATTAACACTATACATGCAACTTAATTGCCTACTTTCGACCTGTAGGATTTGATGATCATCTACTTTTAGAAACTCGCAGTCCGAGAGTAAATTATTGAATATATATATATTTTTTAATTTTTATTTGGCAATGCTGGGCACATACAGGATCTCCGCCCAACAAACACAAAACATTTGTATAACATTTATACAATGTTGGAACAACGTCGAAGACGTTGGGCCGACGTTGTGGGCTATAAATGTTATATAGATGTCTTGTGTTTGGACTGTTTGGTGGGGAGGAGTATACAGAAATGATATAAGTCTTCATCAAACACGAGGCATTGAACCAATGTTGTTTTATGTTGGGCCAGCGTTTGCACTCATGTTTGTAATTATGGCGACAAGACGTAGCTATACACTGGCGTTAAGAAAAAGAAGTTTTGATGACACTTGATCATTTAGATGGCAATGTTTCATCTACAGCCAAGTTTCACAATCTGTCACGAATACACATACAGAGATGGAAAGCGCAGAGAGAGAGCAAATACTGGGAATGTGCGCCCCTGGCAGCCCGTCCCCACGTAAACGATCTCTCGATTCTGATGATAGTTACTGTGGGTCCCGATACACACGAACATCAGCCAGAAAACGGAGGCGGGTCAGATCAATCAAAGCTTTATTCCCTACCATGGAAACTGCACTAGTTGCTTACATCACCGAACTTCGTGACAAAGGCCTTGCTGTTCATCAAAAGGCAATACGTGAGAAGGCAAAGACTCTGATGGCTGATCATTATCCAAAGGAAGCAGCAGGATTCAGAGCTTCCACTGGCTGGTGTTACCGGTTCATGAAAAGACAACATCTTGTTGAACGTCGAGTCACAAGGTATGTTATTTAATAACCAGTTTTCCATCAATTGCAGTCACAAATGAATTGCTTGTAGATTCAATAAATTTCACTCTGATTCATTAACGCTTTACTGTGCTTAAAGGATTAATCTTGTGTGATAGCTCAGCACCGTCTTACCCAGCATCCTGACATGTTGTGCCAATGTTGTTATAACGTCGCTGCAGGGTACACATAACACCCTTTGTGTACAATGACTAATTTTGTGTGACTTTTTTTCTCATATCAGTTTTTTTTACAGTGTTGCGCAGAAAGTTCCAGAAAATGCTCTGATGCTGGCGACCAATTACTTCCAATGGTTAAAGCCAAAGTTGAAAGACTGCGCAGTGATTGGAAATATGGACGAGACCCCTCCCTGGTTTGATATACCAGCAACTACAACCATGGATTTCGCTGGAGTGAAAACGGTCACATCAAAGACAACCGGAGCTGAGAAGCTCCGATTCACAGCCGCATTGACCGTGACAAGCACTGGACAGCGGCTACCGATGTATATAATATTCAGAGGCTTGAAGAACCCGCCCCCCCCCCCCCCCCCAAGGGGCCATTTCCTAAGGATATTGTGGTGGGGGCATCGAAATGGGGTGTCATGACGTCACAGTTTATGACTGACACTTACATACCACAAGTCTGGCGCAAACGGCCCGGGGCACTGTTTAATGCCAAGAGTGTCTTAGTTTTAGACGCTGCCCGTGCTCATATGACGGGAGACGTAAAAGAAGCGTTCAGCAAAACGAACACAGACATTCATCTAGTACCGGGTGGAATGACACCCATTTCAAATCCTTGAAAAGTAGTGTTCGAGGACGCTGGGAAGATTGGATGTTGAATGGCGAACAGGAGTTCACAAAAGGTGGAAAGAGGAGGAGGGCGTCGTACCAGCTAATGAGCCAGTGGATGAGTGACTCTGTGGCTGAGCTGGAGAAAGCGTTAATACAGTGGTCATTCATAGAGAATGGTATATGTACAGACGGTGAGAAAACCACTTACCATTCTCGCTTACAATCCCTCATGGATAAAGGTGTGGACGCGTCTGTGGACAGTGATACTAATAGTGGCGACAGCACCGATGAAAGTGATGTTAGTAGCGTAGGCAGCGATGGCAGCTGGGATAGTGAGGCTTGTGTGCCACTGGCAGATTTATAATTTAATTGAAAGATGTAAATATGTTCCAAATTATTCAAGATTGTACAATGAATAGTGAGGAATATCCGTGTGAATGCGCATTCTATAATTTAATAATAAAGAATACTGTTATACAATATTGTGGTCACAAAATAAAATCCTTATCAATATATTAGTTTTCTTATTTTTTTCCGAAATATTTTTGTCAAGATAGTATTGTTCGAATATAAGTGCATGCTGTATTTCTGGAAAAAAAGTGTGTTCGAATATAAGTGCATGCACTTGTTTTCAAAAACTAAGTGCACTTCAAATATAAGTGCATGCACGTTTATGCACAGGGATGCGGTAGTTAGTTAATTGCAATGATATTTTTTCATCTATATGATATTTATTCACCTCGAGATGGGTATGTCTAGACAGCCAAGCTGATAATTCCTGGATGTAGGCCTATACACCACACAGTGACCATGGGACAATGACCTAATGCAGGTTCAATGCTGTACCACCGTCAACAACGCTGGTACAACCCCCTCCAACAACGCTGTTGTAGTTCGATATCTCATCTGCAAAGGCTGTATGTACCGGTACTCAAATGTAAAGTGAGCAGATACAGCATTTTAGTTTTCACCGCAGTTGTAATATAAGTCCTATACAATTAGCTATGCGTTATCACGTAGTTTCTGGCAGCCAATCAGCGCACCCTATCGGAATTAGGTCACTTCCGCGACGTTGGCCCACAATTAAAACACTACTAGATCAATGTCACTTGCTGGTCTGTCTCTCTAAGAGATGTGATTGACCCAGATAAAGTGTGTGTGATTGGTCAGGGAATACTATCTCGTCCAATGGTGTGCCGAAGATGTAGATCAGCTGCATTAAGAATTTTTTCACCACAATAATGGCTGTGGCATCAAATGCTACTGAGACCAATGGTTATATTTTTTAAGGCAATAAATATCATTGCAAAATATTGTATCGATATCATAATATATTTGCTTTGGAAAGTAGAACATCTGCTAGCTTTCCCCAGTTTAAAACTCTCATTGTGGCAATTTCTTAAGATTATATTGGCATAGTTTGATCCCAGGGTAGGCATTGTTCTCAATGAAATCTATGGGCTATTTACAGGGTATAAACCAATGGCTCAACACACAGCCCAAAAACTGGAGACACTAACTGTCGTAAAATTGATGACCGAAATCCTAATAATTAATACAGCAATTTATGCTTATTCAGAAACAACGTTTGGTGGGCCTACTTTCTAAGGCTAGGTTATGACAGAAAACTTGATCTATGGGTGTTGTGGTATTTAAGAAGATGTTGGTGATAGTCATTTGAGACACACGGAAAATAGACACAAAAAAAACAGTTCTGTGAACCATATTAAAACATTATTGTGATGCGTTCAAATAATGTAAAAACTTTTGCAGTTCTAGTCTATGGACATGTTTACATCATATGGTCAGAAGAAGCTTTAAGTTAGCTCTTTCCACTTCATTTGAATACCTATGTTATGTTATGCTATGGTCATTATACATATTTTAATACTTTTAGTGCGCAGATCCTCTTTAGATGTCAGAATCGTACGTATAAAGACCGTCCACGTGCTGAAAGGGTTAATAATGAATCATCTATACCCGGTACCAGGATTTTCCAGTCAAAATTTGCCAGTAGCTTCTCAGCTTTATCAAGGCTGTTCATTTGTTTAAAAATCATATTTTTGCCCATTTGACCTTGCAATTATTGTTTGACCTTTAAGATTACCTTCAATCATCAAAACACAAAAAAAATGGATTCTCTGTTTAAAAGATATTACACTTGCACAGTTTTTATTTGTTAAAAAGATATTTTCATAAATTTGACCTTGAAGTTGACCTTTTGACCTTGAAGATGACTTTGAATCATGAAAATGATACCAGGAATGAATTATCAAAATCACATAAAAAAAGCCGTATTGCACATGTTTCTTAGTACTTAGCACGTCAATTTCCCAACTCACATCCACGGCCACTGGTTGGATCTGTGCATCACTCGATCAGCTAGTCAGATTGTCTCTTCCATTTTCCCATCTGATGGCTTATCTGACCACTTAACAGTTATAGCTGAACTACAGAGCGATCTGCATCGTCATACAGCCAAGAAACAGATAACATACAGACGATGCAATCAAATTTACATAAATAACTTTAAAACAGATATTGTTAAATCACAACTCATTACAAATCCAAAACTGTCTGCATACAGTCTTTATAAACAATTCCACGATACATTGTCATCCATTTTGAATACTCTCAAAACAAAATCAGTTTCTCTTAAACCGCCGAATCCTTGGATTACACCAGCAATTCAAGCAGCCAAACGCACACGACTATATCTTAAACGCGTCTGGCTGAAATCTCGTTTTCCATCAGATAGATCAAAATATGTTAAGCAAGCCCACCTGTGCAATAGAATGATGGAGAGATCTAGACGAGAACATATTGCAAATTACATTCATGAAAATGAGAATGACTTTGGAAAACTGTGGAGGGCGGTCAACTCGGTACTACACCGAGTTCCTAATACATCAATGCCTACCACAAGTGATATCACCACACTTTGCCACAGTTTTTCCACCTTTTTTGTAAACGAGATAGAAAAAATAAGAATGAAATTTTGCGATCCTTAACACAATGTGCCTCATATTCCACCACCAGAAATTATTTTTCCAATGACATCATTCGAACCAGCCACTGCAGATGAAGTTAAGAAATTAATTCTTTCTTCCCAGGACAAGTCCTGTGATCTTGACCTATTGCCTACCAAATTATTGAAATCTTGTCTAGATATATTCTTACTCCCATCACGAACATTGTCGATTTGTCTTTGAAATCCTGCTCTTTCCCAGACGTTTTGAAAGTATCACACATCACACCTTTATTAAAGAAACCATCACTGTCTAAGGATGACATGAAAAACTATAGACCAGTTTCGGAATGTATCCGAATGTTTTCGAAATGTATCCGGTCCCATCTAGACAAAAACAACCTACCCCAATCAATCAGCATATAAACCTCTATATTCTACAGAAACATCCTTGCTAAAAATTCACAACGACATCTGCATGAACATGGACAGTGTTAAGACCACAGCATTGGTCTTGCTGGACCTGTCCGCAGACTTTGACACCTTGGACCATAGCAGCATCATTGAGCTCTTGTCCGGCTGGTATGGTATTTCTGGAACCACTCTTATTCACTCTATATACAACACCCCTGAGTAGTGTGATCAGTAGGCATAACATCTGCCACCATCTGTACGCTGATGACACACAGATTTATCTTTCTCTTTCCAAAACAGATCCTGAGATGTCACTGTCGCTGGTCCAGCAGTGCTTGCTAGACGTCTCCGACCGGATGATAGCTAGCAAACTCAAATTGAATCCTGACAAGACAGAATTTATACTAATCGGCACTAAAGCACAACTAGATGGGGCACCTGTCTGGCACTTCGTTTCCAGACGGGGAGCTGGATGCTGCTTAAAGACTCCAGAAATTCAAACAAAATGGCCACCTTTTATACTGTTCATACCAGCTCGATTCAAATTTTTAATTGTTTATATTTTCCTGACGCGACCTCAAAAACTTATTAACGGTAGCAGCCATACATTTTTTCAGCGTCACAAATTGATTGTACACCACTAGACAGTCAGATGAGGGTGTGCAGACATCACACTGGTGCCTCGCCTGTTTTTTCAATAGCTTGTCAACCGGGGGCGGGACCAGTTGACAATGTTGACTAAAGCACAACGAGACAAATTTAAGAAATACTTCCCTACAAAATCACTTGATCAGGATGTAACACCAACTGATTCGGCACAAAATTTAGGGGTAGAATTTTAAAAGGATTTCAATTTTAAGAAACATATATCAAAAGTCAGTCGATCATGCTACTATCATATACGTGATTTGCGTCGCTTGCGCAGATGTTTAACAGCGGCAGTGACTAAGACAATATTAACTTCACTTGTTTCGAGCAAGCTAGACTATTGTAATTCTATCCTCTATAACATCCCAAATCGCGAAATAAACAAGGTGCAGAGTGTTCAGAACTGCTTGGCCAGGGTTGTGACCCGTTCTCCAAGATTCTCGGTGTTACACCTTTGTTAAAATCCCTACACTGGCTCCCTGTTCAATTCAGAATAAAATACAGAATATGCACCCTCACATATAAAGTAATACATTCATGTCAGCCAGTATATCTACATAATCTGCTTAAGCTTTCAAACAGAACCCGTAATCTCCGCTCCTCAGATGATGATCAACTGGTTCTTCCCAGAGTGAGTTCAAAGATGGGTGAAAGGGCTTTTTCGGTTGCGGCCCCCCAGCTCTGGAATTGTAGATTTTTTAGATTAAAAAGTCTAAATCTGCACAGTCATTTCGGGAAAAATTGAAGACTTTATATTTCAGCCAAGCCTCTCCATCCTAAATCCTCTGTGTCCCGGCATGCTGGATCTACGAATTGGAACGTCAAACGGACAATGATAATCGAGCCTGATTCGGATTTGCAGCGCCTCTGAGCTCGGGACACCGAGGATTTAGGCGCATTAGAAGTTTTTTATTTCATTACTTAGCTTTATTTGTTAAAAAATCATATTTTTGCATATTTAACCTTGAAATTGACTTTTGACCTTGAAGATGACCTTTGATCATTAAAATGATACCAGAAATGAATTATTCAATCTAAAACATACAAAAAAAGAGGTATTACACTTGTTTCTAGCTTAATTTGTTGAACAATCATATTTTTGCATGTTTGACCTTGAAATTGACCCTTGACCTTGAAGATGACCTAGAATCATCAAAATAATACCAAAAATGGACTTTCCAGTCAAAATTACACAAATGAGATGTATAACACTTAGACTTGTTCATAGCTTTACAGGGCTCGAAATAAGGCCATTCCTCCAGTCCCATGAGTCCGGTACAGGAATGGCAAAAAATATTACCAGCCATTCCGATGAACTGGCAAATTTTAGGCCATCCTAAGACAAAGGCCATTTTTAGGAATGACAGTTTTTACTCAGGAATGGCAGTTTCCTTGACTTGCCAGTCCTGTGGATTGGCTTGCCCCCAACGTTTAATTCTACCCCTGGCTTTATATTTGTTGAAAAATCATATTTTTGATATGGCTATTTATAGTCAATAATGTTCATGTGAAACAAATCATCTTCAACTGGAGGGTAAAGTGGTTGCCATAGCAACCATCTAGTGAGCATCTTTTAAAGCCATTTTTAATGTCTTGACTTGAGTTGAGAGATTATCCACTTGACTTGCGAGGCCAGGAACTAGGCTAGGCCTATGCCTATGGCTATGACTGTCTATGACTGAAGTATGAGTATGACTAGTCTATGCCTATGAATACTATGAGTATGATGCCTTTAAAGTTTGATGGATTATCACTATCATCAGAAAGCATGGTTATTCCTCTAATTTGGATCAAAATAAGAGAGCCGGTCCACAGACACAGTAGCAATACATGGGTTCCGGGTCAACTCGGACCCTAACCAACTCGGACCCCGCTACAAACAATGTCCGAGTTGGTTCATGGCAGTGTCCGACTTGGTAATGGTAGAATAGTGTCCGAGTTGGCATAGGGTCTGACACGTCTAAAACCAACTCGGACCCTATAAAGAATAAATATAAATGTATTTTATTTGTATTATTTTTAAAGCAAGGAAAGTGGAAAATGTCTGTTGTGTCAATCCAAACAAGCAACCACTGGCATAGTCCAAGCTGGGGACTCTATGCTCCAGTGGATCAGCCTGATCTACCACTGGCACTGGCCACTGCCACTGGCACTGCCTCGTACTATTAACAAAAAAATATCTTTTAACAATACGATTAACGTTAGACTAAATGTGATTATTGTTTTAGCAATAACACTTAACTTAACCTATCTAGTTAACAAAAATATATACATCAAACTGTCACAGTCACACCCCTTGGCCTTGGAGGATAAGACCTACGTAGTCCGAGGGAATCTGACTTGCTGGTGTTCGGTACCCTCCTGTTATGGCAATAGCCATTCATCAGGGTCTGACCACGGACTAGACCTACGGGCCTGTGATTCACTGCACGGCAGTGATTGAAAATGTTTGCTTTATTTTTATCTTCCTTTATTATCGACCATGTGGCCATGTCAGACATGTCAAATGTTGCAGACGTTGCAGTTACTACTAGGCTAGCCTCTAGTCCAGCCTAGCCCTAGGCCTAGCCCTAGGCCTAGCCCCAGGCTAGGGCCTAGGTGACAGGTGTCAGGTCTACTTGAGTTGTAAGTTAAATTTAAATAAAAACAATAAAAATAACATACCTAAATAATAAAAAATCGCGTATGACTTAACTGTTAGTATGAAAAACCTCCCATTAGTCTACTGGCATTAGAACTATAAAAAAAAATGTAACTCAACATTTTGACTTTTTGTTGACACCGATGTGATCAACAACATCTATCAAATAATTAAGCTGGACCCGGTTATACCGGTGGGAAAGGTCGACACTGAGCAGGTCTCAGGCCGCAAGTTGGGTTACACTAAAGTTAATATGAATCACCCTCATTTTTATTAATTCGAAAACACTCCATGGTCGGCATTTCAGGTGGCAGGGTACTTTATGTTACCAACAAAATAGACTCACTTTTCCTATAGACTAACTTTTTCTATATTCATCCAGTCATTATTATTTAACTTTCTGGTTGATGAACGTCTTAACCAATTAGGCCTATAATTTTCTACAGCACGAATAAATTATTGGAATCTTGGCTTGACAAGGATACCACTACCAGTGAAATTTTCCCTCCTGAATACTAAGTTTTGCGTAAAGATCGAAATTCGAAAGCCCGAGGAGGAGGAGTCTTTATTGCTGTCAGAAATCTTTATGATATGACCCTAGCTCCTCCCTGATTTAGAAACCAACTGTGAAATTTTATGGGCTAAAGTTCAAATATCGGCATCAAAATCCTTAACCCTCGGGTGTTTTTATAGACCTCCTGACTCCAAAATTAGTACTTCAGAAGAACTTGTGAAATCTTTGGACCTCATGCCAAAAATTCAAATCAGACCATTGTCCTGGGAGGTGATTTCAACCTGCCTGGTATTGACTGGGACAATGGAGTAGTAAATCCTAAAGCAGCAAACAAATCACAATGCGAGCTGTTTTTGTCAAGCCTAGATACGCATGCCTTGGCCCAAATTCATAAGGACCCAACTAGAGAAGAAAATATTTTGGACCTCCTGATCACAAATAAACCCGGTTTGATAAAATCTTCTCATAGTGTACCTGGAATCTCGGATCATTGTGCTGTTGTGACCGAACTTGATATAGACCCACCCTACCGTCGTACAAAACCCCGTCCAGTGCGTCAGTTCAAAAAGGCTAATTGGGAAGCTATCAGGTAACAAATTAGGAGCTGCTGGACTTCCTTTTCAGAAAACAATCCCAGCCGTTCTGTGAATGAAAATTGGTTGAAACTTAAATCTATCCTAAACCAATGCCTGGACAAATTTATACCAACTAAAATGACTTCCCCTCGGGTAAATCTACCTTGGCTATTCAAATCACTCCTTACATCTATTTCGAAAAAAAACATCTTTATATAACAAAGCCAAGCGTACGAATAAAGCTGACCTTTGGGCAAAATATAAATTATGTAAACGGCAGACCCAGCGTGCCATCAGGTCTGCCAGGTGGTCTTTTTTGAAAAACAAACTTTCTGAATCTTTAGAACAAAAAAAATCAAAACCACTCTGGCGTTATATTAAATCTAAACGTCAGGATAGAAATGGTGTCTCTCCCTTGAAGGAAAACGGCCAGCTGCATTCAGATAGCAGACGTAAGGCCGAAATACTAAACAACCAATTTTGCTCAGTATTTACCTCGGAAGACACCAAGAATATACCTAAATTACCAGAACCACCGAATACTGAAATGCCTAAATTCGAAATTACCGTTCAAGGTGTAACTAAATTACTTGTGGGTTTAAACGGCGGAAAGGCATCCGGGCCGGACGAGCTCCCGAACTTGATTCTGAAGAAGGCTGCCAGCGAAATATCTCCTTTCTTAAAATTATTTTCGACCAATCTCTACAGATGACTGGGTAGAGGCTAATGTTGCCCCTGTCTTCAAAAAAGGGGATCCGCACTCTCCGGCAAACTACAGGCCGATATCCCTCACATGTGTTTGTGCCAAATTACTCGAACACATCATTTGTAAACAAATTATGTCCCATTTTTCGGAAAACAAAATTTTAACACCTGTAGGCCTACAGCATGGCTTTTGATCAAAACACTTATGCGAAAGCCAGCTTTTGATTACAACTGATGAATTTATTCAAAATTTTGAAAGCAAGACACAAACAGATGTTGTTGTCTTGGATTTTAGTAAGTCCTTTGACGTTGTCCCCCAACAACGCCTCTTGCACAAACTTGACCACTATGGAATTCGGGGAACAACTCTTAATTGGATTCAAAATTTTCTGACCAATAGAACCCAAAAAGTAGTAGTTGATGGCAGCTCTTCAGAATCGGCTCACGTGAGGTCCGGTGTGCCCCAGGGTACTGTTCTCGGACCCCTACGTTTTTTTGACCTATATTATTGACCTCCCTTCCCCGGTCTCCTCGCAGGTTCGTCTCTTTGCAGATGACTGCCTCCTGTATCGCCGATAAAATGTCGAGCAGATCAGGAGCAGCTGCAAAGAGACTTATCTGCGTTACAGGACTGGGCAGATCGATGGGGGATGTGTTTCTACCCCTCGAAATGCTCGGTCTTGAGGGTGTCCAGGCCGAAATAAAAAAACTGGAATTTGAGTACACCCTTAAAGGCGAAACACTAGTGAACGTTTCATCAACACCATATCTTGGTGTTTGCCTTAGCAAGACCCTGGAATGGGAGGCCCACATTAACAGAATTACAAGTAAAGCAAATTCCACTCTGGGCTTCCTTTGGAGGAACCTGAAGGCATGTCCCCCTAAACTGAGGGAGCCTGCCTATTTCTCCCTGGTCAGATCATCCTTAGAATACTCTTCAGCAGTTTGGGACCCCTTTAGACAAAAATATATTGATAAATTAGAAAAAATTCAAAGATCAGCAGCAAGATTTGTCACCCAAAATTATAGACAAACAGCCAGTGTGACATCTCTCATTAAGAACCTGGGCTGGACTGACTTGAAAACAAGACGTAAAAATTCTAGACTTTTAGGCATGCGCAAAATTTTAAATGAGCTAGTTGAAATTTCTATCAACGACTGTTTAATCCCAGTGGACAGAAGAACACGTGGTGGGCACAATCAGGCCTATAAACATCTTAGAGCTAACACCACACTAGGACAAAATTATTTTCGGCATCGAACTATCCCTGATGGGAATTCTCTTCCGGCAACTGCCATAGAATCAAAAACTGTGGCAGCGTTCAAGAGTCAGCTGGTTGACTAGGTCCACCAGCCCTTCCCCCCTCCAGCCTGATACTCCAAAAAGAGGTGCTGCTGGAGTACCAAGTCAAAGTCACCCACTGGCTAACTATTTATTGTTATATAATTGATCATGGCTACACTAGTCTATGGACGGGCTTAGATCTCGCCATCTATATATTAATTATAATATCACAATAATGTTATTTCTATAATGCTGGTCTTAGACATTTAAAAAACACAACCGAAGCTACATCATACAATAATAAAAGTATTCCTGACATCCTACACGATTCATAATACTGGAATAAACTACCTCCTCCCACATTTTCTAGCAACAGGCGGAACATAATCCACCACAAAGAACATTTATACAATGTCCGAGGTGAAAGAGTAACATGGCCATAGCAGTATGATCAGATGCAAGGGCAAATCCATGTAGACATCCCGCACTCACGAACAGACCAAAGCGACCAACATCAGTCTAAAATAATGAGCAATTGTCAATCCAACTGCAAAGTCCAGGAAATGTGGAAATATTCGACTCCAACTCTTCTGTAGGCCTAAATTTAACTCACTGGATTCTTGAACACAGTCAAACCGCACACAATGTCAATCCATAACGTGTGTGCCGTCAGGGAAGGGGTGAAAATGTCAACATCACCAGCGACATCTTGAAATCCTCTCTCCAGTCTTGTCCCCACCAAAATCCAAATCCAGCGACGATTATAAGTTCAAACGAAATAGAACCTACCACTGTAACGTTTCTGAATATGAGGTGGTCACTATGTATTCACTGTTCTATGGTGTAATGGTTAGAAGCACTCAGGAAGACAGGTAGAAAGACCAGACGAGAGGAAGCAAGCGGTATTCACAGTTTATTCAAAAGCCAGAACAGAGAAAGTGTCACGTCAGTATAACAGATAAATCACCACCAAATGAAGATGAATGCCAGGAGGCAGTTGCGTTATGACTACATTCTGTGATGTATTGCAAAAGCGAACCGCGATAGATATTCGCACTCGCACAGAAGCCGGACGATGCACGTCCGTTCACTCCAGAGATTCTCGTTCAATTGGCTCCAACGGTCGAATTTCATAAAGTGTGACGTCACAAGAACCGAGTTAAAGTATATGTCACACTCAATAACAATACAATACAACATAAATCATAATAGAAGTACTTATCGCATAACAACAAGAAGACACGAGCATGTCAATCTGGACAAGAATAGCAAGCGAAGCTAATCCTACCTCACATTAAACCGAATACACACATCTCGCCACTCAACAATAACATGTTCCTTCCAACAGCATTAAAATAATATTATCACATTGTATTGCAATGCTATGGAAGTTATCAGTAAAAATAAAACAAAAATTGTCTCATGCTTAGACCATCATTAAAATATATATAGGCCAAATCAGAATATGATAGTCGTAGAATATCTAAATGTAAATTAAACAGAGTGTGACGGTCTTAGACCATCTAAATGTATCTAATCAGAATTTGACGGTTTTACACGTTAATATTCAAATATAATAATTAATATATTAGTCAGGCAGAATGCTGATATAACCTGGAAATTCATAACAGAAGTTTATATTTTGATTGATTTGTGTTCAGTAGAGGCTAGAGTCATCATTTCCACCGGGAGTACTAAATTTTACCCAGTGGCGATTTTTTTATTTGCATATTTCCAAGATGGCCGCCAATCGCGAGGCCCAAATCTATAAAATGCCATATATCTGGGCCTACTTGTTCAAATTTGATGATCTTGGAGTCGATTTCAATCGAACCAAATGCCATAAGTAAATGTATAACATTTAAAAATTATTTGGAAGTCAATGTCAAAGGTCAAGGCCATTTTATGGGTCTGATACGGTTAAAAAAGGCATCAAATGTGGCGCGTGACCGAATTTCACCTAACCAAGACAACATGTATTAACCCTTCCTGGTCTAACATGACGGGTGCAACCTATGGACTAGTATGCCGGGTATACCGTCATACTTTCAAAGTCATACTTGCAAAGTAGCATAGTGGGGCAGCTATAAGAATTTTTTTCTGGGTAATGTTTAAAATCCGAATGCAAGCATCAAAATTGGCATGGATACTCCCTGTGGGCTACTTTTTGGGAAAAAAACTCTAGCCAATCAAAATGTCAAGATGACCGCAATTTTTCAAGATGGCCGCCATTTTGAGTATCAAAATATACGTTTTTGAATAAAGTCCCAGATAATTGTCCTATTTGAATGATCTTGGGGTCAAATCATATATTTTTGGCTATGAGGAATCTGCATTTTTATTTTGCGAGACCGAATATCCAAGATTGCGCAATTTTTCAAGATGGCTGCCTTTTCCAGCATTAAAATCACGTTTGGAGTAGTTTTGCCACAGCTTTCGCGGCAGTTGCAGAATAGTTGCACTGGTCCTTGCAATACAATACAAGCTCTTGGTGATTGATTGAGTATGCTCGGCACAGGTGTACTGTCATGGCCCAACCAGGACACACAGGTGACGCCACTGCTGTAATGGCTGTGGGACTCTAGCATCTATGGAGTTTAGCATCAGCTAGGTCTATCAAACTTAGTGTCATAAATGCTGTCTAATGAGCCCGGATCTGTCAGCTATAGTAAACTAGCTAGATTAGATGTTGTTAGATGTCCGCGCCTGAATAGACACGGTGTGACCGCGAGCAGAGCCAAGGAAAAATGGGACTTTGGTCGTATCCCATACCTGAAGCTGGTAAAAGGATGACCTTGCTTGAACTGCCCATAAAGATGTTGTGTACATTCCACACTGACAGGAAGAAGTCCTGTATTTTTCAAGAGGAGGGAAATGAAGATCTCACCCAGATGCCTACCAATTCTCTTGAGTTTCACTATGGCTATTATACCATGATTGACGAACATGCAGTACTTCTCTTCTATGCCCTCGGTGTCCTTTGTTCTGGATCATACAAGGCTTAACAAAGGCGGAGGAAGCACTGAGGAGGAACGATGCACTAGCACCCGGTAGATGTACTAAGTAACAAGATGTAGCTCTTTGTAAAGCCTATTCTGACTATTGCGACTAGACTGAAAACACTGAGGAAGCTCTCGAGGTCGAATCGTGGTGTGAGAGTCACAAATTCAGAGTCCCTAGTTCCAGTTCTTGTACCTAGTGTTAGCATCCTGTTGTTGATCCAATTATTCGGGAAGGCGATCTTCAATATGTACTCTCAGTCACTGACCGAACTGATACCATTCTTATTTGCCAAAAACAATGTAAATCATACACAATATACCCTTGTCCTCTACAAAGACAATATGATTTAACAGAAATAACCTCAGAAGGCTCAGGCGTTCTGGACTGAAATGTTATTGTGCATAAATCGAGGCGAAAGTTCTCACCAATAAATATTGGCTCTTGATCAAGCGAACGCAGTCATCAAGGCTGATGGTGGAGCAATTGGTGTGACTGGAGATCCTGCCGCACTCAGAAGATGGATGATCACTGGTCCTGAAGTCACATGCTTGATCACGCAGTAGGAGACAGCTTGCACAACAAAAGTAGGTACTGAGCATACCATGCAGCCATCATGAGCCCCAAGTTACAAAAGAGCTCAAGGACATTTGAAGAATATGCCACATTTGATTTTCTCTCCACAATACAGGCACACTCTGCCAATCACAATAGGACGGAAATTGTTTTCAACGTATACTGGTGAAATAGTATGAAAATTAAAGCCAATTCAACTTAAGCGAGGACGGTAATGAGATGAAGGGTGTCAAACAAGTGTAAAATTCCATCCAACTGGCGCATTTTTCTCAGAATCAGTGAGAAAATATGATCATTGATATCAACAGAAGATTTCACCAGCAACCACATGATCAACCCAGATGAATTTGCCCTCTGTACTCACGAGGAGGCGGACAAGATGCTCTTCGTACATACCAATTATGCGACTAAAGGAGGAGGCCTTGAGAGTGTCCTGATGACAAACGCTAGTGATACTGACATTTTTTGCATATCAGTCAGTCAGTATGATGTCAGTTTTCCGATTGACTGGTCTACACCAGTCGTGAATTGAATGTGTCCAAGCCAGCACTGGAGATGGATTCCTGTCCATGAACTGTGCGTCTCCACTAGGCCACAGAAGAGCAGGGGCATTCACGCCTTCACCAATCACGGGATTTGATGTTGTATCTACCTTCTGCGACAAAGGAAAGAAGATGTGTTGTATGTGATGAGATAACGGATGTATTCTACAAATTAAGTCAGTTCCCATCAACAGTGATTGACGATGACATGAATATCTTATGCAGGTGTGTTCGAGTGTATGACATGCCCAGCAAAACTGAGCGCGTCGATGATGCTTTGCAAGTAGCACAGTCACCAGACTGACATCATAAGGAGTCAACAGAATTGCAGCCAGACATAGCGTGTTCTGCAGACTGGGTATGGTCAAAGAAGTATTTGGCAGATTTTCTGGAGAGACCTTCCACTATTGCGGAGAGATGCCAGCAGTTGAATAAATGTGGCTGGAAATCAAAGTGACATGGGTGGTGTAAATGACCCCGTTTTGGTCTGGCTTGCACCACACCATGCAGTTGCAGGTGTGAGGTTGAGTCGCACTGCAAGGGCGATTATTACCAGGGTTGACGTTGAGATCTTGTAATCTGACTAAAACTGTTAAAATGTTCTTTACTACATTACAGTATATTACTTCCAAGTAGTTTTATTTCTAAGTATGTCTAGTCTATGCTGCTTCTGCCTTAGATCGAGACTACATTTCATGCTAACCAACATAATGTATTACAACTCTTTGTCTCATATTTCGTTAAATAAGCTTTTACTGAATTTCGGAGGTCAAAATGCGGATTCTGCATGGTCAGAAATGTATGATTTGATACCAAGATCATTAAAATCGCACAAGTTTGGAGAAAACCATCAAGAAAGTGATTTTTATGCTGGAAATGGCCGCCATCTTGAAAAATGGAGCCATCACTTTCTGGAATATTGTTGTGCATAAATCGAGCAGACAGTTTTCACCAATATATTTTTGTATGCTTTCAGCTTCGGTGATTGTGTGAATAATCGTAATAAAAAACATAGGTCACGAGCCACATTAGATGCCTTTTCTAGCCTTATCAGACCCATAAACTGGCCTTGATCTTTGACCTTGACCTCCAATAAATTTTCTAATGTCATAAATGTACTGATGGCTTTTGGTTTGATGGAAATCGACTCAATTATCATAAAATTTGAACAAATATGCTCACAGATATGCCATTTTTAGATATGAGTTTAGCGATTGGCGGCTATCTCGGAAATATGCAAATTAAAAAATTGCCACTGCGTGAAATTTAGTACTCCCGGTGGAAATGATGACTCTAGCCTCTGCTGAACACAAATCAATCAAAATATAAGCTTATGTGTGAATTTCCAGGTTAGGGTAAATGTTGCCATTATTCTGCCTTACTATATAGGTAGTGAGATCTGAGCCCTTCCATATTCTAGCAATGATCAATTATAGGTCTATAACAATAATTCAATAGTCAATGGGTAATAATTCATGCTAAAGAAAGTGACCGTTAATAATAAAAGGATAATTATGTAGGTTAAACGAACTCCTTGGGATGAGAATTTTTCAATGTTATCAATTTTGAAAAATTACTTTATATGAAGCTATATAGTCTACTGATCCTGAAAAAATACAAACACATAAAAAAAGACTAAACTAGTCTTATTTCCAAGACGTATATTGTCATGTCAGCAAAACTGCAGCATATAACCACCTTCTTAGACGGCATGATCAAAGCAACCACCTGGTTACATCAATACCTGCCGCGGTTCATTGGTCTGGGGACGCGATGGTCGGTGAGGAGGGTCCCCCCGCAGCACCGATGGTCTGCTCAACGCTGGGCCGACGGCATTCAACCATCCTTTAGGTCAATACACTGGCATGTTTGGGTTTTTGATGGATTCTTATAAATATCGTTATATACAGTGGAGACCCGGGAATCAGACCACCCTTGGGACTGACGGAAAGTGGTCCCATTTTGGAATCGGCCCGATTTGTGAAACCAGCTACTTTTGAATGACAGCTCTTTTCGCTGTTTACTCGCCATAATGGAAAACAATATGTACAGGATGTACTCGTTCAGAGAGTTTGACTGATAATGTTTCAATTAGGCGACTCGCTCTGTATTTAAAGATTCGACGGAGTCACATATGGACTCATTCCTAAGAACTTAAAAGAGTAAAAAAGGAGTAAAAATATTTTTTTTTCATTAGATCGTGAGTGTAATGACCATGTTTGCTCAGAGTGATCATATGCATTGGTAAACTTGAAGCCGATCAGCCACGAATAACACCTTGATACTCAAAGTCCGTTATTATGATCGTCAATATTGCTTAATTTTTCTTTAATATAAAAGACTGTGAAATTCGCTGGTTTCAAATTAATTTAAATTTGTTTTGAAGTGACATGTATCATGAGAGCTGTATTGACAAATATGATTTTAGCAGTGTTCAAATAAGATGTCCCTATATAACTTACAGTCCATTAACTGGATATAATTTATACTTTCCCGCATAAAAATACATCAGATAATTATTCCGTTACATATGCGTAACAAATATAGAAAATCATGACGGAATTGTTATGTTTTGCTTCACTATATGAATTTACATAGCAAGTTGTAAGAATTTGGGATCGCAAAGGTGTAATCGCGCTATACAGGTGATAATCATTCTGTACGCTAGGACCTTTGATATATGACAAGTCAAGTTGATAAAAAGCAGCCTAGCGAATTATAATCTTTTCGAATTTTGGTCATGTTAAGAATATGATAATCTGTTTGTTTACATCGCTTCTATTAATTGTTCCCTATTTCAGTATCTATGTATACGCTACGCCTATCTGTATTAAACAAACATAGACCTTACATATCCAGCGTAATTAAATGATTGTTGCACGCCGAATGTTATTTTTGTCAGCTGATCGAAAATCAAAAGCGTCTTCATTTATCTTGTGGTTCATATGGACCAGTAGCTCAATTATTGCTGCAACACTTACAGTGCTAATATAACTTCCCATAATTTAACAAATTAGAAATTGACTTAATTGTGTTGTTTATCTTGGCAATATAAACTTTCTACACTAAGTTGTCATCTTAAGTTCGCGCTCTGTAAATTATTTTGAGCTGTATTAGCAAAGAAAGACGGTCGTAGGAGCTAAAACACTACACCGTTGAGACAGCAACCAACCGAAGAGGCGCGACTCAAGGAAGGGCCATGACATGATAAGGCAAGTGATTGCAATTTGCACTGATGACAATGTTTAAATGTTGAATTAACACTGTATGATTTATCTCACCAGCGCTAATCCTTTCCATCATCTAGTCTGAGCTTAGTGGATCCAGCCAGCGCTGGCCACTTTTGTGGATCCAGCCAACTCCGGTCCTCTTAGTGGATCCAGCCAACGCTGGTCCCTTGTTGGATTCAACCAGATCTGGTCCCTTTATTAGGTCCAACCAGGGCTGGGCCACTCAGTGGAATGTGCCAGTGCTGGTCCCGCCCTTAGTGGATCCTGCAGTGCTGGTCCCATTATTGGTTCCAGCCACAACTGGTCCTATTAGTAGATCCAGTCACAACTGGTCCTATTAGTAGATAGCCACAGCCTGTCCCATCAGTGGATCCAGCTACAGCTGGTTCCATTAGTGAATCCAGCCGCAGCTGGTCCCTTTATTGATGCATATATTACTGTAAAAGTGTGAATTTTTTTTGCTTATTGGGCTGGTCCGTTTTTTAAGTCCTTTTATGATTTGGGACTGAAAAAGGGTGGTCTGTGTCCCGAATCGTGGGTCGGTCCGCTTTCTGAATCTGATATTACATTATGTGAATGGGGAAAAATTTGGGACTGAAAAAAGGTGGTCCGTATATTAAGAAATGTTTTTGAAAATCTGAAAAAATTAAAATAATTATCTGTGAGATACACTACTTCATTAAAAAATGTAAAACGAAAATTAATGTCATCATGCTGAGTGGCTTGAGGCGTTCACAACCTAGAAAGTTGCATAATAATGACTGGATCAATTTAGAACAGTTATTCCTTTAAAGTTCTTTTGTAACATATGATTCATCACATGGTGACCTGAGTTGGTAGAAAAATCGTTATATATCCCCAAAATCGTCCACCAAAATAACAAATTTCACACAATACACTGGTTCTATTCTGCTTATTACCTGATTCTAAAACTGTCAATTGTCAATAATGCAACTTTCCAGCATGTAAACCATGACAAACTGTTGTTGAAAGCTGCGATTTCGATCTTATAGCTGGGCTATAGATTAATTCTGCTGTCACGACATAACCCGGGTCAATCAATATGGTGGCGTCACGATGTAACTCGGGTTATTATAATATCTTCATATCTCCACTATTAAATTCACCGCATGTCGCATATATAAATGACATGCGTGGTGGGCGACATGCAAATGAAACCCATTTGGTAGACATTATTTGAACTGTTTTCATTACGTATTTTGTTGAGAAGAGACATTTTAAGGATTAGATAATTGCAGATGTGAAATGCCATTGCAAAGGGTTTGTTTATTGCACTCAAGAGAAGGGTCGCTCCAGTTAATGGTAGATCAAAGAATGGCGTAATTAACAGGACGTTGAGCATAATTATTACTAGCCGTAAATTAACTTCAAAACACATCGGTGACTTGCCCTTTAGTCAATCCCAGCAGGCATATAAAAAAACGATATATAAAAAAAAGCAGATATATTCTCCATTATAGAAGCGTCAACGGGAAATAAATTTTCTTTTGAATTGATAAATAAACTGTTAAAAATAAGGAGTTTAATTTGGGTGATAACAATCGTCTAGCATTTATATGCGGAAAGTTGAATTCCAGTTTGATAATACGAAAGAATATTTCAACGCTCAATGTGCGTTTTTTACGTCTGGATAATGTGGATACAAACTACAAAAAATTCCTAGTATGTTGTATTCAGTGTTTAACTTACTATTAGAACAAAGAACGGTTGATCATTGAGCTATCAACCCTTGTGACCGTTTATATACGTTTTCAAGCAAATAAATAAAATACCACTAAAATGTGTAGCATATTTTGTGGTAGATGCTGAGTTAATGAAATAATTTAATTTGGGAAAGGTCTATTTTTCATAATAAATTTTTTTGTTTATTCATTTGAAGCCGGAAATTGCGCCAGCAATTCCAGCTTGAAACGAATGAAAAATACTCAGCAACATTCAGCAACATACTGGTTAACTTTCAAAAGCTAATCATGTTACTATCACAAACATATTTCTAAGCGCTGATCATCCACATGAAGATGAAAATCAAAAGAAGCATACCAAAATTTAATGAGTTGTTTTATTAGATTAATCAGTGAACAAAAATATACCAGATATAGTGTGACAAAAACAATACTATTAAACTCAGTTGATTTAGTTTCATTTATTTTGTTGTGCATATATTTATTACATATCGATAATTACGAAAATGTACTTAGTACTTGTAATGTACAACAGTATATTTGAAGAAAGCCTGTACTTGTACTTGATCATTGTCAGTGTACTTGTACAAAAGTCCCATATAAATGTACTTGCGCCATTTGGTACTGGAAACATGCATCATGTATATTATCTTTTACATTTAAACTTTAATCATTTGTAATTATCCGTATGCAAAAAACATCTGCAATCATTCATACAGGTGAGACACCTTACACTTCCTCTAATCACCCCTCCACGCGTAGTCATGGCTCCAACGCATGTCCAGTACACCCCCTGCCTGCCCCCACCCCGCCGCCATATTGGTGTCATTAGATATAGCTGATCATTAAATTTGGCTCGATACCGGATCAGCGTGTGGTGGATCATATCTTGACACCTCGGAGTGTTTCTGGGCCCCGTCTTATCAACCTGAAAAGATACAAGCTCTTGATTCTCGTGACCTTGGGCTGCCACTTACGAGGAATAGGCTATATGAAATCTCGCTGATTTTCCTCGTATGTCTCCCTCTTTAACATGTATAGGGAGGATACGAGCACTCTGACCCACTCGTTGAATATTAACAATCCTCATATGTAAATGAGCTATTAATACCAGTGGCGGATCCAGGATCTGAAAAAAGGGGGGGGCGGCCGGATTTTTTTGTAAATTTTAGCCAATTTAGGGGACTTTGCCGAAAAATAAGGGGGCGCGCGGCATTCTGCCCCCCCCCCGGATCTGCCACTTAATACGAGCTCGTTTCTTTTCAGGATGATAAAACGGGTCCCAGAATTATTAAAAATATGATTAATTCATCCTAAATGATGTATCTTGGGGCATCAGACCTGCTCGGTGTTGACTTTTCCACTGGAGAGGTGTCTGGTCCAACGTTAGCTGACTGATTCATTGATTCATTCACATAAATAAAATGGAAAAAGATGCAGATATATTAGGAAAATATCGCAACATTTCCAATAAACTTAGGAAGTAAGCACATAATGACATTATTACATAACCTACTGTGCTCATTCAGATGTGGTAGATTATCATCTAGACCTTGCTAATCTAGTAATCGCTTTTAGTTAGTCTTATTGTAAACCCCTGGCTTGGGCCGTGAGCGATAATAGGATAAATAGTGAATAGAATAGTCTAGGGGTCTACCAACGTTAGGGGAGGACGAGGCATGTTCGAATACCAGTCAGTTCATTTGCAGCATAATGTATAAGTAGACACTTTGTACCATGTAGGTACATTCAGACTAAACGCCGAAACAGTCATTTTGATGTTTTTTTGTGTTTTTTTTAGGATTTATGTGAATTTGTGATAAATAAAAGACATATTTTTCTTTGCTTGTTTGTTCTTTTTACTCGCTATTACTGGTAGAAATGAAGCCATCATTGTAGAATTAAAAGAGTTATTTGTTTTGAATGGCACTTTTATCACCTTTTCCGGGGGTTCCCATCATTAGATTTCTCGCAAACTAAAAATGGTGCCAGCTCTCGCCTTCAATTCCATAATTGTTGCAACAAATGCTTGTAGAGGTAAGTGGAGCTGGCATGTTGTGGCCCTTTCTGATAAATTATTTTACACACGTGCCATTTTTTTAATTAAAAAAAAATGCATAAAATGAAGATAGACTATTATGTCCACTGCCCTGTGAGGAAGTTCTGGAGGACATCATTAAGACCATTTGGACAAAACAATGTGGGAATCTTAAATTGAATTGAGATACCTGGGAAAGGCTGTACTAGTTTGCCCAGGGTAGAACTACAGGGTCAGTGTTCAATACAGAACAGGGTTGCACATTAACGCTCGCCCGAGGCGAGTTAGATTCTCTAAGGGCTACACGATCTGCCCTACCCGCTCGCCCGGCTGACAATAAACAACAAATTTTATTATATTTACTCAAATCTCTGGACTGCAATGGTGTCATGGCTGCGAGTGTGGTGATTTAGTTAGATGTGCCGTGATTGGCTGAAACAGTGACCTTGCAAAGCAACGTGCGTTCTCATTGGTTTATATCCAGCAAGGTCACTTGATCATGTGTATACATGTGAAGCATGAATTAAGTGTATTGCCGCCCTGTTCAGCAGGCTGGCTCTTCCCACATGTGAAATCCTCCCCCCCCCCCTTGTTCATGTTTTGAATTGCAATGTTTTAGAATATTCTTTGCCATGTTTGCAGATTTAAACTTTTCTAAAAATTTTATTATGTAGCCGAAATTCATGACGCAATGCCCGACGTGTGATAAGTACTTGATAAAACAATAATTTAAAGAAACTTAAATTTTGTGCTGATTAGTAAATATGCACATGATGGCATGGATGGGGGACGTTTTGAGCCTCCACAAGCGGACTGGCCGATACGGTGGAGTGAACAAATTTACTACAATCTGTTTACATGACAGTAGGCCTATAAATACATGCATGCATTTGTCTGTCATGTCTGAACATAAACACACAAATTTTAGGGTATTTTTTAACGTGCTCGAACCAAAAAAAAATTATAGCGCATGTTCAGTGACTCGGCCAGTAGACCAGTCATTGTCATTGACTGTACACAACAAACAGACTACCCCACAAACATGAGGCATTGGCCCGATGTTGGGCCGACGTCGTAGTCCGTAGACGGTGGGCCAACAGCGGGCCAATGCCTCATGTTTACTGGGTATATACATAACAGGCAAAATGATCGACAGTAGGCCTACACAAATGCATGATCATGCCCAAAGTCACATTAAAAATGCTCAACCAGGACCGCATATTTTCGGCGATTTCTCCGTCAATTCTAAACCGATTTCCTTGAAATTTTGCAAAGGCTATTTTTTATTCAAATCGTAAGATTTTATCGGGTGTAGCGGATTTCAAAAGTTAGACCATTTGACATGTAGTAAATCGAAATTACGACGTCCCTCTATAACCCCATTAAACTGATTATTGAATTTTATTGCATTAGTAGGGGAGCTTAACCTCGGTGGTCGAATCGTTCACTTCATTGTAAAAGTGCGAATTTTTTGTCACAGGCTGACATGACCTAGACATTTCAGAATCTGCCGACAGACAAGTGAAATGTGCCCCCTAGCGGCCATATTGGACGATTCAAAATGGCCGCCACTAAAAACCTTGCGCAAGATGACTATTTAACTAAAAATCACAGAACAACTTGTAATATACTATTTTGAGGTATTTGATACCAAGGATCACAATTATGATGTCATTTTCAATCTAAAATGCCCAAATCGAGGTCATATGACGATATAAGTGTGGAAAATTAAAATTACTTATGTCCTCCGCAAATTTTAAAGCGCTCCAAAACTTTTTTTTCTGACATAGGTCTTTCATTGTTTTAGTTCTGAATATCAATTATTAGTCTATTTCGCCATAAGAATAATTTTACAAATAGTCTTTAAGAGTGATAAACACATAATACTAAAACAGTGAGAATGGATGATTTTTAATTGACTCCACAACCATTTATCTAAATACTTTTGCACATTTAAAATTAATTCTGTCAACTCTGCACACGAATTGCAAACCAGTGCAACAAGAATATACACATGCCTTCAATGGCAGCAATGACTAATATTACTGTAACTAATATTAGGCCTTTCCAAATAACCAGATAAAATATCACAAAGTACAAAGCTTGACATGATAAAAAAGCCACTAAATTCAAGTGTTTTTTCCATGGACAATTGACAAAGGCAATGCAATATTAACAAAAAGAATGGATAATATGTAGTATCTTCTGAAAATTGAACTGCCTGTATAAATCGTATGTCATGTAATTAATACGAAATAATAGAAACAAATGAAAAACTAATAATATTTCATGACAAAATAAAAGTGTTTTCAGTACAATCATGTGTTTAGTTACTGGTCAGCAGTTTTGTTATTCACACAACCTCCCTCACACTTGCATAATTATGGAGGTGCACCGTAAACCCGACTTACTAGCATTAGCTAGTTTCGTCCTGAATGACAACCACCTGTTTCCATTACATTCCTATCCCCAATTGGAAAAGTCTGGTACCACCTGATGGCATGATTGCCTGCTTCCATATATAGGAAGCATGTAGGAATGATCTTTTGATGTGCTGAAACAGAGCTGCACATGTGTAAGGTATGTCCTCAAGGGAGCGTGAGGTCTATGTGCTGCTGTCTTGCTTCTTTAACAGATGAAACAATACAGCTCTTACTATACATATAACATATATAAGCACACAGAAACAAATCGCTTCATGTTGACAGACTCTGTCTTGAGAGACCTAGATTTGTCTAGAGTGTAATTAAATTTGGTCATTTAATGTATCTGAAAATCTAACGTGGCACATGTTCTGGACAGCACAGAGTCATAATTATGGAGTTATCTTATTTTCATTTATTTTTGGACAGACAAATTTGCTAATCTGTCTTTAGAATTGGTATACCCCCAGTTGAAGCAATTTGGGCAAGGGGGGGGGGGGCTGATGCAGTGGTTATAAAGGGGTCTGCTTGAAAAGTCGGGTGATCGCGGGTTGGTCCCCCGCTATGGCATTCAGTTTTCAACTCTGGCAATTAGGTTTCAGAGAAACAAAGCTTTCTTTCCCGCTCACTCATAAAGATCACTCGTAAGTATTGAGTGGAGCACTGGAGCCTCCATGACTGAGAGGTAACGTGCTCGGCCTGAGAATCATATGTCTGGAGGGCAGTGTGATCTTATTCATCTCATCATTCACAGAGGAGGTGATTTGGCTGTTCAGATAGGGCACTAGATGCATGTGTATGCAATTATTAACTCTTCCTTTACCGTTTTCCCCCTGATAAAACTACCCCCAGAAACCGACTTTTTTTTAGGAGGACCCCCATGAAGTAGCCCCTGGGCACCATACAAGTTATAGCTATGCGCATGCGCACATAGCACAAATTGAAAATGCAAGAGAGCATTGCGTGCATGACACTGACCATTCTGGTTGGCATTTTCAACCATGCATGTAATGAAATATCTCCATTGAAATTAATGCGTGTACACATATGGGATTCACATAAATGCGAAATTGGTAAAGGAAGGTAGTTTTCGCATAAATGTGAAATTGGTAAAGGGAGAGTTAAATGTTGCTGCACAAACTGAACGTACAATGTGAATTAAGGCAGCCACATTGAGAACATGGACTGAGCATTAGCATACCACGCTCAGCAAGGAATGGTGAAAAAATCTGACATATTTCCATTATTTCAGGACTGGTGAGACATAAACATAAGAAGTGTAGCATTTTGCATCATTATTCCTATGTTCTTGGAATTGTGCTTGGTAGATTATTTCATGCACACACTATTCATGCAGATCACATCCAATCTGTTTGACTGTAACTTCATGCTCCCATTACATCAACAGTGCCAATTACTACTTGGACAGCATCCAAGAATGGACTTGCATGATCTATGATTACTCTCATGAAACTTGTGACATTAATGACAAAGTATCGTTCTAGAGCTTATAGAGATTCTTTGTGATGTACATCTGATGGGTTGCGATGGTTTTGTACACTTTCAAATTCATTAATGAATGTCAGTAAATCAGGTGCAGCTAGCATGTACAATGCTATAGAATCAGTATCGTCATACAGATCTGATAAGCAACCACCACCAGCTTGTACTACCGATTGTGTGTTCATGAGACTGATCCATCAAATGAAATTTAAAAAATAAATGAACAACGAAAATATCAGAATGTACAGAAAACCACATCACTAAATCATTTACATGGTTCAGTGACCATTTGGAAAAAATTGTGTTGTCAAACGCTAAAAACCAGCGACACAATTCATCCAAGACATTAAGGTCAAAATCACCATCTCTCAGAGAGTGCACAAACGACAAATGAGAATTTCCACCTCGATAATAAGTGAACAGTACTTACACATACGTCCCTCCCTCGACTGCTTGTCAAATCATTCTTCAAATAAGTCTGTATTGCTATAGGTATGCTCCTTTGTGAAAGAGATAGAGGGCCATCAATGAGACTTGAAGATCATACTGAGTGCGCTTAATATGGTGGTCATCCAGCGTTGATATAGCTCTGCCAGAGGTGAACACACCAGCCTCAGACATCACCCACTCCCCATCCAGAGCCACAGATAAAATGAGCTTTAACTTCAATATTAAGTCCACCTGTCAAAATTATGTACTTGACGTCACCAAGGATTGAATGAAATAGCAGGAAAGGATTTGTCAGGAAAGAGAGGTAAAATGTTAATTTCTGCTCGAGGTTTGATGGAGCTTTATTCTTTCATCTGAGAATGATAACCTGACCAGGTTGTCATAATGTTTATCAATCTCCTCTTTAGTTAGGAGTTTACAAACGTGCTTTATCCAAACTGTTTTTCTTATCTCAGATCAGTGGTCCTATATTATGAAGGCCTTTCCACATTACCATCCTCAATTTTTGGCATAAACGAATCCATGCGGCTGAGATTAACAGGCGGGGTATAATGACGGGGGTATATCATACTGAGGCCAAGGAGTCGAATGTGCCAATAACGACTGGTGTTTAAGATGAGTATTATTGTGTAATTCAATACTTATGTAAGCCTACAGTGGTTGGGAAGTTTCAGGCTCTCTACTGTGGCGTATTTCGACAGTGACCTGAGAGGGAGAGCCATATGTATTTGTATTTTATATCATCACCTAACCAACAACACACGCACGGGTCTCTGACCCATAACATTATCAAAGTTTTGAATTTTTTTTAAAAACTACGGATATATTCAGCTTTATAAACATCGACCTATGAGAAAAACTGACTCCACAACCATTTTTTATTACAATAATACGCAAATTTAAACAATTTTGA
This sequence comes from Flabesymbios commensalis, assembly GCA_964017125.1. Classification (NCBI taxonomy): domain Eukaryota; kingdom Metazoa; phylum Annelida; class Polychaeta; order Terebellida; family Flabelligeridae; genus Flabesymbios; species Flabesymbios commensalis. Next base: position 46,096,487 of record OZ024904.1, read on the forward strand.
CCTTGGTGTTGTTATTTAACTTTGACATTTCAACTTTTGATCGAAAATGACGTCATAAGCGTCTTCCTCAACCTCAAATATCCCAGAAAAGAGGTATTACATGTGGTTTTCTGATGATTAGTTAAAAAGTTAGCATGAGTAATCTATTACAGTGGCGGCCATTTTGAAATTGCCCAATATGGCCATTAGAGGAAAAACATCGCTCGTCTGTCGGCAGATTCTGAAATATTCAGGATTCTGAAATATCAAATTTATTCAGCTTTTTAAACATCGACCAATGAGAAAAACAGTAATACGCAAATTCTAAAGGACATTGACCTTGTGTTGGTATTTGACCTTGACGTTTCAAGTTTTTAATGGAAACTGATGTCATTATCGTCATCCCCAACCTCGAATACCCTGGAAAAGAGGTATTACATGTGGTTCTGTGATGATTAGTTAAAAAGTTAGCATGTGTAATGCATTGCAGTGGCGGCCATTTTGAAATTGCCCAATATGGCAGCTAGAGGGAAAAGATCGCTTGTCTGTCGGCAGATTCTAAAATAGCCAGGTCATGTCAGCTTGTGACAAAAATTTCAGACTTTTGCAATGAGTGAACGATCATTTGATTAAGATCCCCTACTACATGGCAAATAATCTAACTTTTGAAATATTAAATATAATTTTGAGAATTTTTTACCGCTGTTAGGATTTGAATAGAAAATGGCCTTTCAAAAAGTTCAAGGAAATCGGTTAAAAAATGACGGGGAAATTTCGCAAAAATCATGCGATCTTGGTTGATCATTTTTAATTTGACTTTAATTGGATATAAAGATTTATGTTATGGGTGATAGGCCAATCTAAATCACCTTTTTTGTGTGTTTTTTAAAAATATATTTAGGGTGTACTCCATCATTAAGCTCATATAATAATAGAGCTAAAAACTTTGCTTTATCGCGTATGGACAGTTTGATTGAAAAATGTCAGGGCTACTAAAATCTGGTAAGGGCTAGTAAATTTTGTAGGCTACTAGCCTTGTGGGCCAGTGCCTTTTTTGGCTTAATGTGCAACCCTGCAGAATGACAAAAGAGGGGGCCATGTGGCCCATACAGTGTTGAAAAAAAGAGGCCAACATATAAAATTATGGGCCAATACTAAAAAAATTACCTGGATCCCCCCCCCGCTCAAGGCTCGTCAAATGATTAAAATGAAAGTGACCGCCGGGCTAAAGATTAAAAAAAATCTTGTTAACGCGATAACTTGAAAAATAATTATTGGATCTCTCCAATTTTTTACGTGAAGTTACCCATGAGTATGGAGATCACCTGATTAGATTCTCAGCTTCCCACCGATAATCAAAATGGCCGCCACCTAGCGACTAAATTTTTTTTTCAAATTAATTTTTTTTTATATGATTCCCTTGACGCCTGGTATTTATAGGTTTGCAGGGTCTGCGAGTCTGTTGGCATTATTCGTTTTTGCGTGCAACCGAAAACAAGGCTATGGCGGCCATCTTTATTTTTTTATTTACAAAATTCCTTGTTAACCTGATAGCTTGAAAAATAATTATTGGATCTCTCCAATTTTTTATGTGATGTTGCCCATGAGTATGGAGATGACCTGATTGAATTTTCAGCTTTCAACCGAAAATCAAAATGGCCACCACCTGGCGATTAAAATTAAAAAAAAAATTCAGATTTTCCTCGAAACCTGGTATATGTAAGTTTTCAGGGTCTGCAAGTCTATTGGCATTGTCCTTTTTAGTGTGCGACTGAAAATGAGGCTATGGCGGCCATCTTGATTTTTTAAATAAAAAATTCCTTGTTAACGCGATAACTTGAAAAATAATTATTGGATCTCTCCAATTTTTTATGTGAAGTTACCCATGAGTATGGAGATGACCTGATTAGAATTTCAGCTTTCGACCGATAATCAAAATGGCCGCCACCTGGTGACTAATTTTTTTAAAAATTTCCTCGAAACCTGGTATATATATAGGTTTTCATGGTCTGCGAGTCTATTAGTATTGTCCGTTTTCATGTGAGACTGAAAACGAGGCTGTGGCGGCCATTTTCGTTTTATCAATTTTAATAAATCGTTCTCATTTTCAATTAATTGCCTTGAAACCTGGCATATAAAGAGTCACTGCATGAGCTGAGGGGTATTTGAGTGCCTGCACGGTATTTTTTAAGTCATGAAAGAAGAACAATTTTGGTGGATTTTCATCCTTATGGCTATGAAACTTCCCTTTTTACCCTCGGTGCGCCCCATGAGGAAGAGTAGGGTGGGCAAACAAAACTTCACCCAGGTTTTACCCTGGGCAAATTAGTGCAGCCTCCCCTGGGTATCTCAATTCTCAAGAGATTCCCACATTGTTCTGTCCAAAAGGTCTTAATGATGTCCTCCAGAACTTCCCCATAGGGCAGTGGACATAGTCTATTTTCATTTTTTGCATTTTTTTACAAAAATTGAAAAAATAGCACCTGTGTAAAAAAAATTATCAAAAGGGGCCACAGCATGCCTGTTCCACTTACCTCTTCAAGCACTTGTTGCAACAATTACGGAATTAAAGGTGAGAGCTGGCATCATTTTTCGTAATTGCGAGAAATCTAATGATGGGAGCACCCCTAAGAGGTGATAAAAGTGCCATTTAACCCGTTTGTGACGAGGCCCGAAGATCTCCGTGATTTAGGGAGACCATTCAGATACGAGGCCCGGAGATCTCCGGGTTTGATTGCATGAGATAACTATGACGTCATAAAATAATCTCGTTTCAGAAACAGCGCAGTAGCATAATAATCTCGTGTTCAACGGGTTAAAACAAATAATTTTTTTAATTCTACAATGTTGGCTTCATTTCTATCAGTAATAGTGAACAAAAAGAACAAACAATCAGAGAAAAATATGTATTTTATTGCAGTGTCTCACAAAGTACCATAAATCCTGAAAAAACACGAAAAAACCATCAAAATCTCTTTTTGTGATGTACCTAGTAAAACCTAGGTGAAGTTTTGTTTGCCTGCCCTACGCTTCCTCATGGGGCGCACCGAGGGTAGAAATGGAAGTTTCATAGCCATAAGGATGAAAATCCATCTAAATTTTTCTCCTTCCATGACCCCCTTGTGGACCTCGTGGAAAAAAAAACTAGGGCCGGATGCTTTGCCCAAATTTTTTATTGTTATGTGGTATATTTGCTCTGTTACATTATTACGAGGCACTCGTTAGGTGCCCTGATGTATTTTAAAACCTAATATCTACAGATAGCACATCTCAGTAGTTTTATTCAGCTGCTTCGAAAAGTTCAAGTGTCTGGGTGATGTTTTGGTTTATGTAATCCCTGCTGTAAATTTGCTAAATTGAGGTCACAATTTTTGGACGTTTTTATAATAAGCTCAGATTTTTATCTAGCACAGCATTTTTCTTGCTCAGTGAAAACTGTGGAATGTGGTCAAATATTTCTTTTAGCATGTCGGCAGTTACGAAAAAAGGCTCAGCATTATTTTATTAGACAATTTAAAGATTTAAAAAAATCTTGTTAACGCAATAACTTGAAAAATAATTATTGGATCTCTCCAATTTTTTACGTGAAGTTACCCATGAGTATGGAGATCACCTGATTAGATTCTCAGCTTCCCACCGATAATCAAAATGGCCGCCACCTGGAGACTAAATTTTTTTTTCAAATTAATTTTTTTTTTTATATAATTCCCTTGACGCCTGGTATATATAGGTTTGCAGGGTCTGCGAGTCTGTTGGCATTATTCGTTTTCGCGTGCAACCGAAAACAAGGCTATGGCGGCCATCTTTATTTTTTTATTTACAAAATTCCTTGTTAATGTGATAGCTTGAAAAATAATTATTGGATCTCTCCAATTTTTTATGTGATGTTGCCCATGAGTATGGAGATGACCTGATTGAATTTTCAGCTTTCAACCGAAAATCAAAATGGCCACCACCTGGCGATTAAAATTTAAAAAAAAATTCAGATTTTCCTCGAAACCTGGTATATGTAAGTTTTCAGGGTCTGCAAGTCTATTGGCATTGTCCGTTTTAGTGTGCGACTGAAAACGAGGCTATGGCGGCCATCTTGATTTTTTAAATAAAAAATTCCTTGTTAACGCGATAACTTGAAAAATAATTATTGGATCTCTCCAATTTTTTATGTGAAGTTACCCATGAGTATGGAGATGACCTGATTAGAATTTCAGCTTTCCACCGATAATCAAAATGGCCGCCACCTGGTGACTAATTTTTTTAAAAATTTCCTCGAAACCTGGTATAATATATATAGGTTTTCAGGGTCTGCGAGTCTATTAGTATTGTCCGTTTTCATGTGAGACTGAAAACGAGGCTGTGGCGGCCATTTTGGTTTTATCAATTTTAATAAATCGTTCTCATTTTCAATTAATTGCCTTGAAACCTGGCATATATAGAGTCACTGCATGAGTTAAGGGGTATTTGAGTGCCTGCACGGTATTTTTTAAGTCATGAAAGAAGAACAATTTTGGCTATGAAACTTCCCTTTTTACCCTCGGTGCGCCCCATGAGGAAGAGTAGGGTGGGCAAACAAAACTTCACCCAGGTTTTACCCTGGGCAAATTAGTGCAGCTTCCCCTGGGTATCTCAATTCTCAGAGATTCCCACATTGCTCTGTCCAAACGGTCCTAATGATGTCCTCCAGAACTTCCCCATAGGGCAGTGGACATAGTCTATTTTCATTTTTTGCATTTTTTTACAAAAATTAAAAAAATGGCACCTGTGTAAAAAAAATTATCAAAAGGGGCCACAGCATGCCTGTTCCACTTACCTCTTCAAGCACTTGTTGCAACAATTACGGAATTAAAGGTGAAAGCTGGCATCATTTTTCGTAATTGCGAGAAATCTAATGATGGGAGCACCCCTAAGAGGTGATAAAAGTGCCATTTAAAACAAATAATTTTTTTAATTCTACAATGTTGGCTTCATTTCTATCAGTAATAGTGAACAAAAAAAAACAAACAATCAGAGAAAAATATGTATTTTATTGCAGTGTCTCACAAAGTACCATAAATCCTGAAAAAACACGAAAAAACCATCAAAATCTCTTTTTGTGATGTACCTAGTAAAACCTAGGTGAAGTTTTGTTTGCCTGCCCTACGCTTCCTCATGGGGCGCACCGAGGGTAGAAATGGAAGTTTCATAGCCATAAGGATGAAAATCCATCTAAATTTTTCTCCTTCCATGACCCCCTTGTGGACCTCGTGGAAAAAAAAACTAGGGCCGGATGCTTTGCCCAAATTTTTTATTGTTATGTGGTATATTTGCTCTGTTACATTATTGCGAGGCACTCGTTAGGTGCCCTGATGTATTTTAAAAACTAATATCTACAGATAGCACATCTCAGTAGTTTTATTCAGCTGCTTCGAAAAGTTCTAGTGTCTGGGTGATGTTTTGGTTTATGTAATCCCTGCTGTAAATTTGCTAAATTGAGGTCACAATTTTTGGAGGTTTTTATAATTAGCTCAGATTTTTATCTAGCACAGCATTTTTCTTGCTCAGTGAAAACTGTGGAATGTGGTCAAATATTTCTTTTAGCATGTCGGCAGTTACGATAAAAGGCTCAGCATTATTTTATTAGACAATTTAAAAATTTATTGAATGTACCTATAGGCCTACCATGTCCACTTCGTAACTGACCACACTGGCGCTTTGTACCATAAAAAAGAATAGACCTAACTCGTACCACCTCTACCTACCACTTCGTAGCCACCACTTCGTATTTACCCCTTCGTAGCGTAATTTTTAAAAATGTTTTATGTCGCGAAGTAGAGTCTATTATAAATCTTATGATAAAAACAGTAGGCCTAGATATATAATAACAAGTGATATATATTTTCTAAACTCCGGGAGTAAATTCACACCAGCTCCAAGTCACACTTAGTTACCTCCGTTTTATAGTTCTCAAATTACGGGAATTTGCATGAATTTAAATCACCTGTGCGTATTATTATTTGTTTTGAAAAAATTGTGAAAAAGTGTGATACATCGTTGGAATCGCTTACTTTATTACAATAACTTTATTACAAAAAACGTCATATTATCTATTTTTACTGTGTTGGAACTACGGTGCTACGGCGGCATAAAATTCATGAAATTGATGTTTCAGTACCGGTATTCAACTCACGCTAACTTACTCAAATTTTAATCATTTGTGACTTATTCTAACTTTGTCAGTTTTCAATTTATTATCAACCATGATACAACGTCGGAATCGCTAAGCTGATGACATAAGCTGAGTTGTGGAGCTAGTAGCTAACACCTTGTAGAAAAGAGTGGGTACTCGTGCGACTCCGGAGATGATGACACAAGCTAAGTTGTGAAGGGGCTCGTACCACCTGGGAAAAGCTGAGTAGTACTTCTTCCACTCAGGAAAAGGTGTGAAGGTGACGAAAGGCAATTAGATTGATTAAAAAATTACAATAATTATGACATTTTATTAAATAACATGTGTATTTTGATACAACTAATTTTCATCCACTTGAAGTTATGGGTCTCGGTAGTGAGATACATGTATATCTTTAAGTGGGTGAACACTTAAATTATTTAGCGATAACAATAGTTTTTATTATATTGATCGACTTGTGTCACAATTATTTTGTTACATCAAACATCAATTATGCAGTTTTAACACCCAGTCTAATGGGCTTATCAGTCACTTTAACATGTTTAGGCCACTATGTTTTTTTCTCTGTTTTAGATGAGCGTGCACATTGGATTCAGGCAGCGCAGTACCATAAAAAAGAACATGTGTTTTTTTCTGCCCAGCGCGCTCATTATATTGTTGCCGCTTTCCGAAAAAAACAGTCAATTTCGGGAGATAAAAAAAACATTCCAAAAAAAACAATTTCATTTCGAGAGATAAAAAATATTTTTCAAGCTATGTTTTTTTTTTCTTGTTTTTTCTCGTCGCCCTCATTAACTTTTTTTAAAATAGGTCTATAGGTTTTTTTAATTTTCGTCCCCCTCATTAACTTTTCCAGAAATATGTCCAATTTTTTTTTTATTTGGTCGCCCTCATTAACTTTTTCAAAAATAGGTTCAATGTTTTTTTTACTTAAATGTTTTTTTTTGCCGCCCTCTCTCATTAGATTTTGTTTTTTTTCTGATCTCAAACAGAGAAATTAAAACAAGTGGCCTTAACATATATCTATGATAACTGTGTGTACGTTTGGCACTCAACTGAAACCAACCTGAAAATATTCCATATACATACATGTATATATAATTTATATATATAGAATATTACATTACAATGGTACAAAGTGATCTGCTACCGCTGTGGTTTCTAGACATTTTTTCGTATGGTATGAACTGGTAGCTTCCTGACAGTACGAAGTGGTAGACCTGTACATCGGTGCGAAGTGGTAGCTCCCTGGTACAAAGTGGTCGGTTACTAAGTGGACATGGTACGAAGTGACCTGCTACCGTTGTGGTTTCTAGACATTTTCTCTTATTTTTCTTATGGTATAAACTGTTAGCTTCCTGGTATTAAGTGGTAGGTACGGTACGTTGGTACAAAGTGGTAGCTTCCTGGTAAGAAGTGGTCAGTTACGAAGTGGACATGGTACGAAGTGACCTGCTACAGATTAACTTGTATCGCATGTTTTTCGCCGATTTCTCAGTCAATTCTCAACCGATTTTCATGAAATTTTGCAAGGACTATTTTGGAGTCACCCGCCAAATACCGTGAAATTTACCCTGCAAAATATTTTATAGCTGAACAGTTAGACCATCTGACATGTAATGGAATTCGTGGCTAAAAAAAACTTGAATTTAACAAGTTTAATGAGTTTATAGAGGGACGTCGTAATTGCACATTTATTATGTCAAATTGTCTAGCTTTTGAGCTATATGATATTTCTGATGAAAATTTCACAGTATTCGGCTGGCGACTCAAAAATCAACCTTGCAAATTCCTGATTTTTTATTTTGGACATGCATGTTCAAAATGAGAAATACAGAAATTTTGTCTTTATAACTCACTTAACTGGTAAATGCGCAACACAAAAATTTAAAAAGTTATGCAGTTCTAGTCTATGGACATGTTTACATCATATGGTCATATTAAGAAGCCAAAATAAAAAAACTAATTTTTTTTATGATTTCAGCCTGATTGTGTCGCTTTAATTCTAAAGAATACATGTACTCCCCGAGATTACAGAGGGGATGGGCGATTATTAGAGTACCGCCGTAGTTTTTTGATGATCATATATGGTACATGTAGTGTACATGAGTGTAGGATTTATTTTTAATTCAAGGGTGGGGGGGGGGCGGGGCGTTTATTGGAATATGAGCGTTTATTAGAATAAAATGCTAAATGTAGACTGGGAACATGCAAAGACAATCTCCATTTAGATTGACTTAATATCATGAATATGGTTGATAATATGTGTGTCGCTGATCTCCCATTATAGTCATTCCCTATGTGAGGTTACACATGTCTGAGGGCTACAATAATATAGAAAGAATTGTTTGCCACTATTCACAGTCGATAATATAATAGGTCACTCAATTTCAACATCTGTATGAATGTATCTGTTTTTTAATCGTGAACCTCCATGAGGACTAAGAAGACATATGACTGATTATCGTCAATTCAGTCAACTTGAAAAATTGCCATATTAAATAATGAAGTAATTAATTAATTGATGCTATTACATGAAATATATGTATAGGAAAAATTTGGACCTTTTTATCGAAAGCTATGAAAATTATGTGAAAATGTGCCTTTCATTTATTTAATGTATTGTCAACTACAGGTAACTGGACAGATTATCGTCAATTCAGGCAACTAGAAAAATCACCATATTTAATTAATTAATTGATTTCTGCTTAAATAAAAAATGACTCGTGAATATCTGCTTTCATTCATTTAATGTATTGTCAATTACCTGTAACTAATTTTTTGTATGTAATTTTTTATTTAGACGATTTTTGAAGAAGCCCAATGTAGCTGAAGGTAGTGAACAATTTGGTAAGTTTTTATTGTGCCTTCTATGACAGTTTTAGTTTGTACAGTTTCAGAAGGTTTGCAACCAAATCTATGGTGATGTTTTATTTGATAAAATATTTATAGTCAAAACCCCTGGGCCTAACAGTACTTTGCATTGGTATTAACCTGGTACATGTAATACATGTACAGTAGAATCCCGTTATAGCGCGAATCGTTACACCGCGATATCGGTTATAACGCGATCCGCGCATGGACCCCGTTTTTTTCAGGGTTAAATTTGACTAATAGTGCGTATTTTTTTATTCTTCATCACGCCAGTCTGGTTAAAACAGCGCCCATTTACGTTCGCGTGACGGTGTGCTGACCAGGCACGTATGCATTCAGTAATCATTGCACCCCTCCCCACCCCTCGTGGCCACACTGTTGGCAGGTGCGACTACGGACAATGCGTCGGATTAACCTTCTGACTGCTACTGTTCAAAATGAAATAATAAGTAACAATTCTGTAACCGCGTTATATATGTTATACTGTGGTATATGGTGATCCAGTTACCGCTGTATAAATTTAAAGCTCTAGGTGAATAAAAGATTCTGAGTTCTGATGATACTATTAGGCCTATACCGCGTTATATGGTGATCAAGGTACCGCAGCATAAAATTTAAAGAGTTGAATAAATGATTCTGAGTTCTGATGATACTGTTAGGCCTATACTGCGGTATATGGTGATCCAGTTACGGCGGTCTAAATTTAAAAGAGGTGAATAAATGATTCTTGAATTCTGATGATACTGTTAGGCCTATACCGCGGTATAAGGTGATCCAGGTACCGCGGTATGGAAGAGGCGAATAAATGATTCTGAGTGATGATACTGTTATGGACCATCGTGAAATAGTAACGTCTGGTATATGCTCATTTAAACAAAGGGACTATTTAGCGCTAATAGCCTAATTTAGGAATGACACGTAGATCTTTTGATGGGTGTTGATGATTGTTCCTGTCCAACAACTCACCTGTGCGATGTTATGCTTTTGCAAGATCACAGCAAGGACAGTTCTCTAATTGTTGCGTCAACGCTGGCATAACATTTTCAATTTGGGCCAGTGGTGGCTTAGTTTGAAGAATATATATACACCTCATTTTTTGCATGAAACAGAAGAGTGTATTTGTTATAAAAACGTCTATCCTAATCACGCCTTGTGTGATCCCATAGCATTCACAGGGTCGGTGTAGATCCCTTACACCTTTCATTCACGCCTGAAGTCACACTTCAATCTGTTATCGACACATGGAGTGATTTCACGGAGCCCAAGATGTCATCATATCTGGCCAGTAGCCCAAAGGTTCTAATTGCGTTCAGCTGGAAAAACATAAGACTAATTAACTTGCCCACCTTAGTGTTATATAAAGAGTGAATTTTTTAATCGAGCTGGCATAGGCCCTATTTGCTTTGACCACGAAACAGACAGCATCGCTTCAAAAATATTGTACACAGTTTATTTATTGAATTAATTTTGCCAATAAATGTTTAATTAAATATTGTATATTTCCAATTCATTTTTTATCCCGTTCATTTGTAATAAATACAGTGTTATATCTAGCACATAGCATCTACCACAAACGCGTATAGCATGTCCATATATAGACCCAATGTATTAACCATCAGCGGTAGAACGGTCTTCCCGCTATAGCTCGATCCACTTATAACGCGGTCCCGTTTTTTGGACCCCAACTACCGCGTTATAACGGGATTCTACTGTATGTATGTTTCACTAAACCATTATTTTTTTACATTGCGACGTACCTCACTCCTGTGGAGATTGACCATGCTCGCATGCGGATCATTGCATTGTTCACCATGTTTACTCAGATATCAGATATTTGCTCGCGTCTTTCAAGAGCTGTTAATAAGAATCACTTCACATCCAGGTCAAAAGTAAGTCAAAGGTCCTAACTCCAAAAGGCACATATACACTCTCTTATCAAGTGATTTGTGTGTGCAATATGAAAAAAATCCTTTTGTGTATTTTTCTAGATATGCTCCGGAAGCAATATTGTTAGTGGCTTTAGAAGCCAGTGTTGGACGGGGCCGGACAGGTCAGTAATAATGTGCAGGTGATTTTACTTAAATTTAAAATGGCCACTACAAGTCGACTTTTAAAATATTTATGACCGCAAAAACTCTAACCTAATTAATGGCGGGGGATGATATAGGACTTCAGGCCTCTTGTTTGTTTACAAAAAATGGTGACCCTTCTAGTTTACTGAGAGATGTTTATGATAAGCTACATGTAGCTCAATATTTTATAACCCCGACAGGCATATCTGCAAGGAATATATATTCTGGATGTACAGGGCTGGCCAAAAGTAGCATTGATTGGCTCTCTAAGTGTGCGGTCTATAATGACTTGGATCACTTTGCATACATGCCATTCCAGACTGCCTACATGTATATAGGCGATTTCATATTTTCCATATCACTTACATGTAAAGGGTGTACAATCTGAATGTGCATTTCCGCGGTTATACCTTTTGACCTACTTTATCATCTGCATCTAGCCTACCAATCTTAATACTGGAGCATATCTCTGAAACCTCTTGGGGAATTTTTTTCATACTTACACACTTATCCCTCAGATAGTCAATCTGTGCCTTTTGGGGGTTATGAACTTTGCCCTATTTTTTTCCTACATCAGGGCTGGCCACTTGTCCCTATGTCGCGCATCAGAGCAACAGGCAAAGTCAAAACGCACCAAAGGGTTATATTGCACGACAAAAAATGACTTCAGAAATCACCCACATGCATGTACATATAGGCGGGCTACATAATGGAATGGTATCGATGCAAAGTGATCTATGTCCTCACAGGCTGTATTTAACAGGTTTTTTTCTGGTGCCCATTTTAATCAGTGTAGAGCGCCAATCAATGCAACTTTTGACCAGTCCTGACAACACCCCCATCACCTTGACTATGCCTGACAGTCTGACATACCTCACCCCCCTCCCATCACCTTGAGCATGGCTTACGACCCTCACTCCCCCATCACATTGAGCATGGCTAACGCCCCTCACCCTCTTTCATCACCTTGAAAATGACAGACGCCCCTCACCCCTTCTCATCACCTTGAACATAGCTGACACCCCTCACCCCCTTCCATCACCTTGAACATGTTTGGCTTTCGCATGTCAACCCCTCCACTGAACTTGAATATAACAGCTTAAATGTTTTGTGAAATTAGTCTTTTCTTTTGTAGCTTAGTCACTTGAATAGTCTGAATGATTTTCAATATTGAAAAAGCCCGTGATTCTAGTCTGGGGATAAAACTTGAGAAAACCCCTTCACCCCAGGGGCTTGAAAAAACAGCAAACACCAAGGTGACCCTGTGGTAATCTCAAGGGCTGCCACGTGGTGGGGTGGGTCGGGGGATACATTGATTGCTGCATAACTCATTACTGCCATCTCAAGACTTTCATTGGTTGTAAACTTGGTCAATCTTTCATGTCATCAGCTGCAGTTAGTTTTTATCCCCCGCCAACCATGTCTGGCTGTGCGGCCGTGCGTCCGTGTTTCGTTTCCGGACGAAATCTCTGAAACCGTTAGCCGGATTGCTTTCATATTGCATACACACATTCCTTGGGGGGTGTAATTGTGCCTTTTGGGGTTTTTGACCTTTGACCTAATTTTTTACCTTTGATTTTGAGGCGATTATTGACTTCAATTGATTGCGGATGATAAGTTCAGTTTCCGGACAATATCTTGCAAAGCGTCTGCTGAATCATACTGCACACACAAATCCCTCAGGTGCTGTAGATGTGCGTTTTGGGGGTTATGACCTATGACCTAATTTTTGACCTTGGTTTTGAGGCGATTATTGACTTTATTTGATTTTGGATGATGAATTCAGTTTCCGGACGATATCTCACGAAGCGTTTCCTGGATTGTTTTCATACTGCACACACACACATCCTTCAGGGGGTGTAGATGTGCCTTTTTGGGGTTATGACCTTTGACCTAATCGTTGACCTTTAATTTTGAGGCCATTATTGACTTTAATTGATGGCAGATGATAAGTTCAGTTTCCGGATGATATCTCAGAAAGCATTTGCTTGATTGTTTTTATATTGCATACACATATCCCTCAGGGGGTATAGATGTGCCTTTTGAGGGTTGTGACCTTTGACCTATTTTTTTTACGTTTTATTTTGAGGCTATTAATGACTTTAATTGATGGCAGAAGATAAGTTCATTTTCCGTATGATAGCTCGGAAAGCGTTTGCTGGATTCATATTGCCACACACATCCCTTAGGGGTGTAGATGTGCTTTTTCGAAGGTTGTGACCTTTGACCTATTTTTAAACCTTTGACTTTGAGGCCATTATTGACTTTAATTAATGGCGGGGGATATCGTTAGCTTCAGCGCTCTTGTTTTTAAACAAATCTAATTTCCTCTTATCATAGGGCCATTTGAAGTGTTTTATATTATTAACTTAAACAGCCAGTATCAAAAAAGTATAGTCCATACAACTCGGGGTAGGAGGCTATTCTGGAAATAACTGATGATTTTCGAGAAGAGTTTGTTCTGTCAACGAACACGTATGCAGAAAATACATTCAGCCAATGTTGTGTTGATGTTGTGGTAGCTTCACAGACATTGGCCAAACATTGACCCAACATTGGCTTAACGTCTTTACTGGAGGCTGATTCGTGAGTGGGTTCAGCTGAGGATGTACACTGCTTGGAGCCGAAAGGTAGTATTACAGGCAAACATTGTTATAATATGATCGTTGGGGTCCAATATCTCAAATCGTGTTTTAAGTGAGTCATGTTATACAGGGTTGAATTGATCGTATAACGATTATTATAATAGTGGTCATATTTGCATGTTCCTAAGACTTATTACAGCTACATTGATTAATTATTTATAGTATGCCTTTATCAAAATACTGGATAGTGGTAAGAAAAATAACATTTGTGTTTATAGTAACAGATGTGTTATGTCCGCACTACAACGTTTGCCTGGGCAATGTGTGAATATATTTGACACATACATGGATTGCTCATAAGGCAGGGTATAGTATGGGACCTGGGGATTAGTTATGTCATGCTTGATAACGAAAGATGTGATTGGATGAGCTGGCTAATGCTGGTATAATACCTGCGACATGGCTCACCAGGGCTGGAAATAAGGTTTAAAATGTTGGTTGTCCAGCGGACAACCAACATGAATATTTAGGTTGTCCGCCACAATTTTAAGTTGTCCACCAAAAAATGAGATCAAAAGTAAAAACTTTAATTTTGATCACAACCACAATTATTTTAAACTATGTTTGACAGTCAAAATGAAGGTCAAAATTTGGTTGGGCCTAAGCTAGACTAGTCTAGTAGTAGTTCAGGCTCAGTCAGTGACTCTCCCTGTCACTGTTGGACGAAAATCTCGGTTGTCCGGTCAGAAAACCATCAGGGCCATATGGGTTGTCCATCTTGTGATTTAATTGTCCTGGATAAACAGAACCCTCTTATTTCCAGCCCTGTAATCACCCAGCAATGGACTGTCAAGACTCTGACTGGATGCAGTTCTAATATTGGCCCACCGTCTGCCCAATTTTAAGCCAACACTGGGTCAATGCTTCATGTGTGCCTGGGCGCTAATGCATAACATTAAGCACGTGTTGGATCAATGGTGTGCCGACGTCGAAGAAAGTGGGCCAACATTCAATCAGTATAGCACAAACTTGAGGGATTGGCCGGGCAGGTGTCTGTCTCATTACTGTGCCATGTCTGGTGACCCTGTGGATGCTAGTGGACAATATACTAGTAATAATATATTTGATTGATAACATTTTATTTTTTTAGCTTTGAATATTTTTGTGCTGGTAATTTTAATTTACATAATAATATTGAAAATGAATTATAATAGTCATGTTTTTTTTAAATGAATATAATATAAATTATGTAAATTGATATGGCATTTAGACAAAAAAAATGTTGCCTCCGATATATATATGTTAACCGTCTCAGTTTTCCTCGTTAGCACAGCTTCTGGAAGCACCAAATAATTACAAGATTTTTGAAAATTATTGTATTTTAAATTTTCTCACGAATGTCGCAATTCATGGACTTGCCCATAACCAGTTATTGGACAATTTTAATAAAATCTAAAAAAATTCAAAATGGCCGACTTATTGAATGGCAGTGGGCTATTGTTGAGTGTGCTATTGTTTTAATTGTGAGAGAATGGTGCTATTTGTAGATATATTTATTGTGAATACAAGTAGTGCATTGTTATAATACATATTATTTTAAAACATTTATTACAGGTGCTTTGGCAAGAACACTAAGAGCTCAAGAATGTCCGCAGTATGCTGGCTTTTGTTGCCTTGCACAAGCTAGGTGTGTCTTACATGTTGAAGTACAGAAATGACAAAAATAATACCAGCTACATGTATTTCCTTTCATAGATCAAAAATAATAATATTATCTAACTTTAATAAAGTAATGTGCAATGGGAATTGTCTTTGATATCCTAGCTTTAAATTTTTTTACAACTATTTAACATGACATCCTTTAAATTTTGATGACTTCATAACTAACATTAAAAAGCTAAAATCTCATATGTAATAACGATTCTAAAGTTCTTTCAGTTTATGAAACAGGAAAGGCATGGCTATCAAATATACAAACATGGTATATGTTTTATGATATTATTTTCAAGGTGCGAACACACATTATCTAATGCTCCTGGAGAATCTCAAGCATTGATAGATGCTGCCAGAAATTTTCTTGAGGCTGAAAGATCAAATCAGGAACTTTGCTGTCCAAGTTTTCAAGAACATTTAAATGCAGCCATCAATTGTTATAGCCATGCCATCAGGGTATGTTAATCATCAACATATATGTAATTTTACTAACTGGCGACTGTAAACATTATGATTCTACAGTGGAGGCATTTTGCCAAAACACTTTTCAAAAATAGTTTATGAAAAATAATATAAATATACATAATATACATCATACAGTACTTATTCTGAAAAATGGCTATATTCCAATAAACATCCACCCCCAGGTTTAAAAATATATTCCAAAATCATGTACACTATATGATCATTAAAAAATTAATTAGTTCCCATACCCCTGAAATTCAGAAATCTCCAGGCGTTTATTAGATAAATACCGGATCTTTACAATTGAATTCACAGTATTTGCTGTAGCAATTTAAAATTATGTTTTTTATGTACTGTACATGCCCCTGATTTTTTCTGAAGGTTTATTTGGAAAGCAAACAGCCTGCGCTTGCTGCAAATTTGTGTCTAGAAATTGGAAATGCACTGAAAGTAAGTAACCTTTTCCCTTATCCCCCTATGTTATTTTCTAAACCAGTGCTGTCTCAACATTCTTGCTTCATTATGCCGTCTGATCTCTGGCTACAATATCAGAAAAATATTTATGTCCGCATGATGGATGGGAAACTGATTAGTGTGGGGCTTTTCCCCAGCTGGCAAATTCAATATTTATTTACCTCCGTCACATATATGTGATCGGGATAGAGCACAAGACAAGAGGGTAACTCACCCTATCAAATCGACGAAAGCAGCTTTCCACACAATACAATGGAGCATAAAAGCACAGCAGCCATGGCCCATCCCCGCTAGCTAGATCACTAGTCTATATTTCACCTATTTATTAATTTATTGGGTCATTAGGAATCACAAACAGAATAAATTTTACCAAAAACATAGTATTATTTCTTTGAAAATTATTTGTTAATTAATTCACTGATATGTTTATGAATTGATACAAACTCTTAATATTGTATTAATCATTGATTTGTTACAATATTTTATTGACCAATTATTTTATGAATTTGTTATCTTGCTGAAAAAGTTTAGGCCTACCAATTTCAAAGTAAAGGTGTTGGACAAGTTCTCTAAAGCGCAAGTGGTTTTAACAAAAGTTATCTTCACACCTTAACCATTGCATAACAACCAGGATGTTATCTCACATTGTCATCTTTCTGTTTAACCCTTAGTGCACCACAGCGATTAAAAAAGTGAGATTCCGGTTTGGATCTAAATTGGGGGAAATAATGAGTCCGGTTTTCAGAGTAGACAGGTTCTGGTTTAGAAAGGGTTGATTAGTATTGTTTTGAGTGCAATTAATTTGGGACCAAATAATCAGTTTATACAGGATCCCGGGTTGTACAGGGACCCATATCTACAAGTTGCACTGTATATAATCTTTACAACTACAAAATCATTCCTACTGAATTATGGCCACCTCGCTTAAATAAATATTCTTTATAAGAGATTGATAACAACATTTAACTCGTAAACACAATATTTTAAAATTGTCATTACAACCACTATACAGGATGTTATGTTCTCACACATACCACATGTATACCAGTATTAATATGCAGAATCTAACCTGTGGTGCCATTAATGTACTCACACAGTTGCTGGGCTTGATTGTTCAATATGCAGTCTTTAGTGGTGATAGAAGACTGACAGTGAGATTCTCAAGTTTTTGCTGGTTTTGTCAATCCAACACGAAATCTAGCCTACCATAGCCTTACATTGCCTGGCATAACTTAGAGGCTGAACCATAAACTGCTAAAGGTACATGCATTGGGGTTTTAACCTGATTGTAGACTTGTTCTTCGAACTGTAGGCCTGCCCCCTTTACTTTTACTGTATGCAATCTGTTAATTTGCTTACGATGACATAATCTGACAAAAGATATTATATTTCAGTCACTTGGAAAAGCAGGAGAAGCTATAATGCATTATGAAAGGGCAGCTGAACTGCAGTTCCAGGTGCAATATTTTCAGCAATTTTTTCTTTATTCTAGACTTACCTGCTTACCGGGTAGTACTTACATAATCTTTTACTTACATTGTGTGTGCTTGCTTATAAAATTTAATGCAGTTATGACTTATTTATTCTTCTGTATTTTAGAACCCCTTGGATTGCTTGTCATCATTAAAATTGGTGGCAACCTGCAAGATTGACACAAGTTTGTATATTTATTTATTGCTTATGTGCATGTAGTCATATGTAATATGTACATGTATATATCTAATTTGCTTCGACCAGTGTTACACCATACAACCACACAATTAGTTTTATGGGTTTATTGCTTTTTCAAGGTAATCAAAACAAAAAAAACATTATATATTTTTGTATTTAATCGCCAGATTTGATCGCTTATGATAATTAATAAATTAACGTATCATTATTATTTTTTTAGGTAGGTATCTTCATTGATAGCTTGTTTATTTTAAATGAGGACAGAATATCAGCTCATTTAAAAAGTGCATTTGAAGGAATAATTTCATATTTAAAAAAATTATACACCTTATTTAACAGTGTGTCATGCAGTAATAAATTTAGAATTTAACTCGTGTTTTTCAGCCTTAAATCTGTGGATTATAAAATTTTATTGGTATGGCCTAGTGTAATGTTTTGTTTAAATATACCAAATATACAGTATTAAACAAGAATTTTAATACATGTATGTCATTTTGGGAAAATTATGTATTAAGGTATGGCAATTAAAAATCACTTAAAATAATTCCTATTCTTTTTTATATAGATGATTATGAAGGGGCTTTGTCAGTGCTAACAGAAATGTCTTACTTAGCACAAGAGCGAGGTGGAGTTGGAAAACCAATTGGAGCTTTCTGTGACTACATGGCTCATTGCGAAGTTACCCGTGTATTACTCCTCATGCTACTACAGGTAGACATTTTTTATCGGGTTGTATGGCGTCACTTCGGAGAGGGTTCGGCCTTTTGTCTGTCTGCATATGCAAATTTTATAACTTGCTCTAAATTTTATTATTTTGAACATAAACATTATCTCGAAAATTTGAAGCCGGCTTCAAAGTGGAACCTATAAAACTACAATAACCTATTATTGTTTGAAAATGTAACGTAATGTTTTTTTAAATAGTCCATAAAACCCTAAAAACCTTGATTTTGATTCAAAGATGTTTCTGTTAGAAGCATATTTTACATTAAGAAATGTGTTTGCACCAAATAATTTTATCTGAGTTTCAGAGTCTTCTGATCAGCATGAGGCATGGTTATGGTGGAAGGTCCTTTCAGTTAACAAAATCCATGAGGCCTAATTCATATGCGTTAATGGGACCCTCTTGTTAGATATTGTAGATCTGGTAATATTCGCGAGGTTTCAATTTTCGCGAATTTCATGAGGAGGACAAATTCGCAAATTCAAGAATCTCGAGAAAACTATTATTATAATAGCGCTACTGAAAAAGAATGAAAATTTGCGAATTTTAAACTTTGTGAAAAGTCCCAAAATCAGAAATTCATGAAAATTTAAACACACGAAAATGACCAGATCTAGAGTATGACAAAACTTTGTTGTCTTCCGACTATATAGTAGGAGAGCAACATTACAATAGTTCTCCTGAATGTTCTGTGGAGAGTGATGTAGGAAAGCAGATATGGTGGGGAATTTGAAGTTTTAGAGCATTGGATTGCACAAAACTAATTTTGGTAGGGTACCTACAGAAATTCAGACATAAATTTCCCTGTATTTTAACTGACTTTTCCCTGTGAATTTTCTCTGTGTTAGATATCAATAAGCAACCTCAATCAACCCCTTTATTCACGCCAACCAAATCTAATATAGGGGTATACATGCGAGTGAGTAAGAATTGGTATTAGTGAAAACTGCATAATTATTGTCAACAACTTCATCGTTTTGGAATAACATTCTCAGCCACAACTTTTTCTGCAACAACAATAGTTACAGATAAAATTATAGAAATTCTCCTGCGTGTAAAATTTTAAGTAATTTTTACTTGTGTTTCCCTATCTGTTATTACGCAGTTTGGGGAGGATCATTTTTCCCATTGTACAGTATGAGGATTTGCTAGTACCAGTAATTTATCATTTTACTCAGGAATACATACATTTTGGGACATGTAAGCCATAAGTTACCCATCACTGCTGACAGCGAGGTGAGCTATCAATCACACCTGTAACAAGTGAGTGGAGGTGAGCAAGAGTGATCGCTCTCCTTAAACGGTAAGGTCTAAAGACCATACCATAACCATGCAGCAGCTGATCAGATGATTTTAGACAAGTAAAAAAAGTAAGTATTTTGACCTGACAGGTATGTATTTTTAGGATAAAAAAGTTACCGATGTATTGTGGTCCACATAGACGTTGAAGCCTGGTTGAAGTAATAACATCTGCATTTTGTTGCATATTGATATGGGGCTGTCAACTATTATGTAACGCTCCTTTGAACGAATTTTGACACCCTTTCCCCCCCCTTTTGACTGTGTTCCATAACGCATCGCTTTAAGCCCCTTCCCCCTCCCTCTAGAAGTTAGGTAAATGTTGATACTTAATATGTATAATGATTCAATTGATAAAAGTAGATATTCAAAAGAGTGCAATTCTTGCTAAATAAACAAATTTCATTCAGACAAATTATCTTCGGATGTGCTAATAGAAAGTAGAATTTTAGATTATTTTTTAATTTAAAAAAATATCAGCTTATTATGGTTGTAGACCCATGACATAAGTACATTCAAATGAGTGTATTCATATTCAAATGAACCGCAAAGAATAAAACATTTCAGATGATTTCAAATTGAAAACACCTTTGGTCTCTGTGGTTTAATCAAAAACAATCAAGCGTTGTGAAGGTTAAATGTAACCATCATTTAAAAATATGCATTTAATAAAATGTATTTAACAACTGAAATATGGAAAAAACCTTAACCTTTTTATGACCTGGTAATGTAAGACATGTATCTTTCCTTTTATGCTAGTTATTTTTCAGTTTCTAAAATGGTAATGTATATCACAATGTATATATTTTTTTCAATTTGACTGAAAACGTCATGAAATGTCACTTGCTTCCGTTTTGAATAAACTTCTTCTGAAATAGAGATTTCACAGGGGATCAAATCAGAGGAGACTTGTATTGATTGTTTCTGAATATATTTATAATCCTGAGATACAGCGGATAAACGTAGTGGATCTAGAAATAACTGATTTTTTTATTAACAGCCGACACCCCAGAGAATACGTCCTGAACATGCACAAACATTGGAAAAATATGCCTGGGAATCTACAGATACTGACATTCCAGTGCAATGTATAAGTGAAGACCTGTTTCTCCTTCTCCAGTCTGTTGTTGTAAGTTATTCCAGTGCTGTTTGATATGACATATTATCTGAAACAAAAAAGCTAAGTGGTAAAGTAATTATTATGTCAATCTGATTAAAATGGCCCACATTAAAGTACCTTTTTTTATAGCCTAAATATACGTTTTCATTCATGATGCAAAAAGCCACTGCATCATTCAGAGCTCTCATATAACATTTAATTGATTGTAAAGCGGGATGATGCAACTTGTTAGGTAGGTTTGATAAAACCCTTTTATTGGACAACATGCTTTGCAGATGAAACAAATCAGTCCATTTATAAAATAGCACCCCTCCTTACAACACCCTGTAGCTTCACCGGCATTTTAAAAACCTACGTTTTAATACACTAACAAGAGCACAGTTGTTTTTCGTTACATTTGTAACGCACATTGGACTAAAACGTGTATACTTTTAACATATATGGTATTTGGAACATAATTTGATGAAAAAGCGATTAAGATGAAAAATAATAATATGAAAATGGGGTGTTATTTTCAAATGTGAACTAGTTTTTTAAGTCGTTTTAGTGAATGATATTTTTAAAAATTAATGGTAATGTCAGACTAGTCAGCACAATTTCATTGTCTGGTTGATTTACTTTATAATATAAATTAACGTTTTGTTATAAATCATCAGCTTTTGTATAATATAATCATGAAGTTGCACATCTTCAATCCAATACATGTACTATTGCTTGAAATAAATAAATAATTGATTACTTCATCCTTACCTAAATTCTCCACAAACTGTACTTCTAGAACCCAAGTTTATTTTTACGTAATTGTGATGTAATATTTCAAGTAAACCCGTACAAACAACCATTAAACGAAACGTAGTAAAACTTTGCACATGGCTTAAATACGGCATATTTGCAAGATGACACCAAGGTTATTTTAAGGTAACGTATGAATATTGTTATTGCTCACTGTTGCGGCTATCGAGGATTCACATTATATTGCGAACGTGGCCAAAGGAGGGTTAAAGTTAATTGTGACACCATTGGAGAAATTTCTGACTTTTAAATAGTTTTTATTCACAGAGATTTAGAATAATCATACACTGAATTAGCAACATTTGATGAAATGATTATGTTTATGAACACTGTTGTTACACTAATTCTATTATTCACACTTTTTTCAGATGGCCTGCCAGTCACACGATCTTGAAGCACTACATAGCCTCCAGGTGGAGCTGTGGCCTATGTTATGTCCAGAGCAGAACCAACTCCTTCATCAGCTGATACAGGAGCTGGAACATCCATCGGGTGAGGGATTTTGATGGAACCACTGTCACTACATTAAGAATACATTTACCTACAGTGGAGGCTTGTCAATAATACCAGTGAATAACGAGTGCGTACACCTGAATATAATTCCATCAGTAAATGACATTCGTCTGTTCTCAATGTGGCCCTATCAATGTTGGTCAAGTGTTATGTAAGGATATCATCAATATATGTATGTATGTATATATTTATAAAGAAAATAATGTATGTGTGTTTCTTTAAACATGTGTATATATAATTTATTTATAGGTAAATTCACCCATTTAAATTTTTCTGAATAATATAAAGTTATATAGATTGTTGTGCCAAATACGGAATGTTGGAAAACTACTAATCCAATTCAGTAATAGTACTCTCTGTTTAAACTGTATGACATCTATGTATGACATTGAATGAAGCCAGAGTGCATTCGAAATTATACATGTATTATTATAAATATATCAGTCAATTCAATTAAAGCACTTTTGTAATGCCTTTCTCCTTGGAGTTCAGAGTCACAAGTTTAAAAAAAGTAAAACCCACTTGACGATGTTTCATGACTTAGGTCATCTCTATCTTGCAGTGTATATATATTATTATTCTTTGTTCCAGGCTGGGCCTGATTTCATGTACATCATTTGAGATTTCATGTCTGCACAAACACAATAGTAGATTCACTAAATCAATTTTGAAAAAAATAACAGTTGGGAATTGAAACAATTTAAAATATCACATCACATCAATTATTTTCCAACCATTTGAACTGAAATGCTTAAATAATTTTCGTCTTCAAAAGGAAGATTTAGATTTAAATGACGAGGAAGAATTGTTTGAATGACTATGAAGAATTACTATTCTTTGCATATGCTTTTCCAATAAATGTTGTGCAAGATATTGTGTTATATATTAGTATTTTTCATAATTTGGACCGGTTAAAAATGTTACGTATGGCATTGTTCAAAGTTGAGTTATTCAATATCTATCATCTGATGGAAAGATACTGACTGAACGATTTGCTTGGTAATGAGAACCCATTTTCATGTTTCCGCCACGGAGTGAGCGAAGGCATTATGTTCTCTGGTTTTCTGTCCGTCCATCCGGTTTCTGTCTATCGATCCGTGCAGTCGTTCTGGTCATCTTAATAGTTTAATAACAGCTGAAGCTACTAGTTCCATATTAATACCAGTGCTCAAAATTGGTGACCTTAACCTATTTTTCATGCTCACACAGGCTTTTAACGGAAAAAGTTTGGCATCACGATATCTCCACACCTATAATTTGTATTACTTTCAAATTAATTTCAGTGATCCATACAAGTTTAAAGATGATAGGTGACTTTGACCTATTTTACAAGGTTACAGAGGCCAATAAAGGAAAATGTTTGTCATCACGATATCTCTCCACCTATAATTTGTATTCCTTGCATATTAATATAGCTGATCTATATGATGAAACTCAAGGTCACATTCAAAAATGTCACGAGCCTACAATTTGTATTGCTTCCATATAAACACCAGTGATCCATATGATGAAACTCAAGGACAAGTGACTTGTATGTCACATAGGCCTCGTGTGATGGCGGAGGCCAGTAATTGACACACATGTGTCGAATGTCCCTTCTAGTTTTGAAAATATTGTTATTACCTTATTTATTCTAATAAACGCCGGGGTGTTAATTAGAATACCCCTGAGATTACGGGAGATGGGTGCTTATTATGTCTCCCCTCTACAGAGAAGGAGAGACATGTAGGTTTGCTTCTCACTGCTCATTTCTCTGTCCCTTGCCCGTGCGTTCATCTATCCTGCAGGCGTTCAAACACGAGACGTTAACCCAATGTCGGGCTTCTGTTGGCCACCGTCTACGACGCTAAGCCAACATTAACCCAGTATTGGGTTACCGTGTCGTGCTTGACGCCACGCTGAAGGTGGGCCAGTGTCACAAACGGCGGGCCAACATTAACCCAGGCCCAATGTCGCAGCATTCGGTTCAAGGTCTATTCCATTGAAAGAAAGGCGGTATAGGGGTGCATTATGCTGCGCTCGACGGTCCGCTTGACCCTCTGGTTACCAGGGGGTAATGATTAAAATACATATATCCAATAATTTTTCAGTGACGGGCCAGCGTCGCGAACAAAGCCCAGCATTGAACCAACATTGGGTGTTTGATATAAACGATTTAAAAATTAAAATAAAAGTTGTAATTACACAGGGAAATGAATTAATGCAGTATTAGGCCAAATTTGTGCACATATAGGCTAAACTGGGGCAAGAGAACCTCCTGATGATGGTGAGATAAATGATATGACAGTGGAGGAGAGAGAGGAGAAAGAAAGAATGGTTAGTCGAAGTATGAAGTCGCAAACCATCGCAAACCGTCGCAAACGATCTGAAACGGTCGCAAATGGTCACAAACCGTCGCAAACGATCGCAAATGGTCGCAAGCGATCGCAAATGGACGCAAACCGTCGCAAACGATCGCTAAAGGTCGCAAACTATCGCAAGCGATCGCAAACCGTCGCAAATGGTCGCGAACGATCGCAAATAGTCGCAAATGATCGCAGATGGTAACAAACGGTCGCAAACGATCGCAAATAGTCGCAAACGATCGCAAATGGTTGCAAGCTGTCGCAAATGGTCGCAAACAATCGCAAATGGTCGCAAAAGGTCGCAAGCAATCGCAAACGATCGCAAATGATCGCTAACAATCGCAGATAATCGCAAATGGTCGCAAACGATCGCAAATGGTCGCAAACGATCGCAAATGGTTGCAAGCCGTCGCAAACGATCACAAATGGTCGCAAACGATCGCAAATGGTCGCAAACGGTCGCAAGCGATCACAAACCGTCGCAAAAGATCGCAAATGGTCGCTAACGATCGCAAATGGTCGCAAACGATCGCAAACCGTCGCAAATGGTCGCAAACGATCGCAAATGGTCGCAAAAGGTCGCAAACTATCGCAAGCGATCGCAAACCATCGCAAACGATCACAAATGGTTGCAAGCCGTCGCAAACGATCGCAAATGGTCGCAAACGATTACAAATGGTCACAAATGAAGTACTCATTAGGACTGAATGCCTACTGGCCAGCACCGGCGACGCTGGCCCAACATTTAACAGACATTCATTGGGTCGGTGTCGGCTTGTAATCGCCGCCAGACCAGCTGCTATTCCCACAAACACAAAACATTTGTATAACATTTGTACAACGCCGGCCCAACGTCTTCGACGCATTGTACAAATGTTATACAAATGTTTTGTGTTTGCTGGGTTGAACGCAGCCCAGCAAACACGAGGCGTTGAACCAGTGCTGATTTGACGCTGGGCCAGCGTCGCAGACGGTGGGCCAGCATTGGACCAGCATTTGGTCGACGCCATGTTTGCTGGGTGTGTAGACAAGCACCAAAACGGAATAATAAATTCCGCTTAATGCATAGTCTCTATACTGTCCACAGGAGCCATTTAATAGCATTAATTACAAAAGCCATTGAAACTACATCTATCAGCTATCAACCTTTATGGTTATGCTGCTGGAGGGGAGACATCTTCAGTTTTTTGTCCTAAAAAAATTAGACCCTTCTAGTTAGAGTAGTTTTTACATTATTGGAACACATTCCAAGCTGACTGACATTAACATTCAAGTTGTGTTTGTTGCTGCACAGACAAGTTGCAGCCACTTGATCTGATTGGCAACTAACACTTTAAAAACTCTCCGAATCACTAGTTTCATTAGTGGTATGCTGCAGAGGTCGCTGCTCGGTTACAGAGCATGGAAGATGAGGGATTAGATCCAGACACAGAAAAGACCAAAGTAGACATCAAGACATCTGTCATTAAACCCATTTATGCCTGCTGGGTGATATCAGCCATCGGAGACGTTACACAGAAAACAGACTGTTTTATCAAGGGCTTTGTACAAGCAGGTTTAAAATAAAATGGGAATAGAATAAAAAATTATTAATATTAATTTACTTTTTTTGTCATAATAAAAATTTAACTTGTGAAAGTCCTAGGATTTATATTTGAATGACAACGACTGAATGACAACGTGTGAAATATATTTTTATTATGCGTGTTCAACTGCACTGCGGCAGTGACACCCTTTAAAACTTAGTTCACGAAATACTAATGTGTTGAACAATATTTCGCGGGAATATAATTTTGTGCTCACAAGCTTGAGCGAAATGCCACGAAAAGTAATTCCACGCGAAACAAAAGTATATTAGAGTATGGTATAAATTTTAGAGCGATAGATTACATTTTTTTTAGTGAATTGTGTTAATGAGAACATTTGCTGATCTGAAAAAAAATCAAGGTCGTAGAGATCACAGATAGGTCGAATGTGAACTCAATCAATGTTTAGTCATAATTAACCTGTATATGACATTTAATGTCCATTCCAGTAACATAAAAGAAGTGCTAGAAGTGGCGAAGAGCCAGGCGGACGAGCAGACGTGCTACATATGACGACAACAAGCATATCCTCCAAAATTTGGCTGAGGCCTGAAAATTTGCTTCCTTCAATTTTCAATCTGCTGGGTTTTTTAGGGTAGGCCAACTTCCCATTTCATATGTGACCCATCTGCACGAAATGAGTCGCATGTCGGCATCCTATAAGTTGAGAAAATGGTCAATATACATGATATGGGCTGAAAATAACGAATTTAGTTTTTTGTCAAATTTTGATATTTTAGGGCGTATTGAAAGCCTGGAATTATAATTTTAAGGCCAGAAATGGGTTCTACCCCCATAATTATTCAGAAATGAAATATCACATTTAATTATCGGATTTTTGGTTTGAAAAAAATGAAAATGGCCGCCAGGAGCCATCTTGGATTTTACCCATTTTTGAAAAACACTCAATGGTGACCAAAATCCACCCGGCAGATTCTGAAAGTAGACATCCTGGGCTATCAATCGAACCTAACTACATACGAATTTTTCAGGTTTGGCCGAAGAATCCTGTTTGGCTATAATTTCTTACCACCCCAAATGCCAGTCCCATTGAAACACCTGTAAACTGCCTCAATTCCGCAGGCCGATTTCACCACTTTTAAACCTATTAGATATTTAGTGTGACATATCAGGATAAAGCTTGAGATGTCCTTGTTCGAAAACAGGCCCGCTATGGGTATGCTTACCAGACAGATTTTGAGCTACGCCCCCTAGCGTGTAAAAAGATCACTTCTTTTCAAATTGGGCTAATATCCGTACTCTCTTTCACAGAACAGACACACATCATTTTAACCCACTGTATCCCTGCGAGATTATCATCGAACAGTTATATCTGATATCCTTAAGAAAGACGATAACGTGTGCTTATTAAATATTCACAAAATTATGACTGCTATATATTTTATTTTGTTTCACTAGAGGTTGGAACAGCCGCATCAAAAATATTTTGTGTGATGATTCCATCATTAGTAGACACCTCCCTGGATTTCGGTCTATTTAGGGTGGTGAGACCATATGTAGAGATATCATTTTCTTCGTTTATTTTATTTCGGCCTGGTATGTAGCTTGAAGGTGTTCTGAGCAATATAGTTTTTGAATTAGACAAATATATTGAAAACTGTTGCCCTTGGAGCCCTTTCAATAATTATTGATATCATGAAAATCAGCTTCATTTCTATGAAAGTCGCATTAACTAAAACAGTTAAATGAAGTGGCTATTCCCGCCGCTATTTCGTCACACAAAGTCGTCATGGTTACCTTCTATTTCGAATATTGTTGTTGAAATATGCCACACATATTAGAGTGGACTATTATTAGTAGCATCCATACTTTAATTCACTATATTTTCTTTTTATTTGGGCCAAAATGACAATCAAACTACCAACCAGGCATTTCATCCATGACTTATATCATCAAAACACAGCCTCTTCAGATCTCTTCTAGACATAGCTATCACATTTATTCACCAATTATATATTTTTTAATAAAAACTATTACACTTAGATTGTTACAGCGATGGTAAAACTCAATAAAATATAGATATCAAGCTGCAGATTTTTTATTAAGCAGCTGGAATATACCAAGAAAAGACCAGAACACGCAAATCCCTTGTGTCTACTGATGGTCTCAACACCCCAAATGCCAGTCCCATTGAAACACATGTAAACTGCCTCAATTCCGCAAGCCGATTTCACCACTTTTAAACCTATTAGATATTTAGTGTGACATATCAGGATAAAGCTTGAGATGTCCTTGTTCGAAAACAGGCCCGCTATGGGTATGCTTACCAGACAGATTTTGAGCTACGCCCCCTAGCGTGTAAAAAGATCACTACTTTTCAAATTGGGCTAATATCCGTACTCTCTTTCACAGAACAGACACACATCATTTTATCCCTGTATCACTGCGAGATTATCATCAAACAGTTATATCTGATATCCTTGACAAAGACTTCTACATATTTTATTTTGTTTCACTAGAGGTTGGAACAGCTGCATTGAAAATATTTCGTGTGATGATTCCATCATTAGTAGACACCTCCCTGGATTTCGGTCTATTTAGGGTGGTGAGACCATATGTAGAGATATCATTTTCTTCGTTTATTTTATTTCGGCCTGGTATGTAGCTTGAAGGTGTTCTGAGCAATATAGTTTTTGAATTAGACAAATATATTGAAAACTGTTGCCCTTGGAGCCCTTTCAATAATTATTGATATCATGAAAATCAGCTTCATTTCTATGAAAGTCGCATTAACTAAAACAGTTAAATGAAGTGGCTATTCCCGCCGCTATTTCGTCACACAAAGTCGTCATGGTTACCTTCTATTTCGAATATTGTTGTTGAAATATGCCACACATATTAGAGTGGACTATTATTAGTAGCATCCATACTTTAATTCACTATATTTTCTTTTTATTTGGGCCAAAATGACAATCAAACTACCAACCAGGCATTTCATCCATGACTTATATCATCAAAACACAGCCTCTTCAGATCTCTTCTAGACATAGCTATCACATTTATTCACCAATTATATATTTTTTAATAAAAACTATTACACTTAGATTGTTACAGCGATGGTAAAACTCAATAAAATATAGATATCAAGCTGCAGATTTTTTATTAAGCAGCTGGAATATACCAAGAAAAGACCAGAACACGCAAATCCCTTGTGTCTACTGATGGTCTCAACACCCCAAATGCCAGTCCCATTGAAACACATGTAAACTGCCTCAATTCCGCAAGCCGATTTCACCACTTTTAAACCTATTAGATATTTAGTGTGACATATCAGGATAAAGCTTGAGATGTCCTTGTTCGAAAACAGGCCCGCTATGGGTATGCTTACCAGACAGATTTTGAGCTACGCCCCCTAGCGTGTAAAAAGATCACTACTTTTCAAATTGGGCTAATATCCGTACTCTCTTTCACAGAACAGACACACATCATTTTATCCCTGTATCACTGCGAGATTATCATCAAACAGTTATATCTGATATCCTTGACAAAGACTTCTACATATTTTATTTTGTTTCACTAGAGGTTGGAACAGCTGCATTGAAAATATTTCGTGTGATGATTCCATCATTAGTAGACACCTCCCTGGATTTCGGCCTATTTAGGGTGGTGAGACCATAAAGAACTATTTTTTTTTAATATAAAGAACTGACAATCAAAATTGTTTCGTCATTTTTAATTTTTGAAATATTGACCCATTCGCGTCACTTAAATGATCATAACTCAGTTCTGAATTAAGATAATGTCACGTTCTCGGTGTCATAATAAAGCTCCAGCTCTGTGTTATCCAATGGTTCCATAAAATTCACACTGTGTTCTTCCGACATGAGACTCATTATGTACAGATGGGTCACATATTAAAATTGCATAAGGACTCTCCCATTATAGTCGGATTCACATTAAAAATCCATTTTAGGGGGATCATATGGTGTTACTGATTTACTATTTACGCGGGAACTCCTCACAATATCGAATTAAAACTTCGGTTTGATATAAAACATATGTTTCACCATAACAATAACTTATTTTCATCCGATTAAAGGGACTGGCCCAGGCTAAAATCATCAAAAAATCAGTTATTTTATTTTGGCTTCTTGGTATGACCATATGATGTAAACATGTCTATAGACTAGAACTGCAAAATTTTTTAATTTTTTCTGCTGCGCATTCACCAGTTAGGCTAGATATAGAGACGAAATTCCCGTATTTCTTATTTTTGACATGGTTGTCAATAATTACAAATCAAGAATTTCGTCTCTATATCTAGCCTAACTGGTGAATGCGCGGCACGAAAATTAAAAAAAACTTTTGCAGTTCTAGTCTATGGACATGTTTACATCATATGGTCATATTAAGAAGCCAAAATAAAATCACCGATTTTTTTATGATTTTAGCCTGGGCCAGTCCCTTTAACTCGAATAATGCCACAGATTGGACGGATTCAAATATTACTTGATATAGTTAAGGTCCGCCACTCAACCAAATGAACACAGATGCAGTTCTGGGCGCGTGTACCCTGTGTACACTTAGACAAGTCTATTACACCTGATGGGTTGATCAGACTGTGTTAATTGTTTCTTGAACAGGTGCTTTGTATATCAATCAGCAGTGGTGATTCACCTAGCCTATTGTGTATAACAGCTACCCGCATTATTTTGGCACCAGAGTTGCAGGTAGGGCTAGATGGGGCTCCCGAAGAGTGGGTGACATCGCTACTATTTTATTTTATGTGCAATTTTATTGCGCAATTTATTTTCAATTAGACTACCAGTTCGAACAAGGGAAGGTTGTTATAAAATAATTATATAGTAACGCTACATAACAGTTAAACTCATAAATAACAACAACATAGAAGGTAAACCAATTAAGTGAATAAAATGAAACTATTTTCTACAAAAATATAGGACACCGGTGATGAAGAATTTCGATCGGGTCTACATCATAAATATATATAGCAAAATAAGCCTACATCAATTGAATTGAAATCATAATTAATTAGACTATCACCTAAAAGGATATCTATAAATAAATAAATGCATCTCACATAGGGACCTACATAAATTGAAATAAATTTTTTTTATAGAAATATAAAAAACAAGCCTATTGACTGAAGACGCATATATATAAGCCCTATCGCTAGAATCTGGCAAAATGTGACTGACATCATATAATGATTGTTGTTGACAATAAAAGAGATTGATAAATAACGTCTTTGATTGTTGACGACAAGTAAAAATGAAGATAACTGAGCATTATAATCGCACCTCACATGGTTCACACCCTATAGCTCTTTACTGCTCTTAAAACAGTGCCACAATTCGGAGAGGCAACTTATGAAGAAACACATTTCTCAGTCAGAGAAATAAAATACAAGAGAGCATCGAGAAGCCGCAATTATGAAAAGCGATTACAGAGAAAAGAAATACGAGAGAGCCTGGCCCTAAACCATTAAAAATAAAATGTAAAACATATACATCGTAATGAATTAGACCTAGTGCAATCATAAAAAAGGTACCAGTCCACCTAGGCATGGCTGTTCAAAAGTCGAAACTTGCCTGTTCCATTAAAAGTTGGTTAATTGAGTTTTAATAGCTAACATATCATTATATTAAAACATTTCAACAATGACAAATTAAAACTAAATGAATCTTGATTTTCCTTGGAAGGTTTGAATTTGGCTAAAACTGGGTGGTGAGCTAGTCTCTAACTATAGATTAATTAGTAGGTGGTTCGTTACGATTGTCCGAGCACATTTTGTAGGCCCACCCCCGTGAGGAGCATGTTCATCGTTTTAAGGAGTTAGAAGTAAAAAAATATTTTGAATCAATGATTCGAAGCGAGCTTCAATATACCAGGGGCGGATAAAGGATTTGAAAAGGAGGGGGTTATTGCCCCTCCCCCCACCCCAATTTTTTTCTGTCTATTTAGGCCTAAGACAATTTGGGGGACTTTTCAGAGAATTTGCCTTCAACCACGCCTGAATAACACAATTATGTGGTGCAAATGCGACCCCGGTATGGTAACTTAAGTGCCTTTCGTGAGGTAATCGCAGCGTGTTTACAAAAGAACTGGTGTACCCACATAGACGTCGAGGTATTCCGGTCATCATTTCTTTTGTTGTGGAAGACTCTTTGTTGACATTTGAGTTGCGATTGTTAATTGAAGATCATGACGAATGGCCTGGAGCAGGCGCGGAACCAGAGGGGGGGCGCAGGGGGGCGCACGCCCAACTCTTTTTGCGCCAAATAATTTGAAAAGTCCTTAAATTGGCCAAAAAAATCTTGGGGGCGAGCACCCGAACCCCATGCGCCCTCTCCTTTTTCAAATCCTGGATCCGCCCCTGTGGAGTTCTGGATCTGGATGATAGTTCCCAAGTGACCATGTGGACCAAGACGGAAACGGGGGAGAGGCGGCACGCTGTGGCGTCGCAGTTAGGCGGCTGTTCAAGGCATTGACAGAGCCAGCATGAATGATACTGACTGGGAGAGTAACGGGTATTCCACTTAGCGATAGTTCTGAACACAAATGAGTTCTTCAGCGTGTCCGTGTTGGCTCGCACTTACATATATCATGGAGATACTATTTCCATGCATATATGTAGGCATATTTTACTAATCTTTAAAGTAATTAGATGTGACACTATTTACTACGCAATTACTAAAGACTAATAGTCTTATAATTCAGGTGAATCGACATAAAATTTACTTGATCGACATGATCAAGATGACAAAATCCGAATGTTATCTGCTGACTGGGTGAAACTGTATACCCAAACAATCCAGTCGCATAAGCATGTACTGCCATACGCATCTGGCCATAAAAAAATAGTTATTATGCCCGGCCGTAGGCCAGGAGCCTATTGAGTTTCTATTTTGCCTGAGTTTGTGTCCTATTTAGGGGAAAGAAGGGTGCTGTGTGTGGGAAACGGTTGACATTTATGTACACCAGTCCTTATCATGCTTATCAACATGTCGAATATAACGTTTGAGGTTGCTAGGTCAAACAGTTGCGTTTTTAAAAAGTGTTAAGAAAAATTAATATTAAAGATTATATTTGTGATCAGAGCCTCAAGCCACAGTCGGTGGCCCATCATTACATCAGCATTAGGCCAATGTATAGTGTTATCTAGGAGTGGTACGCGGGGAGTAAAGCGTCACCTATAAAGCGTCACCCGCATAGCAATACTGGACAACACGGGACAAGCACTGTTCCAATGTTGGGCCAGCGTCAAAGCTTGTGGGTCAACATTGAAACAGCATTGGGTGAATGCCATGTGTTTGCTGTAGTATAGTAAATCATTGCTTTACGTCACTTTTCGGCAATAAAGATCTTTTAAGTGACATTGTAATACGATAAAAACGTAGTCAATTGGTGAGATGAATGATGTACAGATGATGATGTAAAGGTGGGGTGATAGGGCATGGTGGGTTATTGAGAGCGTTTTCCTTTGCTCGCCCAATAAGGAGTTCTTGGTATGTCTAAGGGATGTACCCCCAGACATGCCCAGAAGGCCGGAGACTTTTTGCCGATGGGCTGGCCCAAGTATACAGCAGACCCAGTGTTGGACTAGTGTTGGGCCAGCGTCGTAGGAAATTGACCAGCATTGAACCAGCAAGGTATGCGACGCTGACTCAACATTGCATCGGAAATGGGTGGGTAGGCTTACATGGTGTGTACGGGGTACATGGTAGAGACGCCCACACTGACTTATCAGTGTCACAATGTCACAGTACTTTCGGGAGTGAAAGAGACAAACGGTGATTCACTGGCAAGTATTGATTGGATATTGGCCAGCGCCGGCGATGGTGGTGGAAGGAATATACAATGAATATATAGTTTAACTTGCCTCTTTGGTTCTTCCCTTAATCATATCATGGACATTTAGGATTCTGGCCCATGAGGAAGACCAATACAGTTATGTTTACAACATATTAAGTCGATTTTTTGCCTATTAATAGCACACAAACAGACTAAAGCCCGGCCTCGGAGTTCATGAACTCCTTTTCTGGTATTAAATTATACTCATCTGATTCACGACATTCTCGCACATTTTATTTCATTTTTTCTATAAATAACACCAAAGACTGTCATATTTAATATCATTTTAGACTAGATTATTTGCTCTAACGAATAGCCCCACTATTTTTTTATTGCGCTATATAATCCGTGTCACATGCTTCATAAAATTGTTTTAACACTCGCCTCAACATAAAATGGTAACTACTACAACTCCAGCTTCAGCACATTGTACTAGTATACTCGTTTGACATAAAATGTATACAGTGGGGACCCGGTATCGGACTGCCTCACAAAGCGGACCATCCCGGAATACGGACCACCTCTAGCAAATACCAATTTTGTTCCTATTCACATAATGTATTATCAGATTCAGAAAGCGGACCAACCTACGATTCGGGACACGGACCACCCTTTTTCAATCCCAAATCAGAAAAAGACTCAAAAAACGGACCAAGAACAAAAAAAAATCATTCACACTTTTGCAGTCTATTGGGAGAGACATATGCATCAACTAAGAGATCAGCTGCGGCTGGATTCACTGATGGGACCAGCTGTAGCTACATCCACTGATGGGTCAAGCTTTGGCTACATCTACTAATAGGACAAGCAAAGCATCTTAAAGGTAAGATCATCTTAACTTTCTCTTATTTGCATTAGAAAAGTTAAGATCATCTTAACTTTTTTAATGCAAATAAGAGAAAGTTGAGATGATCTTAATTTTAAGATTCTTTGTGGGATGGACCCCAGCTCTGGTTTAATCCACCAAGTGGACCAGTTGGCTGGATCCACTAAGAGGACCAGAGCTGGCTGGATCCACAAACGTGGCCAGCGCTGGCTGGATCCACTAAGCTCAGACTGGATGACGTAAAGGATTAGCGCTGATGACATAAATCATACAATGTTATGTCAACATTTAAACATTGTCATCAGTGCAAATTGCAATCACTTGCCTTATATCATGTCCCTTCCTTGAATCGCGCCTCTACGGTTGGTCGCGTTCTCAACGGTGTAGTGTTTTAGCTCCTACGACCGTCTTTCTTTGTTATTACAGTTCAAAATAATTTATAGAGCGCGAACTTACGATAACAGCTTAGTGTGAATATTTATGTTGCTAAGACAATTTAAGTCTTATTTAAGTCTTATATTTAAAAATTTGGTAAATGCAGCGCATCGAATGGTCTTAGACTAGATTTTTGCGCTATATAAGCTTTTATTTATTATTAATAATTATAGAAAGTTATATTAGAACTGTTATATCAATAGTTGAGCTAGTGGTCTATAGGAACCAAAAGGTTAAACAAAGATGCTTTTGATTTTCCACCTGCTGACAAAAATACCATTCGGCGTGCAACAATCATT
This sequence comes from Flabesymbios commensalis, assembly GCA_964017125.1. Lineage (NCBI taxonomy): Eukaryota > Metazoa > Annelida > Polychaeta > Terebellida > Flabelligeridae > Flabesymbios > Flabesymbios commensalis. The sequence continues at coordinate 46,132,258 of OZ024904.1, forward strand.
TAATTACTCATATACAAGGTCTATGTGTGTTTAATACAGATAGGCCTATAGCGTATAAATATAATTATACTGAAATAGGAAAAAAAATTAATTCAAGCGATACAAACAAACAGATGGTCATATTTATAACATAATCATATTCATAATTCTAGAAGATAATTCGCTAGGCTGTTTTTGTCAACTTGACTTGTCATAAATGAGAGGCCCTAGCGTTCATATAGTGAAAAACAATAACAATTCCGTCATGATTTTCTCTATTGGTTTCGCATATTTAACGGAGTAATTACTGGTAATTATCTAAATTATATACTTATATACTTATAAAGTTACATACTGTTAACCACGGCTGATCGATTTCCCGTTCACAGATGCAATGGCCTGATCATCCTAAACAAACGATACTATCACACTAAGAACTTAACGAAAGAAATAATTTTTACTCCAACCTGATAGTAATGACTCCGTGTATGACTCCCGTATTGACAAATATGATAAATGGATAAATGTCACTTCGAAATCAATTTAAAAAAATTGAACTCATAATAAGGGACTTTGGGTGTTATAGGGTTATTCACGGCTAATCGACTAATTCAGTTTACAACTTTTTACTGAAATAAATATATGTATAATATTTTTCTCATGTAGCCTAAATTTTATATGCATTCATTTAATAAAAATGTCTTTTTAAAATTGTGTGTTGTTTTTTTATTATATCATCAGGTCATATTCAATACATTAGTTTAATAATCGACCTAGATATCAACACGTAACAACAAGGCATATCTATAAACAGACTGACTGGCTGGTTTCATAAATCGGACCTACTCCGAAATGGGACCACTTTCAGTCAATCCTACGGATTTGCGGATCTCCACACCTATCTATCAAATATTTCTCTAGAATTTCAAAAAAAACATGAAATATTAAAACTGTCTAAACTGTTATTTTTCAATGCTAAAAAATGTTTTTATATAAATAATGATATCGCAATGATATGTCCCGATTTATACAGAAATGTGTAAGGGGGGGGGGGTAAATCGTGGACATAAAAAAATATCATAAATTGCGTAGGCCTACATGTAGGCCACACCAATAAGCTATAGACTACAATCGGATATATATATTTTTTTTTAAATAAGTAGGCCCCCCTATTCTTTTCATTTTATTAAACAAATAGTAGTAAGATAATATTATTATATATATATATAAAATATAATGGCTTGAATTTGTGATTGTGAGGTAAGACAGTGCCCGACAGGCCTATGCCTTAGTCTTAGAGGAAGCCTTTGAGAAATCAAAATTTTGCGGGATGTGGATGCCTTTGGACCCCCGTAAAGCGTCCTTTGACATTTTCTACCCACCCCCTCCGCCCCCTTAATGAAAATCCAATAAAATCCGCCCCTGACACACCACCCAGTTAGGCTTACAAAAAAGCTAGGTATAGCCTATATGTGCAAACACTTGCATAGTCTTGGCCTATTGTAGATTTGATACCAGATATTTTATATTAAAACACTCTACCTGTGCTACCATGCTTGCATAGAAACATTCTTTCATCCTCTTTTTACTCTATTAAAAAGTCCTAGTCGTTCAATAACTATTTGTATTTAATGGTCTGGTAGTCTAGCGTAAAAATAACACGTCTGTTCAATATGCCAGTGGTATATACATTCAGCTTCTAGACCCTCTCTCCACCCTCCCCCAAAGATATGCCTGCATCACCTTTCTCAAAAAGTAACCTGAACCCAAAAGACCAGGATGTACCTCATGTGCAGCAGACAGAGATGACAACAAACATGCTGGCCCAACTTTGGATGAGATGTTTTTTTATTTTCTCACTTTACAGCCAGTAACCACACCGAATTCAATAATCGTCTGAAAATAAAATCGCCCCATCATACAAAGTAAGTGAATATGTAAAAAAAATCGACCAAAAACGGTAAATATCGATATGAGAGCGAAAAAGCATCCACCACGGTGAAGGTGAAATCGGGTATAGTAGAAACCTTCTTTAATTTATGTCTGTTTGTTTTGTTTGTTTGTATACTAAGCACAACTTCCTAGTTGGAAGGTTCACGGCTCAGGGTGCTATCGCACCATGGGTGCTATCGCACCACATTGTGGATTTTCCGTTTAGAAAAGGAGATTTTCCCATAATAAATATACCTATAGGCCTACCGTAAGTTCGCAACGCAGCTCGAATGTGTTGGAAATACTTTAACTGATTAGGGCCTAATGTGTCAAAGTCTAATAAATAAGACCATTTCATTATATTATTTTTCAGTTATATTTAGGAAATACCAGTGTTATAAAGGTTCTAATATTGTAATACAAGATGAATATATCATTTAAGGGTAAAAGAGCACTTGTCACTGGAGTTGGAAAGGGTAAACGGTCTTTATCTCCGTTGTTACATCTATTATCGCTACAGCCCGCCCATGGGCATGGCTTACTGACGAGCTTCCGTACGAATACATGCTGGCGCTTGACGAAGCCACCAGTTGGCCACCATTCGTCCGCCTAGACCCCTGGTTAAGTCAAACCTGATATATTGAGCCAACTTTGGTCGAATTATAGAGGTAGAAACATCGCGGGATGTGCATGTGCTCTAGCCCTATTGTCGACTGTTGCCCTGAGCAAAAAGCTTGGTCAAGCCCTCCGTGCCCAAATCACGTCTGGCGGTGGTGTATCAATGCTGGCAACATGATATAACTGTTAGCGCCAGTTGGTATTTTTTTTTATTATAATTTGATTATTGCTGGTATAATAATAATAATAATTTCACATAAGAGGGTGTAGTAAAAGTGCATTACGTCTACATGTGATAATAATAGATTAGGGCTGAGCTGTAGATTTCACGGCTGAGTAAGAAACATTAAAAGATATTTTGCAACTTTGTGACGATTTTGTTAGGCATATAAAGGCAGAAGAATTGAAATTGAAGAATAAAGACTTCGTGAAAATTCCTGGCTACTTTTGTAATATTGACATTGTAGTCCTGTAAAAATGTTTTTTTGTCAAGCATTTTTCATTATGTGCAGTAGGCCTACTTCAGAATGTGTGTAAAATCAGCAAAATGTATGATTGGAATCGAACAGATAATATAAATTACAATGATTGATAAGATTTAAATATATACTACCAGCCTCTGCATATTTTATTTTCATGATAATGCATTTTAGAGCATAGATATACATTCTCTGACACATCTGTAGCTGATATTTTGCAATGCCGTTGACAAGCGTCAAGGCGCCTGGGCCTCTTGTTGTAGATTCAAGGTCAAAGATCAATTTCAAGGTCCAAGATGTTTTTTCAAAAAATGAAGCTTGGATCAAGTATAATATCTCATTGTCATATGATTTTGACTGGGCAATCCATTTATGAAACTATTTTGATTATTTAAGGTCATCTTCAAGGTCAAAAGGTCAATTTTAAGGTCAAGTGAGGGAAAAATAAGTTTTAGCAAATAAAGCTGGAAAAATGTGTAATTCCATTTTTTTAATATGCAAGGTCAATTTTACCATGAAAAAAATTTCAAGGTAAAAAATGTGAAAATATGATGTTTAACAAACATAAATAGCAGAAGAAGTGTATTACGTCATTTTGATGTCATTTCGACTGAATAGTCCATTTCTGTTACTATTTTGATGATAAAAGTTCATTTGCAAGGTTATTGCTTCAATTTCAAGGTCAGGTGAGTGAAAATATGATTTCTAACAAATCAAGCTAGAAACAATTGCAAGGTCAAATATGATTTTAACATATATATGCTGCAAATTGGAGCACCTATAACAGGCCTTCATTGTTTTGTTGTGATTTTGACTGGATAATCTAATTCTAGTAGGCAGTAAATGCGATGAGGAGGCCCTAAAAGGTGGCCATGAAGGCGGCCATGAGCGTTAAATAGTAATGGCAAAGCGTTAAAGTCGATGGGTAGAAGGTAAAAGGTGATGCATGGTATGTGCTTAAGGGGGAGGAGAAGGCGTTAAGGGAGATGGAGAGGCATAAATGACAATGAAGAGTCGTTAAAGGGCGATGGAAAGGCTTTAACACAAATATAATTATTACCTTGTTGCTATTCGTATAAAATTTGATGAAAATAATTCACATTTTGACCTTGGTTAGAACTGCCCTTTGACCTTGAAGATGACATTGAATCAACAAAATGGGTTCTCCTGGGGTTGCATGGTAATAGTACTGAAATGTTCCTTCTAAAGAACCTATATTGTTTAGAGTGTGCGCGTTCTTGCGCGTTTGGACTTAGTGGCAATGGAGAGGCAATAATTAAGGGGTGTCGGAAGCATTGAAGGGCAATGGAGAGGCGTTAATAGGCGCAGCAGATGCATAAAATGGCGCTGATAAGGTGTTAAAGTTTGATGGGAAGGCTTTAAATATTGATGGAGATGCGTTAACCCAGTGGTGACCAGTCCCGGATATATATTTGTGATTCGGATATATTCAGGATTGATCACATGAGATACCTATGACGTTAACATTTATTCTGGTCTCGGCAAGAGTGCAGCAGCAATTTAATCTGATAGTCAATAGGTTACAGGGAGACGGTGAGGCGTTAATGGGTATTGGAGAGGTGTTCAGGGTCAGGGGTGGGCAGTTCTTGTCCCCGCTGTAGCCACACTGTGGCTACCATTACAAGTTCAGTAGCCACAAAGTGGCTACCACTGTTCAACTGGTAGCCACACCAGAGGTTTTTCAATATATGATATTGATTAGACTGTGGATGAATTGAGAAATGTATTTACATAAACCGTGGTGACTGATTTTTGCTGATTTATCAGTCAATTCTCATAAACCATGGAAAACTTTGGAAAAATATTGTAGGCCCTATAGGGGCCTAGTTTAAAAGCTAGTCTATTTAACCTTCTATGAACTAACTGGCTTCGTCTCAAAATTTCATTACATGTCAAATTGTCTAATTGTACCGAGGATGTGAAATTTCATTGGCTGAAAATTGACTGAAAAATCAGTTAAATTCATTTGAAAAAGAATTTGGATATTTAGATAAATTTACTAAAGAGAAGTGCTAATATAGGCCTATATTATTTTTTTGACTCTTCTAAGTACTATGCTTACTGTATTTGCGTTTATACAGACATTACTTTGTGGTTCATATATCCCTGTCCCAGGTTTTTAATAGGACTTGGAATAGATCAACAGTTCAATTTTTTAGCAGGTGTCCAAGACACTACCGAACATTAGTGCCGAAAAGTGACGTAAAGCCACAATTTACGACTACATACCATATAAATTATCAGTCGATTTTATGATTATTGCAATGTGGCGATCAAATTGACATTCAAGTACTTTGATCGCCACATCAACATTATGCTGTGTGGCGACGTCATAGCCACACTTTTATTGATGGTCGCCACATGTGGCGATGTGGCGATCATTTGCCCACCTCTGAGGGTGAAGAAGGATCGTCAAAGAATGACGGAAAGACCTTTATTTACAACGAACAGGCGTTAAACTTAACGCGCTACGAAAAAACGCATAAAGGACGACGACAAATATCGTTATTGAAACTTAAATCCATCCTAAATCAATGCCTGAACAAATTTATACCAACTAAAATGACTTCCCCTCGGGAAAATCTACCTTGGCTATCCAAATCACTCCTTGCATCTATTCGGAAAAAAACATCCTTATATAGCAAAGCCAAGCGTACGAATAAAGCTGACCTTTGGGCAAAATATAAATTATGTAAACGGCAGACCCAGCGTGCCATCAGGTCTGCCAGGTGGTCTTTTTTGAAAAACAAACTTTCTGAATCTTTAGAACAAAAAAAATCAAAACCACTCTGGCGTTATATTAAATCTAAACGTCAGGATGGAAATGGTGTCTCTCCCTTGAAGGAAAACGGCCAACTGCATTCAGATAGCAGACGTAAGGCCGAAATACTAAACAGCCAATTTTGCTCAGTTTTTACCTCTGAAGACATCACGAATATGCCTAAATTCGAAATTACCGTTCAAGGTGTAACTAAATTACTTGAGGGTTTAAACGGCGGAAAGGCATCTGGACCGGACGAGCTCCCGAACTTGATTCTGAAGAATGCTGCCAACGAAATATCTCCCTTTCTTAAAAATATTTTCGACCAATCTCTACAGACGGGCAAATTACCAGATGACTGGGTAGAGGCTAATGTTGCCCCAGTCTTCAAAAAAGGGGATCGACACTCTCCGGCAAACTACAGGCCGATATCCCTCACATGTATTTGTGCCAGCTTTTGATTACAACTGATGAATTTATTCAAAATTTTGAAAGCAAGACACAAGCAGATGTTGTTGTCTTGGATTTTAGTAGGGCCTTTGACGTTGTCCCCCACCAACGCCTCTTGCACAAACTTGACCACTATGGAATTTGGGGAACAACTCCTAATTGGATTCAAAATTTTCTGACCGATAGAACCCAAAAAGTAGTAGTTGATGGCAGCTCTTCAGAATCAATTCGCGTGAGGTCCGGTGTGCCCCAGGGTACTGTTCTCGGACCCCTACGACTTTTTGACCTATATTAATGACCTCCCTTCCACGGTCTCCTCGCAGGTTCGTCTCTTTGCAGATGACTGCCTCCTGTATCGCCCGATAAAATGTCGAGCAGATCAGGAGCAGCTGCAGAGAGACATATCTACGTTAGAGGCTGGGCAGATCAATAGGGGATGTGTTTCAACCCCTCGAAATGCTCAGTCCTGAGGGTGTCTAGGCCGAAATAAAAAAAACTGGAATTTGAGTACACCCTTAAAGGCGAAACACTAGCGAACGTTTCATCAACACCATATCTTGGTGTTTGCCTTAGTGAGACCCTGGAATGGGAGGCCCACATTAACAAAATTACAAGTAAAGCAAATTCCACTCTGGGCTTCCTTCGGAGGAACCTGGAGGCATGTCCCCCTAAACTAAGGGAGACTGCCTATTTCTCCCTGGTCAGATCATCTTTAGAATACTCTTCAGCAGTTTGGGACCCCTTTAGACAAAAAGATATTGATAAATTAGAAAAAATTCAAAGATCAGCAGCAAGATTTGTCACCCAAAATTATAGACAAACAGCCAGTGTGACATCTCTCATTCAGAACCTGGGCTGGACTGACTTGAAAACAAGACGTAAAAATTCTAGACTTGTAAGCATGTTCAACATTTTAAATGAGCTAGTCGAAATTCCTATCAATGACCGTTTAATCCCAGCGGACAGAAGAACACGTGGTGGGCACAATCAGGCCTATAAACATCTTAGAGCTAACACCACTCTGGGACAAAATTCTTTTTGGCATCGAACTATCCCTGATTGGAATTCTCTTCCGGCAGCTGCCATAGAATCAAAAACTGTGGCAGCGTTCAAGAGTCAACTGGTTGACTAAATCCACCAGCCCTTTCCCCCCTCCAGCCTGATACTCCAAATAGGAGGTGCTGCTGGATAAGATTTCAAAGTTAAAGTGCGACGGGAGTGTGTTTTCATCACCCTTCAATGCTTCTTTGTCGCCCTTTAACCCTTTCAGTACGTGGCACGTCGGCCTAAATAGTGTACACTAATGTATGTGGGCCACTCATTGTCCTTAACCCTTTCACACCCATACGGCCCCTGAGGGCCGGTGAAATATGACGTCATTTTTCGCATGCCAGTTTTTTGCATTCACATGGCCTTTATATTGACACAATACATTTAAAATTATATTATTTAGGCCAGAATACATTGTGGAATGTTTAATTAGTTCAGTAATAATTTAAAAAATATATATTTACCCTCTATCCCATTCATATCTCAACTTTAATGTGCTAACCCTTTGACTCTCAAGTTCATGCCAGGACCCAGAGATAATATACGGAATACGGCGTTCGCCCATCGTGGTTGGCTCTATCACTGAAGTTAAGCAACGTCGCGCCCGGTTCATAATTGGATGGGTCACCGCCTGGGACTGCCAGGTGCTGTATACACTCGTGGGGCTCAGAGAACCACATAAATCAGATGGCTCGTCTGACTGACCTAGAGTTGGACGTAAAAGAACCTCAATGGACGTAGGCGCAGTTTCCATCCGGCGAGACCCCAGAAAATCCACAATGTGTGAGTACTTGGCACATAAGGCGAATTTGCTTGGAATGAAAATAGCTTGATGCGCCTCAATGGCAGCTCAGCTGTATATCTCCCAGGAGACTGAGTTGGAATTTGAATGATAACAGGCCTTGCTGAGTTACTCTCGATGTTCAGCGCTCCGAACAGCTTCCGGCTGGATACATGCGCTATATAAGATTTTATTCATTCATGCAAACCGTTACTAGGGAGTAAGGGTACGTCTTCGAGGGGTATGATAAGAAGCTTGTGTTGATCCCCCAAGTGCTCTCCATGTGCATAGAAAATGTCATTTGCATTGGAATAACCGTTTAAAAGATGTCGTAATATTTGTATTGAATTATTATTTTTATTCAAATTTCATTAATAAAACTCGGGCTGGAAAGGGTTAAACACCTCATCATCACCCTTTAACGCCTCCTCCACGTCATTTAAAGCTTTCCGTCACTCTCCAATGCCTCTCCGTTGCCCTTTAAGGCCTTCTTGTCGCCTGATCTTTTTACCTTGAGCATGGTAAATATTTTAAAGCCAACAGAATTAGATTATCCAGTCAAAATCACATCTAAGTTACATGTAGGTATTATATGTTCTCTATTTTGTAGCATAAATGTCAAAAATCATATTTGTCCTTGAAATTGACCTTGAGGATGACCACAAAATAAATAGAAGAAATGGATTTTTCAGTCAAAGTCCCACGAAAATGAGGTATTACGCATGTTCTTAGCTTTATTAGTTGAAAATCATACTTACTTCACTTGACTTTGAAATTGACCTCACTGACCTTGAAGATTACTTTTAATCAAAATAGTACCAGAAATAGTTTGTTTAGTCAAAATTAGCGGCACTGATATTTTTCGAATTAGTACCAGACTTTTATTTTTTTTCCTTTGATACATTATTGACAGGTATTGGAAGAGAAATTATCAAAGCTCTTTCGAAGGGAGGTGCGGAAACTTATGGACTCAGCAGAACTCAGGAGACTTTAGCCACTCTTAAAGAAGAGGTATAGTAATAACATGATCAGTAGATTTCCCAACAAATAGCTTTTGCCGGCGACCCGCTGGCGGTGATTGTTGTCGTCAATGGGCCACAAGTGACTCGAGAGACAAACCGGTTGGGTTGTAGGCCACGGCTTGTTTTTGATGTATATTTGTTTGTAATTTGTGAATACTGGGTAGGGAAGCGGAACATGTGATATTAGACTTTAATTTAAGAATAGTATTCTACCAGGGAAACTTTGAATCAATGTGAAAAGTTTGAAATTCTGCATCATTCGGTGCACAGGGCACTTTTTAGTTTTTAATTATCATCACACATGTATGATCTGTGTAACACAATATTATAGTGAAATTACAATATAATAGTAAAATTAATAAATGTCTACACAAAGTTTGTGTAACTCTAATGTGTGCCTGTCTGTAAAAGTGATGTCTTGATGCTAAATGCATTGCCTTTAGATACCGTCGCCGCTTGCAAGAATGTGTGGATGTAATATCTTGAGAAACAGAACAAATTGATACCGAACCACATTGTCATCATTCGATACTCTATTATATATCCATTTCCCGTTTTTATCTTCAATTGGTCAAATAGATTTGTTTTGTCATTATTGTATTATTTGCCATACGTATTCACATCTGCATCTAATCAGGCAGTTGTGAGAACATAGGTCAACATATTATCATCTGCAAGCACTTCAAAATCATGCCCATAGAGATAATCTAGATATTTCTCTGTTATCACCCATTTGAGAGCTAAAAATTCTAAATTGTGAGTGGGATACGTTTTTCACTCTGTCTCCAAGTTTTTAGTCTGATTTTCAGAGCAAACGTCTGTCGTTAACTTCCGTTTAACATCTGTTCTGTCAGTGCAAAGTCAAAAGGCATTATCGGCTCCCTGGTAAACTAGGCATTTACTGCTTTTCAACTGGCTCTTCCAAAAGGCCGTATTTGCTCACTTGTAAAGCGAGCATATACTTCCTTTACGCTGATGTCACTGCCTCCTTCTTGTTTGTAACAGCTCTTTCAATAGACAGTATCTGCACACTTGTGAAAGAAGCAGATACTTGGTTTTGCTGTGAGCAGAGGCGCTCTATGTCATGCTGGTTCTAGGCAGTCAACATGATCCAATGTTGGGTAAATGTTGTGCCATCACGTATGACACTGTTACAACTTTGGTCCAACATTGTGTCAGTGTATTGAGTTGCCCGTGACTCTACAAAAACGAGACGTTCAGCCAATGCTGTTTAACTGCTGAGCCATTGCCGTAGACAATGGGCCAGCATCAATCTAGCATTGGATGAAGGTTTATCGCGTTAAGGCCTATATATTGGTGGACCGATGCTGGGATAATTCTGGCCCAGTGTTGTTAACGGCGGGCCACTATTAGGCTAACATTGTGTCAGCGTCTGGAGTTTGCTGATTGGCTGTGACCAAACCCAGTTAACTCGAGGCATTGACCCAATGTTGTTTTCATGTCGTGCCGACGTCGAAGATGTCGGGCCAATAGTAGAACAAAATTGGGTCAATGCTTCGTTTTTGCTGTGATAAGTGTTCTCGCGGGTGTCACTCTGTCGCGGGGGTGCCCACCCCCCCCCCCTGCTCTCCCACCTCTCTCTCTGCTGCAGTCACCTGTGTTATCTTACGCAATATAGCAATTAGGCCTTGGCTAAGATATTTATCTCCAAAAATATAAAATTTCGTATTATTATAAATAGATTTTTGGACTTAGCGATTGAAGGCAATGGAAATTGATATAATTTATACACTTCTGGCCTAAAATATGACCGAATTACAACTTTTAGTGCAATGCCTGTTTATGTAGTTAAGTTAACCCTTTCATTACGACCATCTGTCATAAAAAAGGGGCAAAGTGTGGCGAAATATACATTTTTCTAAATATAATTGTCATTAATTTAACGTTCCTGGGCTATATCATCATATATTATAGTTTTACAACCAGGCATTTTGAGTGAATGCATGACGATTTCGTGTCCTAATGAGCTCTGGTCGGCACCATCTTTTGAGCATGAACACTCTGTCAAAACACACGCTTAGCTGCTTATTTACATGTAAAGAATACGCAGTGCCTGACTTATAAGGAGTACTTGCGGGATTCCCACAAAAAAAATAAAACTGGCCCGACATCATTTTATCTGTGCATGTTTTTGATGCAACAAGTTAGTGGGTCATAAGATTTTTCAAGACAAGTTCTAGGCCCCGGCTCAATAATAACAGATCGCCTGCTGAATTACCCATATAAAAAATATATAATATATTTTCTGTGGAATTAACTTCCAAGTCATTACCAGTGAATCTTTTTAAATTTTTGTTCCCAATGTAAGACGCCTATTTTTCCAAGCAGGAAAAGTATTATTTATATGGCAGTATTTACTGTTGGTGGTGCCGCCAATAAATGCCCATTACGGCCCACACTGTCAAATTGTGAGCTGTGTATCGCTGCATTATTTTCAAGATTTAATTTCGTATTCAGCGTTATTAGAACAGAGTCAAGGTTCGCCATCCCAAAATGAATAGCAAAAAATGTACAAATATATGACAAATATTAATAGGCCTACAAATTTATTTTGTACAGCAAATATTGTAAAAAAAATGTTGATGATGACTAATATATTAACCCTTAAACTGCTTAATAATTAAATAAATTAAATTTTCACACACTTAGAGTTGTGACTCACCACCTTGACCCACAACTTTAAGTGAGAGAAAACTACTCGTATTTGTTTAATTTGTAATTTAAGACTAAGCAATTTAGAAATCTTGATGTTTAAACGGCTATTAAACGGATTAAAGCGCCGTCGCGCTTAGCGATTTAGGGGGGTTAGTAAATTAGGTGTAGGCCTAGAGGCAACAACTCAGGAAGGTGATGACACTGCCCCAAGAAGAGATCCGACAGGACCCCAGGAAGACAATAGTAGCACTAAAGCTATGTGATCGACTCCAATAACACTCAAAAAGGGTGTTGGTACAACACGTGACTGATGACGGAAGTCGATAGGATCTACTTGCAAACGCTGAATGTTAAACCATTTCAGCGCTAAAAAGTGTGTTTGAATAAAGTAAATAGAGTGTCAGTAATTAACCGTTATAGCACGAATCGTTACTACACGATGGAATCATGGATAACACGATGCAATCATGGATCCCCCAATTTTTTTGTCATTTTCCAGGAAAATCGTGTTATAAATATTTCAACAACCGATTGAGCATAACATTTCCAGCTAACTTTTATTTAGCACAGCGAGTACAAAAGGTATGAAGTATATCATGTGTAGAGCAGACCGTCAGGATACCAAGAAGGCAATTTTAGGTGCCTCAGCATGTACCAATTAATGATATAGCCCCTTAATTAGGGCCCAAATTAGTGATTAATTAGCATACCGAGCACACGCACAAAGACAAGGGCACAGACAAGGTGCTTGGTGGTGGAGCCCGAATTCATCGTTCTTAAGTGTTAAATCCTGTACTTAATGAGCTTAAGAAAGTGTTTTATTGGTGCTAATTACAGATTTAGGCCTAATTAGCATAATCTGTGCATAAAAAATCGCAATGGCATGATATTCTCGGATATATAGTGCGTCAGAATAAACAATACTTAAATGCCAAAGCCTGTACAAAATCTACTTTAAATATTAGGGTAAAATAGTAGTTTGTTCAATTTCTGCAAAATTAATTGTAAATTAAGTGACTGTAATATGTTGAAAACGGTGCAAACCGTTGATGAAATTAATTATGTGTCATGATGTGAGGTTGGGGTGAACGGTGACACCCTTTTAGTCACATCGCCCGCTAGTCAGAAGGCCCTTTAGTCAAAAGGCCAGTTGGTCCGAAGGCCCATTAGTCAGAAGGCCCGTTAGTCAGAAGGCCCCGATAGTCAGAAGGCCCCGATAGTCAGAAAATCAGTTGAGCTTTTTTGTCAGAAGGCCCTTTAGGTCAGAATTTGTTTATTAGGCATTGAACAATTCTAGGGGACGCTGCATTTGATATCTGGGCATGTGGAGAGGGGGGGGGGGGACTATATTATTTTGATTGAAACGCATGTTGTCCACCTATTGATAAAGCAATATTGAGAGTTGTGCATAAAAATAATTACTGAAGGATACTTAAAAAATGCTGACGGAGTCCATACGAGTTTTTAAAAAAAATCGGTAATTTAATAAATAGTTTGAAAGAGAAAAATAGCCATGAAAATTAAATTGTGCAAAAATTATACGCAAACAAATTGCACAACTGAGAGTAAAATACATATTATAGATCAAATGTTGCGTCTCTGGGACATTAGTATGACGTTCGACTATTAGTTGGTAATAAGTCAATATGATCTGGATATGATCACGATGGTTCGTAGTTCGTACATTTATATTGAAAGCTAGCATTATTGATGACTGGTTGTTTACTTGGCTGGGTTATTTTCATCAATGAGTGCGCTTTATCTTTTTAGCACTATGCTTTTTTGCATATATATAAACTTTAATAAATTAGGTGTGAAAAGTGTGTCATAAGAAAACCCGACAAGATTTTTCAATTGGAGTTTGTAGCCATCTGTTTAATTTATGTCAAGCGTTCATAAATGTATCATTTTGCTCAGAATAAATAATAAGTTGTTTGTCCAAATATTCTGATAACTAGCATTATTTGTCGATTCTTTTTGTGTGGAAATGCTTGTTTTATATCCGAGAAAGTGAAGTTTACCTTTAATCTTTAATCTTTAAAGGTTGAACTTCGCAGTCCTCCTCACGGAGTATCAGGCGAAGGGTTTGTGCTGAGCGGCCGACCAGACTAATCGCTCAGTTGGCTCTTGAAAGCTGCTATTGATCTGGATTCAATAGCAGCTGGTGGAAGATGATTCCAATCGGGTATGGTTTTGTACAAAAAAGAATTTTGTCCCAGCGTGGTGTTAGCTCTAATATGTTTGAATGATTTTTTATGTCCACCACGAGTTCTTTCATCTGCTGGGGTTAAAAGGTCACTGACAGGTACAGCAATTGATCCGTTTAAAATTTTGTACAGGCTTGTCAGCCTGAAGTTCTTTCTTCTAGTTTGTAAGTCAGTCCAGCCTAGATCTTGGATAAGAGCTGTTACACTTGATTTACGCTGGTAGTTGTTAGTTACGAAACGTGCAGCAGCTCTTTGAATTTTGTTTAATTTATCGATGTCACCTTGCCTGTATGGATCCCATACAGGACAAGAGTATTCCAAAAGTGACCGAACCATTGAAAAATATGCAATCTCTTTTAATTTTGAGGGACATCCCTTTAAATTCACGAGAGAACTATTATATAATGTGATTGCAGTACATATTATTACTGTGCTAATTAAGACCAGCGTAAAATTTGAATCTCATTATAATCTATTAGCAGTATCTTGTTATCTCGACCATTTTTTCTCAGCAAGTTTCAAAATTTAGGTAGGCCTATTCGCGTTTGAAGCAGTATGTTGATGGTATTGCTTGTTCATATCTACATTGTTCCAACCTGTTCAAAGACATGGAGTGTATATTGCTGCAGACGATCTGCAATTACATGTATTATTATTATACGATATTGTTCCTATATGTAGAAAATTGACTGTTATTTACAGACAGCTTGGCAATAACCACTTGATCCAATTATTATGGGTAGTTTTCATTCATTTGAAGCTGGGAATTACGTCAGCAACATTAGGTTCAAAAACATAATGAGTGGCCTATTAATAAGGCAACCCTTATGAAAGTGCTAGACGTTGTTACTTCTGACCAGTCATCCTTACTTATTTTCTGACTAACGGGCCTTCTGACAATCGGGCCTTCTGACTAATCATCCTTACTGGTTTTCTGACTAACCGGCCTTCTGACTAACAGGCCTTCTGACTAATGGGCCTTCTGACTAAAAGGCGGACACCGGGCGGACGGATGGAAGGGTGAAACTATTTCCACTATCTCGGTACGTGCCTAGTGGAAATACAACACATTGAAAACAATGTATTATATGTGAAACATTCAGTCAGAAATAAAAACATATCATTCGGTTTTATCTCATTCCAAAACATAACATGGGTATCTTATAAGCTTAAATTAACGTTCTTTGGACGTTATCTTGTGCCAAAACATAAAGTATCCAATATGTCAGCTGTAAATAATATTGAGTTTAAGACAACCATTAAAGTTAAATCATATTTTGATGTTTTAAATTAGTCAAATAATACATTATCGTCACTTGAACTGTCTGTCTCGTCACTTGATGATATAATATTGTCATCCCCTGATAACTAAAACATCTGTATTATATGCACGAATGACGACATCATTATATAGTCCTACATTGTCAATTGGGGCCTGGTGCCTGCTTGGAAAGTCAGAGATCGCAGATTCGTCTCCTACTTTGGCATTCCAAGTTTCAAAGAACGAAATGTTTCCTCCCTGCTCAATCGTAAAGATTGAATATTGTGGGCAGCCTACATGACCGAGAGATAACGTGCTTGGCCACAGACCAACAGGGCTCAATTTCAAATCATGTGTCTGGAGGGCAGTGTCACCTCATTCATATCACCATCCTCAGTAGGTTCTTCTGGCCCAGTTTAGCCTATATGTGAACAAATGTGGCGTAAAACCCCATTCATTTCATTTCATTACATTTGCTAAAGCCAACTAACACCTGACTCGACGTTTGCCTGATAACATTACAGTAACATTGCAGCAAAGATCGTGTGAGTTGAGAAAACCTTAATGGGTCTTTATCCTTGGGTCGATCTACTGTTAGTATTGTGATTTTCGTAATTTGCCTTACGTAAGAGGGTGTAGTAAAAGTGCATTACGGTTACATGTGATAATGATGGATTAGGGCTGCTGTAGATTTCACGGCTGAGTAAGAAACATTAAAAGTTGATATTTTACAACTCCGTGACGATTTTGTTAGGCCTATTTAAGGCAGAAGAATTGAAATTGAAGAATAAAGACGTCGTGAAAATTCCTGGCTAACTGGGGCCTATTAAAAGACCCAGAATAAATACAAATGGCACATCTAATCTTGTATGTACATAATTTTTACATTGTAGTCCTGTAAAAATGATTTTTTGTCAAGCATTTTTTATTACGTGCAGTGGGCCTACTTCAGAATGTGTGTAAAATCAGCAAAATGTATGATGGGAATCGAACATATAATATAAATTCCAATGATGGATGAGATATAAATATATACTACCGGCCTATACATATTTTATTTTCATGATAATGCAATTTAGAGCATAGATATACATTCTCTGACACACCTGTAGCTGATATTTTGCAATGCTGTTGACAAGTTTCAAAGCCCCTGGGCCTCTTGTTTCAGTATAATTTAGCCTAAAACTCCCAAAAGCAATAGGTCACATCTCACCTTGTTGTTCTTGGCAGAAGAAGACCGTAACTAGAAGAAGTACTATGTGATACAAAAGGAATACTGGATATGAATCAGGATATGCCACAACGTTGGAAAACACTAAAATTGTTTTAATGTATCAAACACCAATTCCCAATTAATTTTTAAATAATGCTCAATATTGTCCTTTACTTTGCTTGCCACTGTTACAAATCTGGGAGTGGTTTTGGCTTCTGAGAAAAAATACTAACAAAGTAGTGATATTAGCCAGCGAAATATAGAAAAGCACCTCTCTAATGTTATTAGGTGATGGATTCATCTAGATTAGTGTCTATCCCGTCAGCAGTTACTACTTGACCACAGAAACCAACACGCTTTCTGAAAAATAATATACATTTTGTAGGATTTAGCTTCAGATCATGTAAGTTTATCAAACATATGCCCTTACCTTGGCGATCTGTTTGTCAAAATCTTTTGACGGTACAATAATGTCGTCAAGAAATGAAAAAAACCTTCCTTTCATGTGTATTTCTCTTTCCATTAAACGTTGAAAAACATGCAGCTACATTAGTTACACTAAAAGGCAGCACCTCAAATTGACATCTTGCCGCATCAGGTCTGACAGTCAGACCACTGGTCTGACCTTAGCAACAGGTGTGCGTTAAAGCTGTACGAACAGGTGGGGTGCGAGCAACATGAATATTCATTATGTCGTCACCGATTTACATGCTGAGCTAGTTTTGGCCCAGTGGTTATTGTGAATCACTGCACACGGTTATACAGAAACATAGCAATGCCCGTTTATATAAGTTAACTTTTTCATTGCAATGATCTGATATGGAAAAAAAACAAGGACAAAGTATGGTGAAATATTAAATATAATTGTCATTATTTTAACTTTCATGGTTATATAATCAAGGTCATTGTATAATTTTAAAAAACAAAGAACTGCAGAAAATTTTATAACTTTTTGTCTTTTGGGAAATAAATTACAGCGCTTAATAAAATCGGCGAAGCGCACGTATTTCAATGATAAAATTGATGAATGCAAAAAATTTTCCACTGATCTTTGGAAGGCCTTTAAAAATTTAGGTATTTCTAAAACATCAAAAGGATCATCGAACATTGTCTTGGAAATAGAAAACAAAATTTCTTTTGATAAAAAAACAGTGGCGAATACTTTTGACAACTTTTTTACCACTATTGCAGAAAACCTGGTTTCTAAACTGCCTGATATTTCAGGTGGTTTTGGAGGCTCTTTTATTGACAATTATTACCAGAATAAAGGTGTAAAGTCTAATGCTTTCATTTTTTCACCGGTAAGTGGAGATGTAATTTCAAAACTTATAGGGAATCTGTCCATTCATAAAGCGACCGGTCCTGATGGTTTGTCAGCAAGGTTTCTAAAAGATGATGTGAGTGTAATTTCTACACCTCTTTCACACATTATAAATTTTTCTTTACGTTTAGGCTGTGTTCCGGATGAAATGAAAACGGCGAGGGTTATACCCCTTTACAAAAAGAAATCTAAAACTGACCCTGGGAACTATCGTCCAGTGTCCATTCTTACCATTGTTTCTAAAATTTTAGAAAGGGTTACATACAATCAAATTGAATCATATATGAAATCAGAAAATGTATTTTATTCTTTTCAATCAGGTTTCAGGAGCTCTTTTTCAACTGACACTTGTCTGACACACCTGCCAGATCAGATTCGCTTTCAAATGGACATAGGTTTTTATACTGGCATGGTCATGATCGACTTGCAAAAAGCATCCGATACAGTCGATTATGATATCTTGCTTCAAAAATTGAAGGCTCTTGGTTTTGATCCTCTGGCCATTGAATGGTTTGAATCATACTTAAAAGGCAGGAATAAAAAAACTGAAATTAATGGTACCTTTTCTGACCCCAGAGTGGTTCCTTGCGGAGTACCGCAGGGATCCATTCTGGGGCCATTGCTATTTTTATTATATATTAATGACATGGAGGCTGCTGTCTCATGTCAACTCATTCTTTATGCTGACGACTCAGCCCTTTCAGTTTCTGGCAAGGATGTCGACAAAATTGAGGAACAGCTTGGCAAAAATTCTCCCACTGATCTTTGAAAGGCCTTTAAAAATTTAGGTATTTCTAAAACATCAAAAGGATCATCGAACATTGTCTTGGAAATAGAAAACGAAATTTCTTTTGATAAAAAAACAGTGGCGAATACTTTTAACAATTTTTTTACCACTATTGCAGAAAACCTGGTTTCTAAACTGCCTGATATTTCAGGTGGTTTTGGAGGCTCTTTTATTGACAATTATTACCAGAATAAAGGTGTAAAGTATAATGCTTTCATTTTTTCACCGGTAAGTGAAGATGTAATTTCAAAACTTATAGGGAATCTGTCCATTCATAAAGCGACCGGTCTTGATGGTTTGTCAGCAAGGTTTCTAAAAGATGGTGTGAGTGTAATTTCGTCACCTTTTTCACCCAATATAAATATATCTTTACGTTTAGGCTGTGTTCCGGATAAAATAAAAACGGCGAGGGTTATACCCCTTTACAAAAATAAATCTAAAACTGACCCTGGGAACTATCGTCCAGTGTCCATTCTTACCATTGTCTCTAAAATTTTAGAAAGGGTTACATACAATCAAATTGAATCGTATATGAAATCAGAATTTTTTTAATTCTTTTCAATCTGGTTTCAGGAGTTATTTTTCAACTGACACTTGTCTGACACACCTGACAGATCAGATTCGCTTCCAAATGGACAGAGGTTTTTAGACTGACATGGTCATGATCGACTTGCAAAAAGCATTCGATACAGTCGATCATGATATCTTGCTTCAAAAATTGAAGGCTCTTGGTTTTGATCCTCTGGCCATTAAATGGTTTGAATCATACTTGAAAGGCAGGAATAAAAAACTGAAATTAATGGTACTTTTTCTGACCCCAGAGTGGTTCCTTGCCGAGTACTGCGGGGATCCATTCTGGGGCCATTGCTATTTTTATTATATATTAATGACATGGAGGTTGCTGTCTCATGTCAACTCATTCTTTATGCTGACGACTCAGCCCTTTTAGTTTCTGGCAAGGATGTCAACAAAATTGAGGAACAACTTTGCAATGAACTTTCTTCTCTGAATGGATGGTTGGTCGATAATAGACTATCCATCCATTTAGGGAAGACAGAATCAATACTTTTTGGTACAAAGAAAGGACTTGGTATGTCTTCAGAAATGAATGTTACATGTGGTGAGACCATGGTAGCCTTTACAAAAAGTGTGAGATATTTGGGAGTGGATCTGGAACAGTCTTTAGATGGTAATTATATTGCGGAAAATATTCTTAAGAAAGGTAACTCACGACTCAAATTCTTATGGAGACATGCACAATTTTTAAACACAAATTCAGGGAAACTTTTGGCATCAGCTCTAATTAAATGTCATTTCGATTATGCATGCTCCGCATGGTTTAGTGGTCTTCAGAAAATTTACCAACAAAAACTTCAAATTCTTCAAAATAAAACTATCAGATTTGTCCTGAACTGCTCCCCAAGGACGCATATTGGTTTCAATGAATTCAAAATTATCAATTGGATACCTGTTTCGGAACGCGTTAAACAAATTAAACTTAACAACATGTTTAGAATATTTCATGGAACAGCCCCAAAATATTTACGAGAATCATTTTTCATGGTCAGTCAAGAACATGACAGATACACTAGAACAAGTGTGCAATCCCTGGTCCTACCACAAGTAAAATCTGCGGGTGCCAAGTCTTTTCGTTACTCAGCCAGTAAAATGTGGAATTGTCTACCGGTACATCTCAGAATGCAAGACAACTTTTTACCTTTTAAACATGCTGTCAGAAAACACATGTGGACGGAGTTACAAAGACATGAAGATGAATTACATATTTACTACTAGCTTTTCACTTTATTTATATTCAGTATTTTAAATGATTTTAGACTAGTATAAGTCTAAAATTAGCATAGTAACCGTTATTATATTATAACATATTTTCTATATTTATATAGGTATTTATTCTACTCTAGCGGAGGTGTAGGCCTACCACAGGGGGACGTGGGATGGGCTTCCAGTTGTGCAATGGTTTGCATGTTGTAAGCCTTTCTCTGTTCTCCGGCGTGATTTTCTCTCCGCGAGAGTAGACTTGTTATCAAATTACTGTGATATTTCAATTTCTGGTGTGGTCAGTTAGACCAATTATTTATATATATTTATATTGACTAAATTATTTCTTGCCATCGCCATCATGGATCACTATCAAGGGACCGCCGTGGAGTGGAAAAAAGTATTCTCACCAGGAAACTTTTCGGTGTTTTATTCCCTGGTGACCATGATTGGCGACCCATGATTTTTATGTATTTGCACTATTGATCATGTTTTTGTCCTATGTCAATAGTTACTGAATACATCTAATCTAATCTAATCTAATCTAAGGTCAGTGGTTTTGAAAAAGTGTCCAATTAATTGTCAGGTGAGTTGTTCTTTGATTTAACCTGATTGATCTGACTTAATTTATCGCCTGATTTATGTTATCACAATCGCCGGTCTCGCCAAATCCCACATTGCAATTCACACCCGACACTCACAAAATCACTTTATTGTGAGTAATGAATAACAGCGGAGCAAATTATTTCGGCGACTGTCACTATGACGGTCCGCGATAAGCAGTGAAGAAATAGAGCCATGACAGTGAATAAGGTCACTGAGGGGCCATGCACCGCATATCTCAGACATGGGGACGACGATGATGATAATGATAGACGATAATGATAGATTATAAGCCACGTATGCCTGTATATTATGTATTGGTCTTGTGAATTTGGGTTGAGTTTACGAGAATAGTGAAAAGATTTCTTACAGAAGGTTTGTTGTTTGTATTGTTCAGCTTATTTTGGCGTCCATTGCCACCCCCTCCCTCCCTAGTAAAAATCTAGCCATGAATGAAGGTCGGAATAGTTTATTGGAGCGTGTTCAGCCATTTCAGGCCTACATGCTTGGTAGTTATCCTACGGATAATGTAATATCAGTGATAATTATATTATCTGATCACAATATTTATTAAAAAAAACATCATATAATATTTATTATGCGATTTTAAAAACTTGCAAAAAAATTATATTCGTTTTCCTGACACTAATCATTGTCAAAACGACAGGTCTGATCGACAGGCGTGGTCAAACTCTGATTGGTCAACATCTCCCTCCCATCTCATTCGTCTCATAGTGTATCTCATGCTGACAGTGTTATTTCACGAGAGGTAGACAAGGACACATGTACCCCCTCCAATTGATGACGTAATTAAACGCTGCGCATAACATGGCTTCGTTTACACATCCTCACTTTGATCGTGAGTCTGGAATTCCGCGATTTCACTAATTTAGCTTCTATACTGCATGTACCGTTTGTTTATATCAGCTAAATTTAACCAATCCACATTTTTATTTGCAAATAATTGATATAACGTTTAAACTTTAACATTTGTCCGGTAAATACCGTTATGCTATAAACTATTACCGTATCCCTTCAAGCCATTACCGTATCTCGTGTACATCTCCTGTCATATGGACCTAGTGGTAGTACTGGATCAATCAGGCCGTTTTCGTTTCAGTTGTGTTAAATTTGTGCCCATTTTGAGTCACAGCCATCGGCCACGGGGTGTTTAGAGTGCTTGCACGGTATTTTAATTTACTGTTACCATGTGAACTAACAAAGCAAAAATCCCGCTCTTGTGCATCTGTTTTTTTTTAAATCTAAAACACTTATTGGCGGAAAATATATTTGTTTTGATTACAATTTCACATGGCCCATTGCTTAATATAAAAAATCAACTTCAGTCTGATGCAAACAATTACTCTCAATAATTTTCAGAACCGCAGGGTTTTTGTTTCTTTAACAAGTGGCAAGTAGGCTACCCAATGATTGGGAAAAAGCCAAAATATCTGTCGTATAAAAAAGGTTCAAAATTCGACCCGGGTGATTATCGCCCTATTTCATTAATTCCTGTGATTTCTAAACTCCTTGAGCGTATTGTATATAATCAGATTTATAACTACCTAACCAACACAGAGCAGTTGACGCAAGAGCAATCTGGGTTCCGAAAGTATCATTCCACACAAACAAGCCTTCATAAATTAAAAGAAAATTTATCTTCCAACATTCAGGATTTAAAAATTGTAGGCATGCTAGCCTTAGAACTAAGGAAAACATTCGATACGGTAAATCACAAAATTCTTCTTGAAAAATTACAACATTATGGAATTTCTGGCATATCTTTAAACTGTTAAAATGGTTCTCTTCATACCTCGAGAAGAGCACTCAGATGGCTTGTATAAACAGACCCCCTCCCTGTCGTAACGGGTGTCCCACAGCAGGGGCAGATTTGCAGATTTAGACCGGGTTGACAGGTTTCCGGAACCCTTCCAGCATTTACAAATCTATCAAATTACATAGGATTAGATACCTAAAAAGCACTAAATTATTTGATTTTTTCCAAGAACAGTCATCGTTTTGATGACAGTGTTCATTTGAACCCAGTCATCATTTTGATGACAGTGTTTCAAAACAAACTGATATAAATGTATGTATATCTTTCATAGTTGGTCAATTAGCAGATTAGGCAGTCCGTTTCTTTGATCTCAAAATAAGCATTGCTCTGATAGTTGCGGAGGGGTGGGGGTAACACCAGCAGCAGGTGCATTATTAACAGTGACGGCAACTCACAATGTTTGTATAAGGCTTAAGCAGTTTGTCAATTGCGGCCGCACGCTTGGGCTATATTACATGACCTTAACACCACACTTGTTTCCGAAGACTTGAAAAATTATATACACTTTTGAACGCGCTGATCTGCACATTGCAATCGTAGTAATTTTGATCTGTTCATGTTATTTATTTCTTGTTTTTATCTGTATCGTCACACTAACCCTTAACCCGCTAAGTACGACCATTGTCGTCTTTCATCCGTTTTATTATCCGATAAATCACTGTTATTGGAAACGAAATGTGTGCTTAAACAGCAAAATTTGCCAAAGTGCAAATACGATTGATTTTTAACCATTAGGAAGTCATGGGTCGCGGTAGCGAGACACAACTTTACTTGGATGAAAATTAGTATTTCTTTAAGGGTTAATAAAAAGGGCTGTAATATATAAAATACTGCAACATAATGATTTTAACACCGCGCCATGAATAAACTATTATAGAATATATATAACAAAACCAAAACAAATGAAGCCTGGATCTCGATTACTACGAAGTTGTTGGCCAACATCTTATTTTTATGCGATAATAATAGTGTTTTATATGTGTTGTTAGTGCGAGATACACCTTCATTTGATATTTATATCCCTTTGGATATATTTAAGGCTGCATGTATACGTTTCAACTACACCTTTACAGAAATATAATGTTTAATAATAACCAACTTTACAAATATGTTTCCCAAATTTACAAGTGAAACTATGCAATCGCCAAAAACCATTACAGATAATATTTTCATTTTTTTCTAAAATACGTAATTTGAAATCCTAGCACAATAATTTGTCCTTCACCACATACCTAATTAAATACACGTGATGATAACATGATGCAACACGAGCAACACACGGTGCACGCCCTGAGATGTGTGCAGGTCTAGATTATGCGTTCAAATGACAGAAATGATGGTACTGAACGTTCAACGTCATGCCACAACTATATTTCCAAATAATACAAAATATTACCAGACAGACAAACTGTTTTTTGAAATACTTTTGAATATATTATATAATGTTGTAAAATGTTTTAAAACGTATTTTAACGTATTACATGGACCAGATGTCGTGAATAGGCAGCTGCTCCGTGGCCGGCGCATTTACATTATTGGGTATGGGCAATAGGCTTTTGTGGTTATTTGATATGGGCTACCAATAGAAATACATTTTAGGTGTAAATGAATGGACCACTCTAGTCCGGCAGCTAAGGTTGGTGACCCAAAATTCTCTGATATAGTTTTTTCTCTGCTGATTATTTATATTTGGGGTCTAAATATCCAGGGTGCAATTCTGATTATTCAAGATGGCCGCCATGGTCCCGTAAAAGCCCTGAAAATGCCTCAGTAATGATCACGGGAAATTGGGATGTGTCTATGAGGTGACAATCACTGCCATGTCTATACTTCTACTGAGGGAAGGAAACTAAGTTCTCGTCATTTTAAAATGAGAAATGTACTATGTAGACTTTTGTTTTCTACCAAACAAACTCTACCATGGCATATCTAGTTCTTGTAGCAAATTATTGGTGAATGTTCAAACGGAAATCTCATAATTTACGTGTAATAGTAGTAATTTTACGAGCTCGATTCTGACAGAAGCACTATTTCCAACAAAATGAGACATGTCGTGAATAATACACTGCAGTATTCAGCTTACTATTTATTGAGAAGTTACTGCCTTTTGGGTTTACACGATAGAATAGTAGCACTGAATAGCCCCTATGTTGAGCGTGCGGGCATGAACAATAGGCCTAGTATGTTGAGATTGCTGCTTCCACGATTTCAGTGAGTTACCGACCTTGTATAGAAAACCAATGAGCACATTATGCTGACCCTATCCCATCCAGCTGTGGTTATGATGGACCCGTATTTATAAATGCCAAATGCACTCGGTTAATATGTTTTGAAACAATGTATGTTTGTTAAATTTTATTCACATAAATCTGTTCTACATCTCCATAGTTTGCAAATGCAATAATGGATACCATTTTGGAATTCAAAATGGCTGCCGTATAACTAAAATTTCAGTTATAATCATATGAAGCAAACCATATATGGGCAAGCGATACCATTTAGGTGATGGGCTACTTATGGCTACCATGCATCCCCCACACATCTTAACACATATTTGGGAGCCCTGGGGTATACTGAACACGAAATCGAATGTTAACATTGAAAATATAGGGATGCACTCCATATTTCGACGACTTACATTGAGGTACCCTAAATATGTTTTTAACAACGCAGCGACATTTTAAATAAGGGGATAGGGTTACTTGAATGTATGTTTTTTTCTGTTCCGGCTAACCGATCTGCCACGGCTATATAGTATAATAACGGTCATTAAATTCTGTTTCTTATGGTATATAATTCAATGTAGTATAATACATATATATCTCTTCATGGTGCCTAAACATAATTTAATTAGAAAAATCAGCGAAATCCACAACAGCAAAACCCCGTTGGGAAACACCCTTTTAGTCAGGGGGTAAAATGCATATTTTTGGTCAAACCTGGAAAGTGGGTCCAAAGTTTTTTTCTCTGTGTTTTCATGTTATATAGGTATTGTACTCAAGGAAACTGCATGATGGCATTCTCACAACATTGAGCATTTTTATATAACACGTTTTATAAAATCGCGTCAATCGGGACGCAAAATAATAGTTTTACACGTTTTGAAAAATATAAATATGTATATAAAGCACTAACCTTATCTATATTTGCCATCATTGGAAATAGTATGTCTCCAGTGTTAGCAAAAGTGAAACCATAATTGTACAAATTGATTGAACCAGAAGTTTTGAGTTATGTGAACCCTTTGATTCCAAGGCCTTTCATAAACATAATTACCAGTGTGAAAACCTCAAATTTCACAATAATATAAAAGTGTGACCTATCAAAATGAAAGGAATTTCATTACGAACCTGAATATGATGTCGCAGAGTATCTATAAAACATACGTACCGCAAAAATTAATATTTTTATATATATCGACGAGATATATAATGTATAATTCTGGCCATACGTTCTAAAATTCTGTATACTACGTCATCCAATGGTGTTAACACTTAACATCAAAGTATTTGCTCATATATTTATATATTTTTTGAAAGAAATCATTGTGTGGTTTATTACCTCCGCCAAAGGAGGTTATGTGTTTGGTCGCGATGGTTTGTCTGTCTGTCAGTAGGATTATTTATAAAGTAAAAATGGATTTTCATGAAACGTTTACAAGAGGTGTGTCTCGGGCCATTAAATTTGGAAATAATTCGGATTAGTTTACGATCCGGATCCAATCCACAATCACTGCGGCGGAGGTTTGCAGTCTCTGACTGACTGTCTAGTTCTATTTGGTGATATGTCTATGCTTCTGCAAGTCGTACCTATCACATTATACCCCTGTTGCAAAGTATGAGTGCACCTTCAATTGATGACAGATAATGTAACCACAGCTGAGTGTTATGCTTTGTGAATCAAAATAAATTTAAAATTATTTTCATTTATTTGGAATTACTTATGCTAACTGTTTGTCGTGATTAATAATTCAGACCAAGAGGGCTCAGCAGCAAATGACCCACCCACAGTTTATGTTTTATTTTAAACGCGATGAAACAACAATTAAAAGGTTTTCAAAAGAGGGATCAAGACGACCGCAGATTATCATGATTTCGATAACGTTTTTATCAGATACTATGATCCAAAAAAATGTGACATGCCTGCGTCTTTCGCTCTACCACTAAACCAAGAGAGCGAGGTAAACATGTTAGAGAAGGGCCAATAAAGGGTCAATTTTATTTGCATTTTTTTCATGAAATCTGCAAATCGTCAAACCGAATAATTTGTAGAAAAGCAGACAGTGTGTGAAACTCAAAACACGATCGTAGCATAATTATACATAATTGTATAGGCTTACCACATATTGATATGCCACATGCACACCATGACACTGCTGTGACTGATATGACACATTTCCAGTCATTGGCGACAGGCCCCAATTTACAATTATGAAATCAAATCTGCAACTGTATAAAATTATGACAGACGTCCTTTGGGTGTATCCAGATAATTGGTTTCATCAGAGACATATCCCCGGGTTGGTGGTATACATCTCTTCGTGGGTGCCACCGGTGTACAACTCTGATGGCAGGATCAGTACCGTGGTACAGACTTACATTTAGGCAAACAAAACAATGCTACACAAGATAATGCGATGATGAGTGAACCCTAGCACCCGAAGGGTGCTGAGAGTGAGATAAAGGCAACAAAGCTTATTTAAAAGCTGCTTTTAGCCTTTCCAATTCTTCATTAATATATCATACTCATTGCAGATGTCTGGTTGGCAAGGGCGGCAAGGAACCTGGGAAAACAGAAGCATTTTATAATTTAAGTAATTTTGATGCGCCCTCAGCGCACAGAGTGTTGCGGTGGTCTAAATGAGGTGTTGAATCAGCCAGTAGCTATCCTGTATCTCGTGTCTTATCTCGCAAGTCAGAATGAGAATATGCCGATAAAGTTGTAATTTAGCAGATCCTTTAAATGTACATTTGAGACATTTATTTTATTAAACCTATGTCTCTTGTGCATATTTAAATTAACTTAGTATGTTAACATACTTTAAATTGCGCTCTGCGCTTGCTGTGCGACATGTTGCTTTCCAAGATAATGACACTACATCTAGTCTTCTATATGCGTTACTACAATTCCAGCACTAAATTTTGAGCACGAATAGCCAGATGTAGGGTATCTAAGTTGAAACATATCCCTGTTCCAACAGCTTTCTTGATTGCTGCTAGTAATAACAGCTCATCTGAATATGTCATGACCCGCAACAGGATGAAGGGCTTATTCAAAACATACACAAGAGCACATGCACACTCTTAATACCAGGACCGATCTAAATATCAAAATTTCGAAAGTCATTGGCATAACAAGACGCTAATCACGAAGGAGGTGATCACAGCATATAGTGCACCTTCACAGGGGGTATTCGGCATATTAAACTGTGATATACATAATCATAGACCAATCTGCTGCACAGCTTTAGGAGACAAATATTGATATTCCCATCACCTGTTGATAATTATGATAATTGCCATCAACTGAGCAAGCCTTCCAGGAACATTTGAAAATAGAACATTTACAAACTTTCCGGTGAAGAATGTCTTGATGCTTGAGCCACAGAAGTTAGATCCGATAGCATATGAACGGAGCATAGATGGGAATATGTTATGTTCAACTACAGTTCCTGAATGAAGTCAACTGGTCCCAGATTAAATCTCAACTGGTCCCTAATTACATAACAAAAAAAAAAATGGTTGCTCCAGTAAGAACCATGTGATAGTGTTCGATGTGGAAGCAGCAGAGCAGGAATGCCATTGTCTAAGAATATGATGCATACTAGTACTGCATTAACAAATATGATGAAACAAATAATGAACAGGATGGTAGCTGTATCTTTAATATAAATATATAGCAAATGGCAAAATGATGTCGAAGGTGGTGGTGTCATTGCCGATTATTTAACTTAACATAGGATAAAGAACTATTTATTTTAAATAACTATCACGTACAATGTTGGTAGTTTAGCAGGTACAGTAGTTTAGCAGGTACAGTAACCTGAATTATCACACCACATATTGATAATTGATGTATCCATATAGTCAGATATAGATATGCTGTGATATTGGAACTATAAAAAAGAAACAAAAAGGGTAAATATCATGAATTATTTACTCATCTGTTAAACTGTTATACCACAAGAACGGAACATATATACGTCACAGTTAAATTCAAACCACTTTGTCATTGATGAACCAACTTCATATTTTGCACAATACAATCATATGCCTTGACACAGAGGCTGGCCAATTGGCATTTAACTTTACCTAATTAGGGCACACAAATTTCCTCCGTGTGTCTCAATAGCGACCGGGCATCTAAACGTTGGAGAAGCGTTAATTTGGATCAATGCCAGCGTCGCAGATAATGGCCCAACATTGGGTTAGTGAATCATGTTGACTGCCCCATACAATATAATTCCAACAATATAATAATCCCCTTATCTTTCTCATCCCAGCAAATATATACGGTCAAGTATGCCACATTTGGGTTGTGACCTAGAGGGGCGAAAATAGGTGAGCGCGGGTTATCTAGTTTATAAAGATCATGACACTTCATTATTATAAGACAATCACTACAGGTTCAGCTATAGAAACACATACAAATGTGGGGGGGGGGGATGTAATATAGGGCCTACAAACGATACTGAATTAGGCATGTTTGACCTGATTTTGTGACCTTTGACCTTGAATTATAGCCTTGACCTTTGACCCAATGATATTTATTATTAATATACATCAATATACAACCGATAAAACTAATAATTATCAGTTATGTCAATATATAAAGTGATTTTCTGTTTTTCCCGATCACGTAAAACCATTATTTTGTACCGCGATGGGCGAAAATTGTAAAACACGTTATTTCAAAATGCTCAATGCTGTGAGAATGCCATCACGCGGTTTCATAGAGAACAATACCTATATAACATGAAAACATTGAGAAAAAAACTTTGGACCCACTTTCCAGGTTCAGCTCCTGGCCCCCTGACTATTTCATCAAACGTGTTTTACAATTATCTACATTTGGGCCACGGTTTTTCAATCCAGATATGCTTATAAATAAGCCTGGATGATAAGTGTGCTTTTTCGTGAAAGACAAATACAAAATGGCCGCCATTAGTTTAAAACAAATATGTAATTTTGTGCATTTTACTTGAATCTGCATCGAAAGAATGGACATCAAGCATAATTAGAGCTATGTTTAAAAAAAAAAATACATTATATGAAAAATGATAAATTACAAAATGGCCGCCGTCTGTTTGAAAGATTTGTATATATCGACGCAAAAAAGAAAAACCCAAATTAGAAAAATGTACCTACATCTTTGATATCAGTTGGAAGTCTCTATCACGGGCTTTTACATAGATACATTCTATTTTATTTCTGGTTAATACGAAATGTACAACAAAGCACTAAGTTTGTATTTTATTCCTTCATTTTTTTGTGAATACAAGCAGGACTTCTCGCTCGTGTTAATTTGATATGGTATAAATGTTTGTTATTCTCTTGTCATTTTTTTCAAAAATGATCTTTAAAAGTTATTTCAGCCACTTTAAAAGTGATCTTGACCACCGAAGAATTGATTACAACCACTTTAACAGTTATCTCAGCCACTACAAAAGTACTTTTCAAAGTGGCTGTGATCACTTCTTCAGTGACCAAGATCACTTTTGTAGTGGCTGAGATAAATTTTACAGTGATTGTAATCACTTCTTCAGTGATCAAGATCCCTTTTGTAGTGGTTTAGATCATTTTTAAAGTGGCTGTGATCTCTTCTTTAATTGTCAAGATCACTTTTGTAGTGGCTGAGATAACTGGTTGTAATCACTTCTTCAGTGGTAAACATATTTTTTTTAGTGGTTTAGATAATTTGTAAAGTGGCTGTGGTCACTTCTTCACCGGCCAAGATCACTTTGTAGTGGCTTAGATAACTTTTTTGCAGTGGACGACATCGGCTTGTTAGTGGCCAAGATCACATTTTAGTGATAACTTTTAAAATCGCTGTGATCACTTCTTCTGCGGCCAAGATCACTTTGTGGTGGCTGAGATAACTTAATGTTAAAGTCGCTGTGATCACTTATTCAGTGGCCAAGATCACTTTGTGGTGGCTTAGATAACTTTATCTGTGGCCGACACCAGTTTGTTGGTGGCCAAGAACACCTTTGTAGTGGCTGAGATAACTTTTAAAGTGTCTGTGGTCACTTCTTCAGTCGCCAAGATTACTTTTGTAATGTCTGAGATAACTTTTAATGTGGTTGTAATCACTTCTTCAGTGGTCAAGATCCCTTTTCTAGTGGTTTTGATACTTTTAAAGTGGCTGTGATCACTTCAATGGCCAAGATCACTTTTCTAGTGGCTGATATAACTTATAAAGTGATTGTAATCACTTCTTCAGTGGTTAAGATCCCTTTTGTAGTGGTTTAGCTCATTTTTAAAGTGGCTGTGATCAA
This sequence comes from Flabesymbios commensalis, assembly GCA_964017125.1. NCBI lineage: Eukaryota > Metazoa > Annelida > Polychaeta > Terebellida > Flabelligeridae > Flabesymbios > Flabesymbios commensalis. The sequence continues at coordinate 46,163,532 of OZ024904.1, forward strand.
TTCTTCAATGGTCAAGATCACCTTTGTAGTGGCTGAGATAAGTGGTTGCAATTACTGCTTCAGTGGTCAAGATCACTTTTGTAGTGGTTTAGATAATTTTGAAAGTGGTTGTGGTAACTTCTTCAGTGGCCAAGATCACTTTGTAGTGGTGGAGATAACTTTTAAATTGGCTTTGGTCACTTCTTCTGTGCCAAAAGCAGTTCTCTAGTGGCTGAGGTAAGTTTTAAAGTAGCTGTGATCACTTCTTCAGTGGCCAAGAGCAATTTTGTAGTGGTTGAGATAACTTTTAAAGTGGTTGTGATCACTTCTTCGGCGGCCAAGATCATTTTGTAGTGATTGAGATAACTTTTTAAAGTCGCTGGGATCACTTCTTCATTGGCCAAGATCACTTTGTGGTGGCTTAGATATTATAATTTTTAAATTGGCTGTGGTCACTTCTTCAGTGGCCAAAATCACTTATGATTATGATTGTAATCAGTTTTTTAGTGGTCATGATCCCTTTCGTAATGGTTCAGATCATTTTTAAAGTGGCTGTGATCATTTCCTCGGTGGCCTATATCACTTTTGTAGTGGCTGAGATAACTTTTAAAGTGGTTGTAATCACTCCCTCAGTGGTAAAGATCACTTTTGTAGTTTCTGAAATAACTTTTTAAGTGGCTGTGATCACTTCACCAGTGGTGATGATCACTTTGAAAAAATGGCATCAGAGAATGTAAAAGTAATAACAAACATTAATACCATAACATATGCGAGAAATCCTACTTGTATACACAATATTTCAAACAGACGACGGTCATTTTATATTTTGTCATTTTTATATAATATAATTTTTTGTTGTATGAAATATCATGTAGGCCTATTTGTATTTGTCTTTCACAAAAATTGTGTGAAATTTCACAGCACACATAACGTCCAGGCTTATTTATAAGCATATCTGGATTAAAAAACCGTTGCCCAAATGTAAAACACGTTTGATGAAGTGGTGTTTCCCAACGGGGTTTTGTTGTCGTGGATTTCGCTGATTTTTTAAATTAAATTATGTTTAGGCATACATGGAGCGACATTATTTTTATACTGCGATGATTTATATACGATAAGAAGCGGAATTCAATTATTGTTCATATGCTATAATTATAACAGAACAGAAATAACATACATTCAAGTAACCCTACCCCTTTTTTAAAAATGCGCGACGTTGTTAAGAACATATTTAGGGTACCTCTATATAAGACGACGAAATAGGGTTTGCATTCCTATATTTTCAATGGTAACATTCAATTTATTGTTTAGTATATCCCAGGGATCGTTGGTTTTGTTGAGATCATCTCAATGAGATGTGAGGGGGGGGGGGTGCATGGTAGCCATAGGTAGCCCATCGCCTAAATGTTATTGTTTGCCCCCATATAACGGAACTTTCAGCCATACGGCAGCCATTTTGGATTCCAATATGGTCACCATTATTGCATTTTCAAACTATGGAATCAAACAGATTTATGTGAATAAAATTTAACAAATATGCATTGTTACAATACTTATTTACCGAGTGTTTGCCCTTTATAAAGTCGAATCCATTATAACTGAGGCATTTTCATAGCTTTTTCGAGTCCATGGCGGCCATCTTGAATAATCAGGCATCAAAGTGAAACCTATAAACCTATAAAAACCTATAAAACCTATATTTGAAAAAGTCACCTATATTTATCTGAAAATAGCCTACATAACCTATAAAAACCTATATTTTGATTTTGCTTAAAAAAAACATTATGTTGAACTATTTTTTACTTGTGTTTGTGTCAAATAACTTTCTGTGTTTCAGATAGAAATGCTATAGATATAATTTAAGTCCTCAAATTAGTCTTGAAATAAATAATTCTTTAAGCTTTTCAGCTACATTATCTCTTTTAAAATTTCCAGACTCGCTTCGCTCGGCATAATCTTTACTAAACCTTGTCTGATATTGGGTGGAACTATGCTGACAGAAAAAAAAACTATAAAGTAAATATATGTCTTCACCTTCATAGCAAAACTTGTGTGAAGAATTTATTAAGTGCAATAATTATTTTCAAACACGGCTCCCTACGGGAACTTACGGCGAACAGTTCGACTTGTTGCCTATACAAGTTTGAAAGACCAGTAAATGAAGATGGGCAGACCTGTATTAAAGTATGCATTTTGGACACTGCGTATTGTACCCTATATTCAGGTGTGTACTATACGGTATACTCCGTGAAATACAGTAGATATGGCTTCGGAAATGTAAAAACGTATGAATTTTCACATGGCGGGTACATTATTTTCATTTGAAAACCTGTAAAAACCTATAATATAATGTCAAATAAACCTATAAAAGCCTATATTTTTATAAAATAAACATATAAAAAACCCTATAGTTTGGTCTAAATGGACTTTGAAGCCTGAATAATTAAAATTGCTTAATGATGATACCTCCACATCACCCTGGATATCTTTATGTAGACCCCAAAGATAAATAATCAGCAGAGAAAAAAACTATAGGCCCCCCCTATCAGAGAATTTTGGGTCAGGCCAATATTGGGCATTCTGCTGCCGGACTATTCCGACTTCGATTTGCCGAATTTGCACCAATCGGGAAACGTCGGCCCAGGTCATATTTTGCAATTTTACAAGGACTCAATTGAAACATAGACATATTCTACATCATATCAGAATAGTACTTTTCAATAAATGTCATCATATTGTGCATAGAAACTGACTTGGAACTGAAAATATGACTGGACTTTAAGCACAGATATGACTGCATTTGTTACAATGCGTAGAGTTAAGATGGCTGCCACTCCATATTGTACAAACTGAACAGTGATCATTTGTATAAACTAGAAGAGTGTAGTTTTTTTTGTGAAAAAAAAACTGGATATGTCTCCCCTCCAGCAACGTAACCATAAAGATTAATAGCTAATAGATGTAGTGTCAATGGCTTTTGTAATTAATGTTATTTAATGGCTCCTGTGGACAGTGGAGACTATGTATTTTGATGTGGTGGAACCCGTTTTTTATATTTAAAGCATCTTCCCCCGCAAGGTTCGCTACTCCTGAGGCATCGCTGTGTCAAGACTTGCTGCTGAGAAGATTATCTACAGTAACTCCTTATGCTCAATCAGTTGGGCAACAGTTTTAATAACTTCACACCCGGTGATGTGCAAAACACAAATGTGGCCTGTCAACACTCCCAGCAAACAGGAGACGTTGACCCAATGCTGGACCAGTTCTGGCGCACCGGCTGCGACGCTGGCCCAGCATAAAACAGCACTGGTTCAACGCCTCGTGATTGCTAGGCTGCGGGTTTCTCAGTGCAAGCCTACGCCGACCCAATGTATGTTAAATGTTGGGCCAGCGTCGCCGGTGCTGGCTATATCCATTCAACCGTAGTCAGTAGGCCTACTTCATGCTGGCTGTAGTACCGGCACGATGCTTTGAACCAAAGCTAGGTTAATGCTGGCCCGCCGTCTGTGACGCTGGCCCACATTCATCGTGGTGTCAAACACGACACGGTAACCCATTTTAAACAATTAGTTGGTTCAGTAATTTAAATTATAGTGACAAAATAGCCCAAATTACTCGCCTATCGAGCCGATGAAAAACATAAATAGACGCATGAAAGGTAGACCGGAAATCAGTTATCCCTTTTCCTAGCCGTAAGTTCACGAAGATCTCGCGCCTGTTGGTTGTCCATATCTAGAGATCTATGGTTAGACATATGTATGTCTTAAACATTAAATAATATCTATTCTAAACATCGACCTAACATTTTGAATAATGTTACGTAAACTGAGGGGCGGGGCCCTAGGGTAGTGGTTAGCACCGCTGCCTTTCACGCCAGAGTCGGGGGTTCGGTTCCCGGTCTCGGCGGTTTGAAAGAAACAAAAATGTTTCTTCCCCATCCACGTGTGAAAGTTAGTATTGTGGGGAGCCTTCGTGACCGAGAGGTAGCGTGCTCGGCCTCAGACCGCCAGGACTCGAATTTCGAATCTTGTGTCTGGAGGACAGTGTCATCTCAATCATCTCACCATCCTCAGGAGGTTCTCCTGGCCCAGTTTAGCCTATATGTGCACAAAGGTGGCCTAAAGCCCGATTCATTTCATTTTTACGTAAACTGAGGCCACAAAAAAAGTCTTCATATAAGTAGGCCTATATACCGTTTACTGTATCATATATCTATGTTTTCAAAACAAAATAAATGTTTGGATTCGTTTATCAACATATTACCATGATTACCATACAATATTGTACAATATTTTACAGTAATATTTGTAGGATGTTGGCAATATGTTGTTATAAAATATTTTTGTGAAAACACGGATGCGACCTTTTAAAATCATTAATGTCACGATTATTTTTTGTTTAAACACTATAACGATGTTGGTAAAATGTTAATCTAAAATATTTTGTGAAAACACGCATACAATCTTTTGAAAATATTTGAAAAAAATTGTGTTTGCTGGGTAATACCATTTTCAATCACGACCTAGTTAATACCACATATTCGGTGTTGCAATGGAACAAAAACATTCCCGACCTCATCGTGAAAATCGGTTACCCTTTAGCATCTTTGAAATCCTCCATGGACCTACCTCGTCTGATAACAAATGCGATGGAAACGTAACTAATCGGCCCCAAACTACCACATGAATACACGTTGAAATGTATTTTAAACAGGAATGCTAGTTGCTACAATAATGCCGGCCATATTACTATGTTGACTTATTATTTTCAGATTGCTTTATTTAAATTATTGTATGTAAGAATTTGTTTTTTGTCGTGATTCCAGTGTCCAGATATACATACAATTTGTGTGGATCTGGCAGATTGTGAAAAAACAAAATCTGCCCTTGAAGGACTGCCAGTAATGGACATGTTAGTGAACAATGCTGGCGTTACTTATGTGACTCCTTTTCTCGATGTTGATTTAACCAAGCTGGACTGGTAAGACAAGTATTTTGCTCTTTACCCCTCAGCCAATTGGGCTGAAGGCTTTTTTGTCCCCATGATGTTTGTCTGTCCGTCTGTCTATTTCTCTGTCTGTCCGCGCTCCCCTGTAAGAGCGATTGACTCCCGTGTTTTTATTTAAAAACCTGCTGGACCAGTTCGAATAAGGTACATATCAGACTTTAAATAACCAGTTCGAATATGGTACAGATCAGACTTTAAATAACCGCTGCACAGACATAAACGGATTTTCTTTGGAAGTGTTTTTTTCACCGTTGGGCCCGAAGTGGTATTGTCGTTCCCGTTCGTGCGCCGCCGTCTCCGCCGCCACACGCAGCCTTTTGACTACTACACCAACATGGTGCATCAGATTAAATTAATAATTTTTGCAAACATTAAACCCTCCTGGTACATTTTTTCACCCAAGGTCAAGGTCATAGGTCAAAGGTCAAAGATTCAAAAAAATTATTGTTAACGAGATAAGTTGAAAAATATTTATTGGATGTCTCCAATTTTTCACGTGAAGTTACCCATGAGTATGGAGATGCCCTGATGAGATTTTCAGCTTTCAACTGATAATCAAAATGACCGCCACCTGGTGATTATTATTTTTTTCGACAAGTTTTATTTTTTTAGAATTCCTTTGAAACCTGGTACATATAGGTTTTCGGGGTCTGCGGGTCTATTGGCATTGTCCGTTTTCGTGTGCGACTGAACGCGAGGCTATGGCGGCCATCTTGATTTTTAAGCAGCCCTCGCCGAGGCGGGCTGCTTACTGTATTCCACACGGTCCGCCGCCGCCGCAGTTATTTGTTTTCAAGATAGCTACTAATCTATCAACTTCTGCTTCCTCATACTTCACATAGCCATAGCTTACCACTGGGGAATTGTTTTGGTGACATTTCGATCCCCATATCATCAACCCTTTAATCACTATGGCCACGCATTTCAGGAAAAAATTGCCATCAGATGTTCTTTTAATTTGGCAAATATGCTCTGCGATGTCAGCCAATGACCTGATAAACTTTTGGGATCAAACAATTTCAAAATGGCCGTTGAGCGGCCATTTTGAATTTTGTAATATTTACTTAACTGAAGAAATGCAAAATGACTGGACCATGAATATAAAACAAAATGTAATGTCTCACACAAGGATAACCCATGACAAATTTCACACTAAAAAATCCAAAATGGCTGCCAGTCGGCCATTTTTTTTTATTATTATTTTTAATTTTTTTTCACTCTCTCGGAAATCTAGCATGATAGCTGATCTATGAATTTCTGCTTCCTCATGCTTCACATAGCCATCATATACCACAATTTTAAAATAGTGGTCGAGCGATAAAGGAGGGCTGCTTTCGGTTTAGTTTCCGAACAACTCTTTCTAGTTTAATTTAAAAATTCCTTGTTAAGGCGATAACTTGAAAAATAATTGTTGGATCTCGAATTTTTCATGCGAAGTTACCCATGAATATGGAGATAACCTGATTAGAATTTCAACTTTCCACCGATAATCAAAATAGCGGTGACCTGGCGCCTAAATTTCTTTTTAATTTTTTTTTTTAGAATTCCCTCGAAACCTGGTATATATAGGTGTTCAGGGTCTGCGAGTCTATTCGTATTGTCCGTTTTCATGCGAGATTGAAAACGAGGCTGCGGCGGCCATTTTGGTTTTATCAATTTTAATAAATTGCTTTTATTTTCAATTAAATGCCTTGAAACCTGGCATATATAGTCACTGCATCAGCCGAGGGGTATTTGAGTGCTTGCACGGTATTTTTATTCTAATGTTCACACATATGCTCATCCTACAAGCTGGCCGGATGAGTTAAAACATGACACAGATCAAACTGGTCAGATTCATAATTACCGCTACTTATTTGTTAGTTGTAAGTGGGATTGCGTCTCTGTTTTCTTTTGCAATTTTGACTAACATTATTTGACCTACCGTATCTAGTCCTGTCCCTGCTCCATAGACACGTATATATTTTGATGTACCCGAAATATCTCAATAGTTTCATGTAAAGGGACCAGTCCTCGATGAAAATGACCAGGGTAGACATTTGACTAGCGGGGCATAACTCGGCTACGAGCATTATTCAAAATGGCCGCCAGACGACATATTAAAACATTGTATATTGAACTATTTGTCCAGAAATCTCAACTAATACCTCTTTTTCGACTAATTTGCAGTCCAGGAATTCATTTGTCGGTTTATTTTGACGATATGAGTACCCTTTGACATATAAATCCAAAATGGCCGCCAAATGACATATTAAAACATTATATATTGAACTATTTGTTCAAAAATCTCAACTAATACCTCTTTTTCGACTAATTTGAGGTACAGGAATTCATTTGTCAAGTTATTTTGACGATAAAAGTAACCAATGACATATAAACCCAAAATGGCCGCCGAACGACATATTAACAAATTATATATTCAACTATATTTGTCCAAAAATCTCAACTACTACCTCTTTTTCGACTAATTTTAAGTTCAGGAATTCATCTAAAAAATAGAATTAACTACAACTTGTGTATATGCGATCCCACGACTATTGGTTAATTTAGATTCTTCAGCTATTTGGAAACCCTAAAATATATTATTGTTGCTTTAGGGGATCTAATGGAACATCCTCAAGGTTTAATGTCGAAAAAAGGGATGATACAATTTTATTGAAAAAGACATTTGTTATAAACCGTTTAATAGCGATGGCATATATGTTACATCATCATGTTACATCAATTCACCAACATATTTTCATCATTTTTTGACACATGTACTGATAGATTCTATTGGTACAAACAAAGTTTTGAGGGAGAAAGTCGTGCTGGTGAGTTTCTAGTAGAGTGATAGCATTTCTGATCACACAGAAGCACCACCTAATGTGACCACAGATAGCCGACTAGGTTGGTGGTAAATCAGTTAGAGTTTTTCCATTCAAATAACAATCATGTCGAAGCTTGTCAAATATGTCTGCAGTGTTATTTGAACAGGCTCCATCCCAAACCTTCACAAGGTAATGCTCTACAACACTAATATCGAGTGTAGTTAATGAGTCAGTTTCAGCAAAGTTAGTAAAAGAGAATGGATTGCATGTGAGTGCATCTTGCTTCGTGCCAACTTTACTGACAGCTTCATTGCCAGAAAGAACATGAACTTTCACCAGAATGCTGCAGCATGCTGCCCCGAACCTGGCATGGAGAGAAGAATGGCAAGGAATCTTTGGCTTGCGCTCCCCGACAAACGCCACGCACACCTCCTGTAGTTCCATGTTGATGAAAGTTGTTATGCAACGACCCTTTCACACCTTATCTTCACACTCCAATCAATGTGAAAAACCAACCTGCAATCACTAACAGTTCACTGTAAGAATGTTACTGAGGTCCCGGAGACCGATCCTTTTGACCAACAGTTGTATGTTTTCTTGAGAAATTGGTGAGCAACTTTTCCAAAAGTACTGCGGAGAAAGATCTGTCTTGAAGACTGTGAAGCTGTCCTCAACTATCTCAAAAATTAGCCTCCTGTGCTTCGATAACCAACCTGCTTCAGCAAAGCACCAAACACAACTAGTATGCAAATATGACGTTTCTGCTAAACAAATTGCTGGTGTTATACAGATGGTTGAGGTTGCCAAAGAGCGAGGCAAAGCACTGGCGCAGGTTCTGTGTTATGACCTTTTTGACAGCAGTCCCCATTTTTATGGTGATCCCACTTCACTTCGCTGCACAAAGCCAGACAAAGAGCAACTGATCACTGAGCTTGAAAATAATTCAAATCCAAGGGATTTTAGCTTTAACTCTGCTTCAGATATGAGAACAGATGTTATCATTGATTTCAAAATAAGGCAATATCCAGACTTGACTGTATTTGGGAATTTTGGGAAGCCATCAAGATTTTAGCTTTAACTCTGCGTCAGAGATAAGAACAAATGTTATCAGATGTTATCACACTCGGAGTGTGTGTGTATATATAAGACATATACACACACACACACCGAGTGTTGGCGATTCACTTCGGCGACTGGACGTTACCAAGTGGTTTAAAATGAGACAATATCCAGACATGACTTGCCACAAAAATGATTGTAGATCTCAATACACTCACCTCGTTTTTTATTTCTATTGTGAGTTGTCAGAAAAAGAGAGAGAGAAAGCACGAAGAGCTGAGGAAGCTATAGGGATTATTAATGTGATGGCAATCGCCGAGGAAATTCCTATCCCACAACAAATACATAAGTTCTGGGCAAGCTCAAAAAACAAAGAAAACATACAACAGTTTCTGTTGGTCAAATAGATCGCTCTCGGGATCTCAGTAACATTCTTGTCAGTGCAATGGCAGTGAGCAATGAAGTTATTAAAGCACGTCAAGTACCATGAGTACAGGAGTAGATCAGATCAACCACTGAAGTGTCGAGCTGGCAAGAGGAAGCTGATTGCAGGTTGGTTTCCCACATTGATTAGAGTGCGAAGAGAAGGTGCAAAAGAGTCGTTGTCGTATCCAACAACACGGATAGCATGGTGTTTATTTTAGGATACATGACAACTTTCATCAACATGGGACCACAGGAGGTGTTGGTGGAGTTTGGCGGAGAACACAAGCGAAAGATTCCTCTCCATACACTCCATACCAGGTTCGGGGCAGCATTCTGGTGAAAATTCATGCTCTTTCTGGCAATGATGCTGTCAGTAAAGTTGGCATTAACTACAGTCGATATTAGTGTTGTAGAGCATTACCTTGTGAAGGTTTTGGCCGGAGCTCGTTCAAACACCACCGCAGACACATTTGACAAGTTTCGATATGTTAGTTATTTGAATGGAAAAGCTCTAACTGATTTACCACCAACCTCGTCAGCTATATGTGGTCACATTAGGTGGTGCTTCTGTGTGATCAGAAATGCTATCACACTACTCACCAGAAACTCACCAGCACGACCTTCTCCCCCAAAACTTTGGTTGGACCATTGAGGGCAGTGTTATGATTCGCACAGCGTCGATTCAACCCATTCCACCTGAACTCTTTGTTAGTTGTCTGTGTGGTGGTAGATGTGGAATTAGAGAGTGCAAATGCAAAGCAAACGGGCATATATATGCGTTCTCTTCTGTCACAAAGAGAAGAGATCTATCAGTACATGTGTCAACCAATGATGAAATATGATGGTAAATTGATGTAGCTTGACATTATATTACATTGCAATTAAACAGTTTATAACAGTTGTCTCTTCTGTGATATTATATTTTAAATAAAATTATATCAATTCTTTTTTTGGCATTAAAAATTCAAGATATTCCTTTAGATCCTCTAAAACAACAGAAAGAGATTTTGTGCTTTCCAAATAGCTGAAGAATCTAAATTAGCCAATAGTAGAGGTATTGCATTTACAAAAGTTGTAGTAAATTATATTTTTAGATGTCAGCTGGCCACCATTTTGGATTAATATGTCAATGGTTATTTATATCGTCAAAATAATCTGACAAATGAATTCCTGGACCTCAAATTTGTCGAAAAAGAGGTATTAGTTGTGATTTTTGAACAAATAGTTCAATATATAATGTTTTAATATGTCGTTTGGCGGCCATTTTGGATTTATATGTCAATGGGTACTTATATCGTCAAAATAACCCGACAAATGAATTCCTGCACCTCAAATTAGTCGAAAAAGAGGTATTAGTTGGTATTTTTAGACAAATAGTTCAATATATAATTTTTTAATATGTCGTCTGGCGGCCATTTTGAATAAAGCTCGTAGTCGAGTTATGCCCCGCTGGTCAAATGTCTACCCTGGTCATTTTCATCGGGGATAGGTCCCTTTACATGAAACCATTGAGAAATTTCGGGTACATCAAAATTTATACGGGGTTGTGGGACAGGGACTGGACTAATCCCCGCGCATAAACTTGCGTGCACTTATATAGAAGTGAAAATCATATGTTTTGGGGATGTTTTGAAATTATTTTATATTCGAATATAAGTGCATATCGAAAATTAAGTGCACCCCTATTCTCAGTGATTCTGTCGCTCACTATGATACTTTAAATAACTCTGTAATCAGATATATATATATGAATATTGCTTTACGTCGCTTTCTTTTCAGCATTAAATTGCACAGCTAAACCCAAGTCTCCGGCCGTCTGGAGGTGGATCCCCTAGACATGCCCAGAACCCCTTATCGGGCGAGCGAAGGAAAACGCTTTCAATAACCCACCATACCCTATAACCCCCACCCTCACATCATAATCTGTACATCTTTCATCTCATCAATTGACTACAACGTTTTTATCGTATTACAATGTCACTTAAAAGACCATATGTGCCGAAAAGTGACGTAAAGCAATCATTTACTACTACTACTACGTCGCTTTCTGTACAATCATGGCAATATCGCGTACCATAGGCAGCACTGTACACTCCATGCCTTTGAACAGTTTGGAGTACTGTATATATGCACAACCACGATGACAAATATCCGTCCCGACCGGGATTCGAACCTGGTACCCCCAGGTTACAAGCCCCAGTCGATACGAATGAGCCATCGGGGCCGGCCAACTCTGTCATCAACTTCTGTCTTTATAAACTCAGGTTTGTGATAATTCACATTCGAAATTGTATAATAAGAAGATTTGTATTTAATACATTATATCTGATGCATATTTAAAGACCTGAAGAAACTGATCCCAGTTGATCCCATGTTGAAATATCCCCATTGTAAGCCTCTAGATACCCATCTAAACAAACAACTTGCTAATTCGGTTTCGAAACCAACAGTGTCGGTCAATAACTCCTTTCTTGAGCTGGACAATTATACGTTACTACTATCGATTCATGCAGCGCTCATTTAACGATATGTGTACACTCCTCCATAAGGGGGGCACCATTCAATCTGTGCATGCACTTGTTTTCGAAAACTAAATGCAAATTCAAATATAAGTGCGTGCACGTTTAAGCGCGGGGATGCGGTACTCGTTTTAGAATAGTATGAAATCCAACATTTGATAGTCAACACCATCAATGTAAAGATTATCGTCAAAAGTGATTCTACTTCTGCTACAATAGGTCCAATTAAAACCATTAAAAAATTCCTTTATTTGTAGGTCTATATGTTTGAAATTACAATGATAAAAATGGGTATTTGTTGTTTGGCGCTAGTTTTAGTGATTATATATTTAACAAACTGGATGCAGTTACCCATTGAAAATGCACCTCCTTATGACATTTATAAATTGTAAGATTTGGTTACTTTTCTAAGAATTAGTAAAAAGTTTAACACGTAGACAAATATCTATTAGTTGTAAACTTTTCTTAATTGCCCCAAGCTTGCATTTTAAGTACCGGTATTGGTATATGTTTATAATACCGATGTTATTTTTTTTTGCGTATTTACGTATGTGCACGTTTGTTTCAGGGTGTTCAGCATTAATGTCAGAGGAGCGATCTGTGTGTCACAGGTGAAGAACGTGAATATATAACTATTACTAGCAATAATGTAGGCCTATAATATGATAGGTAGCGTGAATTGAAATTGTTTAAAATCTATAGTCGGACAATATTTTTAGTGATAGCATGGATATAGTAAAGGGGATAGCGTTGGTGTCATCATTTGAATTGAAATTGTTTAGGCGGATAATATTATAGTGATAGCATGGACATAGTAAAGGGGGACAGCGTCCATTTGGTTGGGCAATGTTCTAATTTGAAGTCTTATTATGCCTCCGCCGCGGAGCGAGTGAAGGCATTATGTTTTCAGGTTGTCCATCCGATATGCGTTCGCTCCTTTGATCATTCGTTCGTTCGTTGGTTCGTCCGCTCGTTCTTGTCATCACGACAATTCAATAACCAATAAAGCTAACTGTTCCATATTTATTAATACCAGCGATAGACCAGTGAACGTGTATGTCACTCTCAAAGATGAGTGACCTTGACCTATTTTTCATGCTCATAGAGGCTAATAAAGGAAAACGTTTGTGATCACGATATCCCCACACCTGAAATTTGTATTACTCCCATATTATTACCAGTGATCCATATGATAAAACTCAAGGTCAAATTCAAAGATGAGTGACCTTGATCGATTTGTCAAGCTCACAGTGGCCGCTAAAGAAAAAAAGTTTGTCTTCACGATATCTCCACACCTACAATTTGTATCGCCTCCATAATAATTGTTAATACCATTGATACATATGATGAAACACAAGTTGAAAGATGTGTCACCTTGGTCAGAGAGGCAAATAAAGGAAAAAGGTTGTCATCACGACATTTCAACACCTACACTTTGTATTACCTCCATAATAATACTCAAGGTCAAGTTCAAAGATGGGTGCCCTCGACCTATTTTTCAAGGTCATAGCGGCTAATAAAGAAAAAGTTTTGTTATCACAATATCTCCACACCTACTTGTATTACTTCCATATTAATACCAGTGATCCATTTTATGAAAAACAAGGTCAAGTTCAAGGATTGGTGACGTTGACCTATTTCTCTAAGGTCACAGAGGCTGATAAAGGAAAAAAGTTCGTCCTCACGGTATCTCCATACCTACAATATGTATTGCTTCCATATTGATACCAGTGATCCATATAATGAAACCCAACATTTTATTTTGGTTCCTATATGCCATGGGGGTACTGGGATGATTGCTAGTAGTAGTACTTTTCGTCCCCATCCGGGGAGGGTCATCGGGGATCTGTTTCGTCTGTTGAATGCTGTGTTCGGCATTGTACGGAAGCACTAATCTACAACAATCATCCAAGGGCAGCTGCTGCAGCCTCCTCGTGTCTGGCCATAATCTTCGGGCCGATTGCCAGTAGCGTACCCTGGTTCCTCCGCTCAACAGCGGAGCCAATGCAGCACCCGCATCAGTGCATGTGCTGGTGTAGGCCGTGGTAGCCTTAAATAACCGGCAATAGCGTGTGTTGGCATTAGGTCTCTTACGGGAATGCATGGAGTTACCCTTCCTATTGTTACTCTGGGGACTATCCGACCCGAGGATAGCGGAGCTGCGCGAAATGCCACGAGTTTCAGCATTAAATTGCACAGCGAAACCCAAGTCTCCGGCCGTCCTTATCGGGCGAGCGAAGGAAAACGCTCTCAATAACCCACCATGCCCTATCACCCCCACCCTCACATCATCATCTGTACATCATTCATCTCATCAATTGATTGCAACGTTTCATTCGTATTACAATGTCACTTAAAAGACCATTTGTGCCGAAAAGTGACATAAAGCAATGATTTACTACCACTACCTATAGGCTACAAGCACCCTACGTGCACCCCTCCCCCCCCTCAACAACAACTCACCCACACCAAATTTGTTTTAAACCTTGAAATGTCTAAAATATGAAATGAGATGTTAACAGCAAACCTGTGTAAAAATAGAGGGTAGGGTTACGCAAACGTCTGTCATTGCTTTTCTAAACATAATTTTTTAACCCAAAATAATTAACATCGACAACAAAACAAGCTAGTTAACAAGGTCAATGGAAACGACATCATAAAAAATAATTATTAGCCATATCTATATTTGACTTATGTTTTCTGAACCCAGATATGCTTAAAACTGAGTGGTATTAAATTTGTACATGGCATATATATTTTTAAATGCCAGAATATTTTTGCAAATGTGTGTATTTAGCATGGGCTTAAATATGAAACATTGAGCTTTGCTCGACATTTGAGTGCAAATTATTTTTTCCGCATGATTTTACATAATTTTGGTGTGCTGAATTCGAATATGTCGGTTAACATTCTATATTCGATTACCTTCACCTTCAAATTAGCAAAACACAAAATGGCTGCCAAAAAGTAAAGAAACCCCCGTTTTTTCGCTAGAATAGCAACAACAGACGTTTGTGTAACCCTGCCCCCTAATTTTAGACAGGTTTGGGGGTACCCCCTTATAAGGGGAAAAATATACAGTTTGTCCCTATTTTTTTGCTGTTAACATCTCATTTCATGTTTTGGACATATCGAGATTTGAAAAAAAGTTGGTGTGGGTGAGTTATGGGGGAGGGGGGGGGTGCATGTAGGGTGCTTGTAGCCCCTGGCCTACGACAATTTGTATCGCTTTCATGTTCATGTAAGTCGAGTTTGTGCTCTTGATCTATTTTTGTTGAGGGGAGATAAGTTAAAGTACATGATGTGATGGCGGAGGCATAGTTATAGTCGACGCCTTCCCTTCTAGTTTTTACGATATGAGTCCTTCTACTGGTCATTTGATAACTTGGCTGGGGCTCGGGGTCAAATGTTACCTGGCCTGGGTCAAATATCCCGAATTGAGCCTCAAATAATAACACATCGCTCGGCATCAGCGTCAGCGTCGGCGTCGCACTTGTGGGCGCGATAACTTAAAAAGTTTTTCAAGTATCCTTCCCAAATTTGTGATGCATGTTACTAATGACCAGTTCTCGGACAAGTTTATTATTGGCTGAAAACAAATTCAAAATGACCGATTTATTGCGATTTTTCGCATTTTACGTCAATAATTTGACCTTGTGGGCGCGATAACTTGAAAAGTTTTTCGTGTACCCTTCCCAAAATTGTTATGCATACTAATAAGCAGTTCTCAGACAAGTTCAATAATGGCTGAAATTTTTTTTAGAATGGCCGATTTATTGTGATTTTTCGCATTTTACGTTAACTAATAACTTGACCTTGTGGGCATGATAACTTGAAAATTTTGCATGTATCCTCTTCAAATTTGTTATGCGTGTTAGTAATAAGTAGTTCTCGGACAAGTTCAATAATGGCTGAAAAAAAAATCAAAATGGCTGATTTATTGTGATTTCCCGCATTTACATCAATAATTTGACCTTGTTGGCGCGATAACATGAAAAGTTTTTCATTTATCCTGCTCAAATTTGTTGTGCATGTTACTAAAAAAGCAGTTCTCTGACCAGTTCGATAACGACTGAAAAAAATTCAAAATGGCCTATTTATTGTGATTTTTTGCATTTTACGTCAATAATTTGACCTTGTGGGCGCAATGACTTTTAGTTTAATAATGGCGGCGGGCTATTGTCGAGTTTGCTCTTGTTGAAATTCGCAATAGTACAGATCACTAGATTTTAATATGTTCTAATTTATTTTCAATTCACATATCTCTATGTTTTTCACAATCGGTAAGTAATCTCAATTTGATTTATGTAGGTCGTTGTTAAAAAAATGATAGAGCGTGGATCCGGCGGTACAGTTGTTAATATATCAAGTGTGGCTTCTAGTCTAGCCCTTGAGAATCACACCGCATATTGTTCTAGTAAAGGGGCACTGGATCAAGTCACGTCGTGTATGGCTCTGGAGCTTGGCCCACATAAGGTCAGTAGCTATTATCTTTTTCAACATAATTTATTTTGGTATCATGAAATGGTAACTGGAGCTGCAAAATATAATTATGGTGAAATTTATCAGTTGGTTATGCTGTTTGTATGTGAGCATATGCTACCATTTGAAACATTTAGTTTTATTAATTAGGTTTTATATACACAAATAAATATGTGGTAGTTCGGGGCTAAACCTCCTGGGTCACCATGAAAGCCAAGACCATATGGTGATGTTCATGTTTATTCAGTGAGTCAAAACAACAACAAAACCTACAACAAGTGCAGAATAAATAGGACACCGTAAAATACATTTTCCCGATCGCAATAAATAATATATCTTTTACAGACATGTCTTCCAATCAAAAAGTACAATTTGTCACCACTGACATTACATTAATTGTTATACAATCGCATAATAATATATGAGGTTACGAGACTGAATTAATTAAACCAAGTTACAATAATCATTCACGTAACTTTATCCTATACTGTTCGTAATCATCTATTTACACCATTATTATAATAATCAAACAATAGCGTACCGTTACCTTGTTACACAATGTGTCACTTCAGAGTCACACACACACCAGATCAATACTAGGCCACGCACAATACCAATGACCAGTCTAAAGAAACAAATATAAACTGTCAGAGTAATAATGTTATTAATAATAACGCAACCTTATTAAAATGACTTAACCCAATTTAAAATAACTCAAGTCCATTAATTTAAACTCCATCCAACGTTTAATTTGCAAATCTAATTTATTTAAGAGCCCAGCTCAGTCAGACATCTCCCGGTCTTCTATTTTTCTGAAAAGACAATTAATATTTTTAAACATCTGATATCATGGAATTTTTTCATTAAACGTTCATTCATTAAAATTATTGCTTAACAAGTTTCCACAACATTGTGTCTGTCAGTAGGATAGAAAACTATGAAGCTTCACCCATACTCACACAAGGGTGTGTGCTAATGACCATTATTTGAAATGCTTACTGACTACAATAGCTATGATAATATATTTAAATAATAATTATTCACAATATTTCAAAATGATTTTTTTTAGATTCGGGTCAATTCCGTCAATCCCACAGTGGTGTGGACTGAGATGGCGGAGACGGCCTGGAGTGATCCTGCCAAGAGCAAGAAAGTACTTGATCGTATTCCAATGCATAAATTTGTCGGTGAGTTTAATTAAGTGATGTATGGAGCATTATCATTTACCTTTTTATTTCCACAACCAATATGAACCAACATTGAGACCGTCCCCTCTAATATCGTTGTAGGGGTAATGGGATGTTTGCTGTAGTAGTATTTTTCGACCCACTTGGCAGCTCATTAGGGTCGTGTTCCGTCTGGTAGGCGTAATCAGAAGTTGCAGTCTCCTCGAATCTGACTATAAGCTTCACGCGGTTTGCCAGCTGCGTACCTCAGTTCCTCCACTCAACAGCGGAGTTAATTCAGCTCTCCCATCAGTAATATCAGATTCATCAGGTCTCTCATGTGGGATGAAATGAATTAAGCCTACCTTCAACTAGTGTTACTCTGGAAACTATCTGATCTGAGAATATGAGAGATGAGTGAAAGGCCACGGCGTTTCTGTGGGTAGACATACCCTGAATCCCTTATCGGAAGAGTGCACAATCACCCCAGTGTTAAATAATCATCTGTACATCATTAATTTTTCATCTGCAGTTTGCGTTGTTTTTAACGTATCACAAAGTAACTTAAATGACTGTCCCACACTTTTATAAAAAGGTAAAAAGATGAAGGTGCAGGTTTATAGTCTGATATCAAGTATTTCGTCCGACTTTTACATTTTTACCCCCTGGTTACTGGACCTGTTCATTCGTGTGTCATCTCCACTCCAATTACTCACTTTCTTACATACTAATATCATTAAGTGGAGTGGATATATTCGATTGAAGTTTTTTTTTATCTGTGGTTGATAATGTTTATCTGCGAAAACTTTTTACAGTTTAATGCATATAATTTGACAACGTGTGTGTGCTTTTTTATCTAGGCCCATCGACAGGCTAAGATGCGTACGGGCCACCATACGTAATGTTTTTATTTTTATATTATTTCCGAGGTTTGCCTATATAATGTTATGTATAATTACTCGCTCGCTAATTTACTGGCCCACTTCTGTTTGTGCACAATCCCTACGTTTTTAGATATTGATCCAACTTCTCTACAGTATAATAATGGCTTTGCCTATCTATATAGGGCCTATTGGTATTCTGTACTTCACGTCACTTTGAATTGATGACATCAACCTATGGCAGGTCACTCCTATTTGCCAGCCTTTCTGAAGAGTGAGGTTCATATTCTAAGTCTTGTAGGTCATTAACTGGCAGTTTAATCTGTGTCACTGTGGCCTACACAGCCTCCGTTGAATTTAATGTGACCATGGTTTTGTAACTCTATCTGCTCATGGAGACCATCAAGTTCTTATCTCATGGCTATATTACAGGAATTAAATGACATCACCTCACACAAATTGCAACATAAACAATGTCAATTGATCAATTATAATAAATGAGTCAAGTATAACATATCAAAACTAAGGAATGTCAGTGGTGAAAAGTATTGAAATAGATGATGTCATTTTCCCCATTGTGACTTATGTTAAAATAGTTATGGGGGCCATTCCAGCGAAAAGGGAACTATTATGATATATTTTTCTTCGTGAACAAAATTAACTGAATTCATTTGGTGTATATGTTATTTTATGCCACACACATACAAGAAAACAAAATTGTAGTTTGCCTTACACTGTGATTTAGACATTCAAAAACAACCACCTGCTAGCAGAATAGCTACATTCAGAAGATATAACAAAATTAACAACATTTTATTCAGAGAAGATCTCGCTGCTTGCTTTCTTGACACTTCATCAGTCCTGGATGGTCTGATTGATCAATTCACGTCATCAATTACTGACATTATTAACAAACATGCTCCGCTCACAACCAGAAAAAATTCCATCAGACAATCGTTTCCCTGGTATTCGATCGACATTAAGCTTGCAAAGCAAGAACGTAGAAAAGCAGAACGAAGATGACTAATTAACCATTTTGGTGGACGAATGATATACTTTGAAAACCGACCTGTCAAATTTGTATACAATAAAATGCCCACTAAGTAACGGACAAGTGATCTACTACATTGTGAATAGACTGTTTTCGCGAAAATATATGCAGTGGCACCTAGTGAACATTTAGTAATGATATGGAATCTACCAGGTGTCATCCATAGACAAAATAATATGGTAACGTAGTGGACATGGCTAAGAGAGACATTATGCAAAACATGCATCCAATTTATAAATTTTGAATTGAAATGAGTTGCATGTAATGTATTGGACTAAACCCCTTCAAATAGAAAGTTGAAAAAACATGTAATCAGGGAAGTTCGTATCCAGTTATTTGACACATTTATGCTCCAATAGTTTTTAGTCATCCTTTTATTCTTCCCTTGTTTTTTTGTTTGTTTTAAAGATCAGTGTATGCACTTTAACCCTTTGCTGTCCTGTCAACATTGTCCTGTCAGCAGAGAACGTTTTCTTTTTAAAAATAGTGACAATAGAAGAAAGAGACTAATTTCTCAGTTTTTCACACTTTTTAAAACTTTTAGTTACCAGATATATGCTATCATTTAATTGTCACGATTATGTGCCAAAATGTGTATTCTGCTTTGGAATTGATGCAGCAACACTCAATGCCACATTACTTTTTTGTATTTCGAATTTTCTGCTGCAACACTAGACTAATCTACAATTTTATATAAGCTGCCTAACGATGCTTTAAACCCGGGGGCATTTTTGTGTTCTAAGCAGTAATGTTCAACCCCACATAGGTGACATTACAAATCCATATCCTACATACTAGCAGAATGCATACTACATTATGAATTTCTGATACCAGGCAATAATAGGCTAGAAAATATGTGGCATTGGATTTCATTGCATCGCATTCAACTGCACTCTATTAGAATAATAAAAGTCTGACTTCTAGTTCTTGACATCTATTCACTTTGAATTTTATATTAATTTTTTAAAAAGACTGATTTCATATTTGGATCGGATGGGTGCACAAATTAATATACAACACATTATGTCAGTACCGTAACCTAGGCCTACTACTGTAAAGCACTGACTCGCTCTTCAGAAATAATATTTTTTTAGGAAAGACTATAATTACACTGTTTGTAACAGCACTAATTTTTAATTGTCAGTTTGAAATATATTCTATTTGTATCCCCCGCCCGACGAAGTTGGGGCGGGGGGCTATGGCGTCACCTCGGATGTTCGAGAATCTGTCCAGTTTTTTACCCACTTAAATGGCCGACAATCGGCCATAAAAAACGGTAATATGCTTCAGATATGGCAAACCGTGTCAGATAACTAGACCATTACCAGATTACCATAAAAGAAAATGTGCGGTTTCAGATAGGGATATGCCCTGAAAATGACAACTCGATCAAATTCAAAATGGCTGACTTGCGGCCAATTTGGCTTTAACTCATAGCAGTCTGGCCGTTTTGACATAGGACGTTTGTGTGGTCTGGCCATTTTTGTGATTTTGAGACATAATGTCTTACTTTTAATATAAAATTATGGCATATGTATTTCCCATACACCATAGGAACACACATACAATATATATCCAGAATACAATTCATTTAAACGGCCAATGTGATGTTGCCATGGCAACCAACAGCCATTTGAATATGCTAATTAGGTAGTCAATTTTTTGGAAATTTTGTTTAAAAATGGTATTTTTGTAATTCACGGAGATTCAGGAGTACAACATTACATAAATTCACATAAAATATATTAAAATACATCACAAATGATTCGAAGAAGCATTCAATAGGTCTTTATAAACAAATTAATAGGGTGAATAAGTTATTACCACGGGATTTAGTAATCTTTCTAAAAAAAATTGAGGTGCATACTGGATTTCAAATTTTGAGATGCCCCAAGTTTGACATTCCAAACTCATCTGGGAAATACCGAAAGACTCGTATTCATCTGAGCCTGGAGCTCGATTTATTTCGGAAACAGTTGTGATGCAAATAAGTCAACTCTTTATGTTCCAGGCTACCCATACTTGGTTCATAGTTGCGCAAGTGATGTCATTTGGTGAATGGCTAAGCATTATTGCCAGGTCCGAGCTGGGCTCGGACCTAGACTGCAGCGTCATAAATGCCAGGTCCGAGCTGGGCTCGGACCTAGACTGCTATGAGTTAATATATGAATATCTGGAAAACCGTGCTAGATAGCTAGACCATTACTATAAAACAAGCCGTCGGCCAAAACAAAATGTGCGGTTTCAGAGAGGCAGAAGCTTGAAAAATGTCAACCCGATCAACTTGACTTTAATACCTGTTATATAATGTACATTGCAAACTGTGCTATAGATAGGTAGACCATTACTGTAAAACAGAGTGTGAGAGTTCGGGGAAGTGTGTACCCTGAAAAATTTCTATCACGCCGGCTGGGTGGGTGATTATGGTAGCCGGCTGGCTATTTTTTTTTTTTATTATATTGTGAGATATGTAACTTGTTTATATCTTATTAACCCAGCTTTGTAGAATTTGACCTTACCGAACGAAGTTAATTTTCACGCATTTGTAAATTACACTCAGAGTAAAGTAATTGATTTTACAGATGTGGAAGATGTGGTGAACACGGTGATGTTTTTGCTGAGTGACAAGTCTGGCATGATTAACGGGGCATTTTTACCTGTTGACGGTGGATACAGTGCCTGTTGACGACTGTCACGATAAACCTGACGTTCTGTTGACATTTATATAATCGAATATGTGATCTTCTCCTGTGATCAATTTCAACTACGCGAATTTAAGATTTCGACTTTCACTAGGGGGTCTTCATATATAATTATACTTTACCTGATGATGGGCGATCATTATTATTATGATATTTAACAAAATTAATTGTAAACACGGTGGAATGTAGTCACAGTGTTCTCTGATTATGTGTTGACTAGTTTTGTCCATAATATGGTTAATTCAACAATTACAGCTCTACATTTCCATGTATTTTTAGCTCCCGCCGTCACCGTAGGTGAGACGGAGGGAGCTATGGATTCTACCTCCGTTTTTTTTTGGCCTCTTTTGCCTCTAACTTTGCAAGAAAATAGGCTAGGATAACAATTTTTGGTATGTGGGTTACTTCCAGGTGGCTAATGGACAGGGTAAAATATTTTTAATCTGAATTCAATACGCAAGGTTGCAGAGGGGAAAATGATGATGTGACGGCGTTGGGCCGTTGGGCCGTTGGGCCGTCCGTAAACAATTCGTTTCCGGAGCATATCTCTGAAAGTACTTGTCCGATTGTCTTCAAATTTTACACACAACACCCCTAGGGGGTCTAGTTGTGCCTTTTGGGGTATTTGAACTTTGACCTACTTCTGGTTCAGAACTATGACCTATTTAGACGTTTTGACGCGCACTTCGTTTCCGGAGCAGATCTCGAAAAGTACTGGGCCGATGACAGTCATATTGCACATACATGTTCTCTAAGGTCCCTAGTTGTGCCTTTTCAGGTTTTTGGAACTTGACCTTGAAGTTGACCCAGCACTTTGACCTTGAAGTTGACCCAGCACTTTGACCTAATTTATAACATCGGTAAATCCGACTGAAAGATTTTGCGGAATATCATGAAAACCGCTCAAGATAGCTACACCATTACTATAAAACAAATTGTGAGGTTTCAGGAGAGGATGCATCTTGAAAAATTTCAAGTCGATAAAATTAAAAATGGCTGCCTATCGGCCATTATTCACCTCGACAGGCCTGATATCGCGGAATATCATGAAAACCGCTCAAGATAGCTACACCATTAATATCAAATAAATTGTAAGGTTTCAGGAGAGGATGCATCTGGAAAAATTTAAAGTTGATAAAATTCAAAATGGCCGCCTATCAGCCATTATTCACCTCGGCAGGCCTGATATTGTGGAATATCATGAAAACCGCTCAAGATATCTACACCATTACTATAAAACAAATTGTAAGGCTTCAGGAGAGGATGCATTTTGAAAAAATTCAACTCATCCAAGTTCAAAATGGCCGCCAATCGGCCATTATTCACTTACACATGACCGTTATTTGGTAAACCGTGCTAGATGGCTAGACCATTACTATAAAACAAAATGTGTGATTTCAGGAGAGGATGCATCTTAAAAAAATTTGACTCGATAAAATTCAAAATGGCCGCTTATCGGCCATTATTTACTTTCACATGGCCGTTATTTGGTCAACCGTGCTAGATGGCTAGACCATTACTGTAAAACAAAATGTGAGATTTCAGATGAGGATGCATCTTGAAAAAATTTGACTTGATCAAATTTAAAATGGCCGCCTTTTCGGCCATTATTCATTTTCACATGGCTGATATTTGGTAAACCGTGCTAGATGGCTAGACCATTACCTGATTACTATAAAACAAAGTGTGAGTTTTCGGGGGAGGATGCACCCTGAACATTTTTAACTTACGAATTCAAAATGGCCGACAATCAGCATTATTTACCTCGATAGGCCTGATATCAGGTAAACCGTGCTAGATAGCTAGACCATTACTATAAAACAAAATGTGACGTTTCGAGAGAGGATGCCTTTTAGAAACTTTCGACTCAATCGAATTCAAAATGGCCGCCTATCGGCCACTATTTACTTTCACATTGCTGATATTTGGTAAACCGTGTTAGATAGCTGGACCACTACTATAAAACAAAATGTGCGATTACAAGAGAGGATGCATCTTGAAAAAAATTGACTCGATCAAATTCAAAATGGCCGCCTATCGGCCATTATTCACTTTCAAATAGCCGGTTTTTGGTAACCGTACTAGATGGCTAGACCATTACTATAAAACAAAATGTGAGATTTCTGGAGAGGATGCATCTTGAAAAATTTTGACTTGATCAAATTCAAAATGGCCTCCTATCGGCCATTATTCACTTTCACATGGGCGATATTTGGTAAACCGTGCTAGATGGCTAGACCATTACTATAGAATGAAATGTGAGATTTCAGCTGAGGATGCATCTTGGAAAATTTTGACTTGATCAAATTCAAAATGGCCGCCTCTAGGCCATTATTCACTTTCACATGGCCGATATTTGGTAAACCGTGCTAGATAGCTAGACGATTACTATAGAATGAAATGTGAGATTTCAGCTGAGGATGCATCTTGAAAAATTCTGACTCGATCAAATTCAAAATGGCCCCCTATCGGCCATTATTTACTTTCACATGCCCAATATTTTGCAAACTGTGTTAGATGTTAGTCCATTACTATAAAACAAAATTTGAGGTTTCGGGGGAGAATGCACCCTAAGTTTTTAACTAATTTATATCGAATTCAAAATGACCGTAAATCAGCTATTAGTTAACTCGATTGGCCTGATATCGGGTAAACCGTGCCAGATAGGTAGACCATTACTGGGATACTGATTAGGATCATTCATTTCAATGGAGGTTTGCAATCTTTGACAGACTGTCTAGTTCTTATCTTACTCTTAGACTGGGCTTCTTAGACCTAGTTGTCTTGCGTCTTGATTTTTGACCTAGACTAGGACTACATCAATAACCCTATACAAAATTGCTTATATCAAATTCTAATTCGGAGCGGGAGCTCCTGGACTTATGTAGTCTTGTTATTTTTGAAGCTTCTGTTACTCTACACAGACACGGAGGCACTGGTTCAATATGTTTTACCATATAGGGTAAGAATTACCTCACATTATAATGAGGTGTAAAATTAAAAAAACATAAATCCTCAAAGACATATGTTTTGCTTGGGTAGCACCTATCAAGATAATAGAATAGTATAGTTTTATTATCCCCGCCCAACAAAGTTGTGGTGGGGTTATAACGTCACCCCGGAAGTCCGTCCGTCCGGCCATCCGAATGTCCGAATTTTTGTTTCCGGAACATATCTCAGAAACCGATGGTATACGGTGGATTTCTCTCATATTGCACATACTCATCCCTCACGGTACCCTTTGGGGGTTATCACCTTTGACCTCTTGGCCAAATAGCTTTATTTATTTAAATGTTGCACCCTGAATAATCTCAACTCGATCAAATTCAAAATGGCCGACTTACGACCATTATTGACTTTAATATTCGTGATTTCTGGAATACTATTCAATAAAACAAAATGTGAGACTTCATGGAAGGATGCACCCTGAAAACATTCAGCTCGATAAAATTCAAAATGGCCGACTATCGGCAAGGGCCAATGATTTTCCGTTTCGAAAAAATCGATTTTCCGTTTCCCATTTTGGTTAATTCCGTTTCATTCCGTTTCAGCGCGATTTTCACAGATTGTTGACTACAATTTGTCTACTGACTAGGCCTACACAGGCTACAGTGACTGAGTGTGCTAACGTTACAAGTAACTCTGATCTGCAGTTGAATAATAACACAATTGTTGATTGCTGATCATCAACAGAGCGAAACACACAAAAATGCTGCGTTCACATGTAGACACGGCATATATGCCGCGATCAGCACTGTCAAAGTCGCGCATTTGCCGCGATCATCAAGATAAGGGCTAAAGTTAATAAAAAAAGAGTGAAATAAGTGGATTTGAACTCATAAAATGATGTTTCGTCGGGAATATGCAATTCCGTTTCACCGGGCATATTCCGCGAATTCCGTCCGTTTTTTGCAATCGCGGAAAATCATTGGCCTATGATTATCTACTTTAATATGCGTGATATAATGGGAAACCGTGCCAGATAGCTAGACCATTACTATAAAACAACAGTTTTAGGGAGGGATATGCCCTGAAAAATTCCAACTCGATAATGTTCAAAATGGCCGACTTGTGGCCATTGTTGCATTTAATATCTTGAAAACCGTGCCAGACAGGTAAACCATTAGAATACAATAACATTTGAGACTTCATGGAAGAATGCACCGTGAAAATTTCAACTTGGTCAAGTTCAAAATGGCCAGCGCCAGATTCACCAGTACTGGTAATCAGACCTGGGTTCAATTCCGGAATTGATCTGGAATAGACCTAATTCCAAGTCTAATTCCAGGAATTGGAATGGGAATGGGAATTAACTTTTAAGGAATTGGAATTGAATTGGAATTATTAAAAAGTGGGTTGAATTAAAAAAGGAATTTAACTTTGAATTTTTTTCAATTTTTTTTAACACAAATGCAAGAACGTCACATTGTAGTGGAGGGGGGAATCAGTTATTGTGAAGGTTGCACAGGCTTGTCACAGAGGGGTGTGGGGTGTTAAAAATACCAGACCAGTCTTTGTTCTCTGAAAGCGACAACGCATTCCCCGTAATATTGGTACATTCATGCGGTGTTGTTTTAGTGTTGTCAGCGTCTGCAACTTTGGCCCAGTATTGAGCCAGCATTGGTGAATGTTTCATGCTCACCAGGGGTGGTTATGCTTCTATGCAGCACTTAGTCTCAAAGTCAAATATTTCCATAAATGTACGCGTATATATTATTTAATTGCGGGTATTGAACAGCTCCACTATTTGAAATTCGAACAAAAATGATATCCTAACATAAATATAATGTTTACGTGTAATGTGAATCGTTTAATTCATAATTTCAGTTATTGACACGTGAGCTGTTGAATACTTGAGTAATAATATACACAGTACATACCCCAT
The DNA here is from genome assembly GCA_964017125.1 of Flabesymbios commensalis. Taxonomy (NCBI): domain Eukaryota; kingdom Metazoa; phylum Annelida; class Polychaeta; order Terebellida; family Flabelligeridae; genus Flabesymbios; species Flabesymbios commensalis. Next base: position 46,190,499 of record OZ024904.1, read on the forward strand.
AATAATTAGCGGTCAAATATCGAGGCGATTGATTATTGATATTATATGACGATATATACCCAATACACCAATCGTTTTGATGTTTTATCGATTCAATTTGGCAAAATAATAAAATAAAATCTTTGTTTTTCGTCAAGCATGAGGTGGGTGGATAAGGGGTGGCTTAGCTCTACCATCCAAGTCCTAAAGTCAATTATTCTTCTGTTTGAGTCTGTCTTTGTATTTTATTTTTTGATGTGTTTACCAGTCGAATTACCAAGACAATTATATCACAATATAAATATTACAGACCTAATATAAAATTAGATATTCAATCATGGTATTCCTATCAATTAGTTAAATTTGATAAATTATGTCAATGAACTCGAATAACATGACAGGGGATACGGTACAAAGTGTTAAAAAGGTGTGATATAACAGACAGTTTTCTAGTTGTGGCATAACAAGACAACATCACCAATTTTAAAAAATAAAACAACATGTAACTTGTTATTATCTGACAACTCGCATAATCTATTTCAATGATTCACTGATGATTTTAGTATTTTTTCATTTAATATTACTTTAAATTCGCGTGATACTTTATTCATTTATTTGTTTACGCTACAACAAATATACAAAGATCTTCTTTTAATTTGGCAAACATGCTCAGCTATGTCAGCCAATTTTGGGAGCAAACAATTATAAAATGGCCGTTTAGTGTCCATTTTGAATTTTAATAATTTTATGATATGTCCATTTTGAATTTTAATAATTTTGTGATATTTACTTAATTAAAAAAAATGCAAAATAGCTGAACCATGAATATAAAACAAAATGTAATGTCTCACACAAGGATAACCCAAAAAATTTCGCAGTTTTAAAATCCAAAATGGCCGCTAGTCGGCCATTTAATTTTTTTTTTCTCATTATCTCGGAAATCTTGCATGATAGCTGATCTATGAACTTCTGCTTCATATTTCACATAGCAACCAGGGGATTTTGGGTGAGATTTTGATTCCCATATTATCAGCCCCTAATAAAAATGCTCTTGCATATAAAATGTGTTGTTTATTATTCTCACAATAGAATACTTTGTGCCTAAAATCAGATAATTTTATAGCATATTAAAAAGTCCGGAATTGGGAAGGAATTGGAATGTGAATTGGAATTAGGCTATACAAAATAAAAATAAAGGAATTGAAATTAGCCTCGGAATTAAAAAAATGGAATTGAACCCAGGTCTGCCGGTAGGCCATATACAGTACAGCTCATTCGTGACGTACGTGTCAGCCTCGTTTGCAGTGAGGCAAAATAATAGTGTTGTTTTCCTAACTCTTGTCACCCAGATGACCTCCAACAACAGAAACAAAACTCTTTTGAAACACAAACTTCTTCAAAGAATCAGGCACTATAAGGTGTAGAAAAAAACCAGAGCTTCTTATGAAGTATGCAATATAGAACAGCTTGCTGTAGTTGACATGATTGTGCAGAAAGTGACGTAAAGCAATATTCACTCTACTGTAATTAAAGTACATGTAACTCCCACTATACATACAGTGTTGGCGTCTTGGCCATAACGTGATAGCACATACCATAATGAATGAAAATTGGGTAAAGCTTTCTCCTCTTAATGATATAAGCTAAGCTCCTGCAGGCCAGTTGCATCTGTTTCAATTCATCATTTGTTGAGCTATCTATCCGTAGTCCATCACACAATAACTCCTTTGAAATTGCACAAAATGTGTTGGCCATTATTATTCTGCACTTCATCAACAACTCTACACTGTTTACATGAGATTCTACAGCATTACCATGATAATGTCCAGGTCTATCCTCTGGAGATCTGAACTTATATTTACCACCAAACAATCTGCCCCTTAGGTTGTGCAAAATGAACAGTCAGCATAGAGCACCATATACGTGGCCAGGATATGTTTGTATCAAAAATGAATGCCTATACAAATAATGCCTTGAATATTTTACAAACACGCCCATCACCAGAAGTACTGTTTAAGTAACACAGTACTGTCTCTGGTTTTGTTAATGTACTGGCACCAGTGTCTAGTTGGTGAAGGTTGATTAGTTAAAACAGGTGTATTTACAATATAAACATGATTCAGTTGAATAAATGCTCTCTCATTATTATCTGTTTAAACACACTTTTAATTTTGGAAGTGGACATTCCTCCACAGACACAGTCTTCTCCGGATTAGTGTTCACACCTTTTTTCCGAAACTGCATACCATATGAATAAATCTGTCTTTTTGAAATAAACTGCAATACTTAAGCTTACGTTTTAGTCCTAATTGTCACAACTACTCTGGCTCATATTTCCGCCTCTTCATCAAATGAGCTTCTAAATATATCAGACAGCTTTCACTTTGCAAATTTGCAAGCACAATTTCCATTAATCTTTCATATAACAGAGAAGCTCTGCAATACCTAAAGGCATTATTTGCAACTCGTAAACCCACTTCATTTGATAAATGTCATTTCTGCATATTCATTTGTTCCATTTTCACTTGCCAGTAGCATGACTCTGACTCTAGCATAAAAAAAACAACGAGTATCAGACAGAGGGTCTAGAGAATCAGCAATTCTAGACAGGATAAGCAACCTCCAAGGTGACATCATCAAGTTGTTTTGTAATCCACAGAAAATCACATAGTCCCATATCATTTTTTTACCAAAACAATAAGAAAACACCATGGTCTAGTGGATGATCGAACCCTCTTGCTTCACTTATCGGTCGTGTCCTCTCTCACGGCATCATCTGACAAGGTTGATGTCGAGGAGGGATGCTGTCGGTGTACATTTTGTTTTTCACCACGTCTGTACGACCCAGCTCTTCAGACAAAAAATGCAAATGTGATGCTAAAAATGCATTCACATACCTAAATTAGTCTAAAATTGCCTTTTTATCAGTCAAAATAGCCCCACAGAATGAAAATGCTAAATTTGCTTCTGAATTACGTTGTTTGCCGCCACCATCTTGAATTCATGGTCAAGAATATGTTTAAGATTAAAATAAATGTCAGAAATGGAATCCCCATGCCAGCATTAGTCAAAATTGACCCTTTGTTTGTCAAAATAGCTCCACAAATGAAAAATTCATGCTCGTCCGGAACCATAAACTACCATAAACTACCTAAAACCACCAAGCAACTGAGCTTTCGTGAAAATGGTCACGGAATCCAAAAAAATGACCAAACTATTTGGGGATGAGTTGGTATTAACTTCTAAATTTTTGTCTTTGGTGATATTTGATTTTTCTTCATGATGCTTACTTAAATGTGTAAGATATGTTTTATAATCTGACTAGAATAAAATATAATTTAAGCATTACGCCTAATAGGGTCGTCGTTGGAAACATAACAGAATAGTAACAGAAGCTAGTGTTTAAAAATGTATTGCTATAAATGCGTCGTCGTTAGTTATTTCGCCAGTCTACTGTTATAAATAACTAATTATTATTGATATATTGTTTTATAGTTACCCTTCAAGTGCTTAGCACGGCTGTGTTAGTTTTTAATCCGTTTTATTAGCCGATTAGAAAATCTTGAGATATTCCAAGAAATATAGGCCTATTGTTACTGAGAATAACGTTTTCTGTCTGTTTAATCCCGTAAATGTGATGTTGGCGGATTAGTTGTTTACATAAATATAGGGCCTACTGTTACTGATATGGTTACCTTTTTCTTTCTGTTTCCCGTAAATGTGGTGTCGGCGGTTTAGTTGTTCAAATAAATCTATCTAAAATATAACAAAGCATAATTGTTCTTGTATTGTTTATTGTCACACATAAATCGTGGTTAACCACAACAGTAAAAAACATACATTAGTTTGTATATAAAATGTGTATCTACATTTGATTATCTACAATAACAAAAGTGGATAAAACACCGTACAAAATGCAATTAACTTCAACAGTGATAAAACACTTCATTAAAGCGATTAACCACAACAGTAGATAGAAAACAATCGTAAACGCAATTACCCATAACCCATAACACCGTTGTTCATCATCAACATTTGTGAAGAGTAACAACTCGACAGAGTGATAATATATATACAGACCAGGTAGGTGTTTTACCTGAATATCCAATTAACCGTCCACATTTACAAACGTATTTAGTATCTTCAAAGCAAATAACATTTTACAATTGTATTTTGTTTTTTTAATATCAGATACGGGTATGTCACTGAACGGAGTAGGCCCTACATATTATGCATCCTCCCGGCAGCAAGTCTTGACACAGCGAGGCCAAGCCTTGCCGTATTAGCCATACCATCTAACTATTGGGGTAGGGAGGAAGATTTGGATATTGAATATTCATTAATTATTCAACAAAATGTTAACTTATTGTTGGCCCGCTGTCTGCGACGTTGGCTCAACATTAATCCAACCCTCACGCACGTGTCTGGTGAAATGTGGTGGGCTGTGTCTCCCACATTACATGTCGGATGTCCGGTGAGCTACTCGGCCAGCAGACATATTATGTTGTTTAATATAGGGCCGGTGTCGAAGACAGGGCCGGTGTCGTAGACAGTGGCCCCCATTAAAACAGCAGTCATGCCAAACTTGGGTCAAACAGAAAAAATCTTTCGAGAAAGTCTCCACAGCACTCCAATTGGCGGATTCAACACTGTTTTACAAGGTCGGTCTGCGACCTCAGGAATAGCCAGCCTTGCAGGTGAAGATGATATTATGATTCATATAGTCTACCCGTAGGTCTAATTTTAAAACAGATCAGATAGCTTACAATATGGTCATGAGTTGGAGATGAGTTGATTGGGAACACTTTGTCGATGTCTGGGGATGAGTTGGTCAGGTATTGACGGCCGGTGGGGATGAGTTGGTAAAGCCTTAACCCAGACAGCAACGTAATGGTGGGCCACTGTTAGCCCACCACCGAATGGCACCTGTTGCCGGTTGTGGCCCACCACATGGATGTCCAGCTGATAGCGTGTGCCCCACCAGCTACATTGTTTGCCGGTGGTGAACCACCTGTGAGCCATCAGTGACAAATCCCACCTTCAGATTGCTGCCGGTGTGCCACTGGTGGTCCACCAGTGGCTTTTTTGCAGTTCATAGCCACTGGTGGACCACTGGAGTGATGTTGTCTGGGAATTATAACGGCTGCTGGAGAGGGTCTACCCGGGTGTGAACTGGGGCTGAGCTGTACTGGGAGATGAGTTGGTATGGAGGATGAGTTGACTGCCATTCGATATTAACATTATTTATCAATAACATCAATTAATACATCAAAACACCACATACATTCCTATTTTTATCTTCCTTCTCCGGGCACCTAAATGAATAACGCGACATTCAAGACTTGTTCTAAAATAGAAGTTAATATCGATATAAAAACACTGAATTAATTTTATTTTCATTGTTTTGTAAGGCATTCTAAAATTGTGGCGAACCTCCTGCTACGGTCCTACGAGGGCCAACATTTCTTGCGATGTGGGCCTACTGGCGATCAAAAAGACGTGTTCTGGTGGCGATGGGTGCCGGTGGCGAACGTGTGGTCCCACTACAAAACCTTGTGGGGCAAGCTACCGGTTTCGGCGGGGTTCGGCAAGGTTCGGCATCTGACGAGAGGCCGCCCCCTGACGGACACCGCCGACGCTAACCCACGCGGTTTTCCCCGCTCGACTCATACACTTGCAATCTACTTAGGGGGCAGGACGGACCTGTGTACACCTGCTCCCCGCTGAGTCAGCCATGAGGCCGGGGCGGTTGTGTCCATCTGTTTCATCTGTTGAGTGCACAGTTTAGGCCTAATATCGATTCAATAAAGAGAGAAACAAGGAGTCAAACAAAGAAGTTATAACGTTTTTTATAGTTATTTATTCCCCGTCGATCAGACGGTAGAGTAAATGGAAAGATAGGAAAGTTAAGTTCCTATGTTGGTGCCCCCTTAAGTTCCTATAAACTCACAGGCGATCATGTATTGACGAACATTTGGGGAACTTTCGGGGGAGCATCACCGATGCATCGCCGAATATTCGGCGATGAATCGGGGAAACTTCGGGATTAATCAGCGCTACATCGGCTAACAGTTAAGGATGTACTTTTAGGATCGGCGACGATGTGTCGGGTGTAGGCCTAATGGCGAAGTCTTGACGATGTCGTGGCGATGTCTTGACGACGTCATGGCGATGGTATAGATCCTTATCGAGAGCAGGGATGGGGTAATATTAGGCCCCAATTATGTAATAATAATAAATAATAGCAGCAATTTCACTATAATAGTAATGGTAATAGCTAGATCGCGAAAAAAATGAAAGTATAGTAATAGATATGTAGATGGTCAAGTTATAAATAATAGTCTATTATCTTTATATTAAACTATTCTATTTTTGCTAGACTATTTACATCAATTTCACATATGCCACCAATCTCGGAAAAAATATTTAATTATAAATATTGATATTTTGTCAATTATTTATCAGATCAAATCCATAAATATATGTGCCATGATAATATGTAGTAGTTCTCTTGACGCCCACAGTGTATGCACGTACCAAACACACGATCGATATGTTGGTACTGGGCTAATATTCCAGAGGGCGTGCCAACATTAGAACAACATTTCATGTTTTCTGGGAGGCGTGTCCGTTGGCGGTGTTAATATCTTTGTTTATCCAGCTTAATGTGTGGAGAACAACACACTTTGATTACTGTTTTTGTTGGTCGATGAGGCAAAACTTAAAATTGTAATGCTTAATCCCCCCAGAGCCACTCCCAGGAGACGACAGACCCAGTACCATATTCTCAGTAGGTTACTAGTTGCACAAAAAATATTATGCGCAATTGTTTAATAACATGTATCACTATGTATGTATGACCATGGAGATAGTAGAGAAGGAGCTGCTACTTTCCAATCTAAAGCATGCGGTTTGTATGCCACCAATTCCCCTCCCTCATATGCACAGTGGTTTTCTTTGTCTTAGTGGTGGAAGTTGTATGGTCGCGGTCTTAATGATAATAGGAGCGGGGCGATGCTTTCCTTTAGAAAATCTCTGCTGAATCCAGATTCTGATGTGACCAAGGAATATTGCTTGATGTGACTAACCTGACCGACGTATTACATAAGATTATAACTTATAGCGAGGACATGGTTGAGCTCAGCTGAAATTATAGTCAGATAGATTAATTTAGTCTTGCCGATGATGTTGACAGCTAAGCTCAACCATGTCCTCTCTTTTCACACGGAGCATTTGTTTATACCCACACCCCTTGGTCAAGCCCTCCGTGCCCGAATCACGTCTGGCAGTGATATGTCAATGCTGGCAACATGTTATTAGCTGTTAGCGCCAGTTGGTATTTCTTTTTATATGATTAGATTATTGCTGGTATAATAATAATAACATGTTTACATCATATAGTCATATTAAGAAGCCAAAATAAAATCACCGATTTTTTTTATGATTTTACATTTTACAATACATTTATATTTTGTGAGGTGAGGATTAAGATAATTTTTTCCTTGTTTGACTGAATCAGGAAATTTGGTATCTCTTTCGTAATTTCATCAAATAAAATGTTACGGTTTTCTGAATGAGACACACATTCTGTAAGAAAATGAATTTCATCACCCACTTTTCCAGGACACGCAGCACAAAATCGCTGATTGGCTGGTGGTAAAGGCCAGGTGTATCTACCGGTTTCAATTTCTAAGTGATGAGAACTAAGGCGTAGTCTTGAAATTGCATAGTGAAATTTTGGAATGTTAAAGAAAAGGTAGGGTTCTGGTACCCGGTATGACTGGGCCGTCTGACTCATTTACTGCGCGAGGCCAGTCACACTGACTGCCATTTTGTTCTGGCATAAATGTGTATTTAATTTCTTTATAATGTCGAAGCTTAGAATTCTTAACAGAATTATTGATCTCGTCTAACGTTAGCCAATGCTGTCTGAATATAGATTCAAGATGATGACGTATATATTTAGAAAGAGTTTTCTTTGAGGAACATCTGTCCACAGCTCTGCAAGTTCATCCTTTTCGTAATATCTGGAAGGCCAGGGTCTAAAAGGTGCGTTAGGTAGTAGGCCCTATAAATATATATGACGGTAGTCTATATGCCTATATTATATATGACGGTATAATTTTTTTTTATTTGCTTGTAGACTACATGTGGGGAGAGTGTAAAATACTGTGCATTGTAGAGGGCCGAACGTGTTGGGGGGCGAACGTGTAGGGGCCGAACATGCAGGGGGCCGAACGTGCAGGGGGCCGAACGTGTAGGGGGCCGAACCGGCAGGGTGCCGAAATGACCGGATAGCCTTTTACTTGAGTTACCCACGTTCTATGACCAATGTGTTGCAGACCCATAGGACTGTAGGCCCTATACATTTGCTTAAAGAATTATTCAACTGCAAAACGCGCATGCCTGGGACGGTCAAGTGTAGGCCAGCAGTAGCCTATTGAGTACAGATTGACGGCATTAATATAGCCACTGAACTGATTACAAGATACGACTTAAACGGGACATTGATCCAATGCTGTTTTAATGCTAGGCCAACGTCTGCGACGCTGGCCCAACATTGAACCAACATTAAATAACTGTACAATGTTTGAGAGAAAGTCCTCCTGCCCCAGCAAACACAAGACATTTTGTATAACATTTATACAACGTCGGCCCAACGTCTTCGACGCTGGTCCAACATTGCATAAAGTCATACAAATGTTTTGTGTTTACTGGGATGTCAATACAAGCTTGAGGTCAAGCAGTTTCAACATCCCTGCAGTAATACAGTCAGTTTGTTTGCAAGCCAGCGACCAAGTAGGGGCAAGGGCAACTCAGTGTATATAAGGCCTGGGTGTGGCAAAGCGGGATTTTTGTCTATAATATAAAAAATGCTCAATATGATTATTGAGAACATTAAAACCTAGCATTAAATTAGTTTTGATAGAATAGAACATCTTGTGGACTAGTTAATATGAAAGATGAGGCTATGCTCTTGCTATACAACCGGAAGCGGAATAAAAACCGTCGTCATAGAAACAGCACTGGGCCGCGGAACAAGGCTGATCCTCTTACTCTGCAAACTACAGTTTTGTAAACGCGCTAAAATTGAATCGATAGATATTTCCCATTTTTGAGTACTATACTAAGACCATCTTACCGCAGCTAACCCTTCATGCGCAACTTGACTGATTCTGTACTTTTAGTGCAATGGACGATTTTAGTGGCGAATCTTCGAAAATGTAGCCAATATCTGTGTTCAAGACCGAATATTGACACGATTACACAATTGTTAAAGATGCGCGTCTAGATTCAGGTCAAGTCGAATGTTTTGAATATTCTGCTTAATTTTTGTAAATAGGCCTAACTGTTGTGTCAATTTTAGCCAGTTACAATATTCATGGCCATGTTTAGTATCCAAAACAGTTGGCATGCAAATGGCGCCTGCACCGTTTTCAAAGGCTAATTTGCATAATTTATTCCACAACGGGCACTGCCACTGCTGCATGCTGGAGAGCCTTGACTTTTGCTTGAGTTTGGGCAGACATAGGCTACTCATAGTCATACTAACATAAGTCTACAAATATCATAAGTTAACAGGCATAACACTGACTAACAGTAGATTAACACTAACCTGCTAACGGCGGTACACTCTAGTCTATTTGGCCTCATATAGTATAGGCCTAGTAACACTACAACATTCATGTAATGAATCATGTTCCACAATCACACTGTTCACAATCACAGTCAGAGTCTCACTCAGTCTCAGTCAGTCAGTGCACTAGGCCTAAGTCCAGTGGCAGTCACCAGTTCTGCCAACGTTAGCCTACTCACTCCCCAGTCATTCTAGACTAGGCCTAGTCTAACTTGTTAGACTACAATCATGCAGTAGACCTAGGCCTAGTCTACATGCAGTAGGACTAAGAGTAGCCTAGGCCCTGGCCTAGGGTACCGGTAGGCCTAGGAGGCTAGGCCTGGAGAGTAGGCCTACATGGAGTAAGACCAATGTCTAGACTATAGGCTAGTCTATGGTTAGACTTGATCTACCTTGACCTTTCCACAATCACAGTTGTAGGCAGCTGGCTATAGATTAACACTCTCCAAAAAAGTAAAATGTTTTACTTTTAGGCCTACAACGCTACAAGTAGCCTACAGCATTAAAGTCGGGTCAACAAATGTTATAAAACAGTAGGCCTAGAGTCTAACGTGATTGAAAAAATTATTCAAAATGTTTTTAACACGTTTTTAGACCTAGACTAGTCTATAACATTTTACAAAATTCAATTATTTTAGTTTTAGCATCATACCTACGTAAATCAAGTCTATATTTACAGCCTAGGCTATGGGCCTATATAGGTAGGTCTATAGTGCCGGCCAAATTTTGAGGGACTGGCCCAGGCTAAAATCTTTAAAAAATCGGTGATTTTATTGTGGCTTCTTAATATGACCATATGATGTAAACATGTCCATAGACTAGAACTGCAAAAGTTTTTTAATTTTTTCTGCTGCTCATTCACCAGTATAGAGTATATATAGAGACGAAATTCCCGTATTCCTAATTTTTGACATGGTTGTCAATAATTAGAAATCAGGAATTTCGTCTCTATATCTAACCTAACTGGTGAATGCGCAGCAGAAAAAATTAACGTAGGTAATAGGGAAAGCACACGACAAAAAAAAAGATACTTAATTTTTTCGACATAACATAAAAAAAATTGTCGGACGTTGATCTCCAAAAAAAAAAAAATGTTTTTTTGCGGAGGTAAAAAAAAAGTTTGCACGCAACAAAAACTCTAGGCTGGGACCACATAACTGTACCGATTCCAGTTCTGTGGCTGGGACTGACACAGCCACTGTTGGATAATAAATGGGCGTGGTTATAAGCGTCTTAATTTGCATATTTGTCCAGTGTGGGAGGGGACAGATCCTCTGCATATCTGTGACGTCATAGTCTTTGAAATATTTAAAAAAAACAGCATGAGTTAATGAGCTTCACTGTTGACCCAGGCCTTATATACACTGAGAAACCCAGCAGGCACAACGACGTTGTTTCAACGTTGAAACGACGTTGAAACATAGCAAACTGACGATGAAACGACAACGCGATTTCAACCTGATTTCAACATCGTTTCAAGCATGACGTCGATTCGATGTTGTAATGATGTCGTTTTTTCTTGTTAAAACGACGTCGGAATCATTAACTCATAGATGTCGCTCAAGTATATATGACATGAGTATATTTCTATGATATATGAACTTGCTGTGATTCGAGAAATGCTTTGGGTATGAAACGCATATTTAGTATTATTATGGAATAGGGCCTAATTGGCCTACCCACGGGCACTATAATTGCCTTCTGGGAGACCCTTGTCCCGCGAATTTTGACAGTTGACCACACCTTTAACAATATTATCTTCCGGTAGATTCACTATTCTTATCAAATATTTAATTGTTTTACATATTATTTTTTGATCAGGAAACCAGTCTCGTCGATTACAGAAAGCCTTTTAAAATAAGTTCTGACCAGAAATAGCAAATGCACACGTAACTACGCACAATGTAAGCGCAGTTTTAATTGGACCGTGAATTAGAGAAGCCAATAGAAGGCAAGCTTTCATTTATGTATCAGCATGTAGACAAACTGAGGAACTGAAGTCCATGAAATCCAGTCCGATTTTTTAACTTCATGAAGACATGGAAGAGTCAACGTCTAACGTTACATAAAACAACCATAATATGAAATGTAAATTAGTATAACTATACTCGCCGTCAAATTAAAAATGATCAACCAGGATCGCATGATTTTCGGCGATTTCTCCGTCAATTTTGAACCGATTACCTTGAAATTTTGCAGAGGCCATTTTCTAATAAAATCCTGTCCTAGGCTAAGGCTTGCCTAAGCCTGCAAGTCCTAACAGTAACACTAACAGTGGTAAAAATTTCGCAAAATAATATTTATTATTTCAAAAGTTTGACCATTTGCCATGTAATGAAATTCCAAAAATAGTTTAATGAGGAACGTATATGATATGTATTAAGCTAGTAAATTGAAATCTAGATGTCCCTCTGTCTATAGACGTCCATACTCTATACTCGCCGTCAAATTAACCAGGATCGCATGATTTTCGGCGATTTCTCCGTCAATTCTGAACCGATTTCCTTCGAATTTTGCAAAGGCCATTTTCTATTTAAATCCTAACAGCCCTGAAAATTTCGCAAAATTATATAGCGTATTTCAAAAGTTAGACCATTTGACATGTAATGAATTGAAATTACGACGTCCCTCTATAACCCCATTAAACTATTTCTAGAATTTTATTACATGGCAAATGGTCTAACTTTTGAAATATTAAATATAATTTTGCGAATTTTTTACACCTGTTAGGATTTTAGTAGAAAATGGCGTCTGCAAAATTTCAAGGGAATCGGTTCAATTAACAAAATTCTAGAATTTTATTACATGGCAAATGGTCTAACTCTAACTTTTGAAATGTTCAATATAATCTAATTTTGCAATTTTTTTACGGCTGTTAGTATTTTACTAGAAAAGTGGTCTTTGGCTTTGCAAAATTTCAAGGAGATTGGTTCAAAATTGACGGAAAAATCACAGAAAATCATGCGATCATGGTTGATAATTTTTAATTTGACGGCAAGTATAGTCTAGGCCGAGTTCAAAAGTTAGACCATTTGACATGTAGGGCTAGGGCCTAGGCTAGGGCTAGAACTAGTAAGTCTATCTATGACGCTCCTCTATCATGTCTATTCAAGTCTATTGACTGTATTATTATAGTGTATAATTTATAATAAACCCATTAAAGATTCATACAACTGCCATGAATGATATCATAAATGATAACAGGCCTTGCTAAGTTACTCCCGTGGCGCGATAGCACAATAGTGCGTACTGCCACGTAATATACAGATACAGAACTGCGAAATGGGCATGCGTGGACGGTCAAGTGTAACCCTACATTGGCCAATTCATGACTCAGTATGAGGCTATGTTTGTTTGCTTGTTTGGGATTGCTAGATTCAGGGCTGCCCGGGCCTTCCGACATTGTTGATCTCTCTCTAACTCCCGGCAAGGATTGAATGTGTCTCTTAGAATCAATGAGTGCCGAGCCGATTGCCTCACTTTACGTATCTGCTGGCCAGCAATTCCCTGCATCTTCTGTTTCTCCTCAGTACACCCCCAGACTCAACTTCGTCCATCCTCCACCGTCGGACAGACTATATAGACTATCTATAAGTACTATACAGTCTGTTTCACCATCTTGACCTTGCTTGTTGACGCTGTTTAAAATTTTTCAACAAAATTTTTCTCAGATCATTTTTCATCTTGCCCCCAACATCTCTGAAAATTTGGTAGAATTTTGTTGTGTAGGCTATCAAAGTTAGACCATTTGATTTGTCATGTAATTATATAGTTCTTTTTGGGAGTGACTAATCCAATAACCGTACGTGATTCTTCATGATCATTATGATGATGTAACTCTGGCAGGGTGGCCAAAGTGTACAGGTCTGTCGACTTAACAGGCACAAAAAAGGCAAAAAAACTTCATGTCCATGACCATATACAGACACTGAGACAGCTCTAGCATTATTATTTCAACATATTTTTTCCAGCATTTATGCAGATAAAAGAAAGTGATACATAAAAAATAAATATTTTAAAAATTAGGTAGGGCCTAGGCCTATTAGACTACTGTGCTTTAGTATTGAATAAGCGAAAGTTGAAATTGACCAGTTTTCATTTTTTGGCTAAAAATAGGCATTTTGACAGGAGTTTCTAGAGTTTAGAATTCATCCAAACAACAAGCAAGATATATTTATATTATGTTCAAGAGAATGACTTAAATTTCTGAAGTGATAATGCATGATTTTTTATGAAAATATGGACGAAATACTGACAAATTACCAAAAATAATGCTTTCTCACTTTTTTCAAAAATTCAATGATCTTGACATCTCAATTCCTATATTATTGTAACCTACAAGTGAACTTTTAATATTATTCATTAATGCCATTCAGCACTGAAAAATCTTGAGATGAAATTACCTGATTTTAGATTTTTGTCAATATTTTTAGCTGAAATTTTACAACATTTTAGGCATGTCGGGCATTTTTTGACTAGAATGCTTTGAAATTGAGACGAATATTTCAAGTGCCTATGAAAACTAGGCCATTTTCAGCAGGCGTAAACTTGTGATTGTATTATCTATTACATTTAAAAATGGAGGTCACTGTGTCAGAGTCTTGTGATGTCATCAGGGTAATTTCAAATGGGACAATAGACCTCATATTGGCGACATATATATAGACCACAAGTTGACGGTGAAATACATAAAAAAGGTGTGTAAAAAAACAGAAAAAGGCAAAAAAGATCAATTAGGATAAACTGTAACTTTTTTCTAAACTTGAATCACTTTCCAAAATTTAAGCTAATTCATACCTCCAAAGCTTGTGTTTGCATGTGCCAAATATCCCAAAGATCGTGTAAAATTAATAAAATGAGGGTGACAAAAATTAGCAGGGCTGCTGGATATGATGATTGTATAGGGCTTTGATCCTGACTGCTATCATAAAACACCCCCCCCCCCCATTTTACACTATAAAATTAAAGATAACTCAAAAAATATTTAAATAATCAAGACCAAAAATAAACAGCATTGCCACCAGCAGCCATTGACAATAGGATTGTTTTATACTAGACAACAGGGCAGGTAAACTGTGATTTTTGTCTGTCCTGGTGACTTTTAACTAGACCTAGAAGTGGTACGTAGGGTTAAAACTATGAAAACTTTACCCGACCACCGGGCGGCCGGCCGATGTGGACAGTTTTCTGACCCGGGCCTTTTTAACCTGCCTCGGGCGGTCGGTCGGACGTTAATGTCAATGGCTGCACCAGGGGCACAAGACACATCTTTTGAGCTTATTTGTGACTTGATTAGATAACTTTGAAAATGTCGTTGGCCACCCTACCAAAGGTCTTTTTAAATTTGATATCATTATTTATAAATGGTTTGGTTATCTCTTTCTGCTTCTATGTTATGAACTTATGGGTCTACTCTACTCCATAATAAATATTTTAATTTTTTCACTGCGACTGCGGGGATAGACTTTAAACGTCAGATTCTGACGTTTATAGACTTCAGATTCTGACGTCTAAAGATAGTCCACGCACTAATAGGGTTAAATTAGCTGAGTAGTTATGCTTTACTGAATCAAAATATTTACGTTCTGACGGACCCCACTCCTGTGGATGTTGACCATGCTGTTAATTGATTGCCCTAAATAATTACGCGAATCATATTGTATTATTTTTTTTTGTAATTGAAAGGTTTTATTGACTGTTTCACATATCAACTTTGACATATTGGTCATGTAATCGTAATAACAATACTAGCGTTGATCTTGTTAGCAAATTAATTTGTGGTGGAAACATTAGTAACATAGTCTGAACATAACCATATTTTTAAATTTCAGGTTAAAGAATGACTGGACCAGATGTATCAAAAGGGGTGCTGATGCGTCTGCTTAGCTTGTTGTTCCGGCTAGCCTGGTATGCACGTCTTCGTGTGCCATATGGCATTAGCCTCACCATGTTACTTTTCAACCTACGATTTAGGATTAATATTATGGTACATGTTGGTTGATTTGGCAGATTGTGTATAATGATTGAAAAATAGATGTGATTAGGTTTTCTGATAACAAATGAATCGATATGAGTCGTGGTGTGAAGGACCTGCGTGATTTAATCTGTGTGTCACGCCTGACAATTCGAGGTAGTGATGAAGAGTGTTATAGTGATGATGATGGTAGGCTGTCTCATACCTCTAATTCTACGTGTGTCAGCAGTGGTTCTGACCAACCAGATAGTAGAGTCTGTTCTGCTGAGTCAGATCGACCCATTCTCAAGACTCCAGATTCCGGATTTGGCACAAATGGGAACAGTCAGGAATCATTAAAATCTTCCATTGATGGTGATCAAGCTGGTCTTGAACGAAAACCTCATCCACCTGTGGCACAAAAACCAATCGCTGGTGCCAGACGGAAAAAAAAGAAGAAGAAGAGAAATCCAGGTATTTTACCTCCTGCTCATGAACTACCTAAAGCTACCCCCTTGCCCCCTGTTAATATAAAAAGCCAATCAGATACACCACCATCTAGTGAAGATGAAGAAGCTCATGTTGTGCTACCCACTACAAAGCCCACTCCTGATCCATTTAAAAATGGTAATTTTGATGGTCTTCTTGTATACATGGATCCAAACATGGTTTCAGAATGTCTTGAGAATGCAAATAAAACAGTCAGTGATTTGACTAATTGGATTCATACTGGTGAAAATTATGTACATTTTGCTCATTTCTGGCTGACAGACTTTCTTGATAAAAACAAGCTGGATATATTTCAACTAGAATACTCCATTTTGTCAGATCAGTTGCAGTTATCTTTTGCTTCAGGTAGAGACTCAGGCAAAGTAAAGCAACAACATTTAAATTCCTTCTTGAATGCAGTTCTAAAAGAATATCCTGGTAAACTTCTCAGCTCCAAAGGGGCTCATTTATTTTTAAATTATTTAGACTTGCTGACTTCTGAAAGACACGATGCATATAGAAAGCTACTTTCAGATGTCAGATGCTCTACTCGAAATAAACAATATGCGCAGTGGATTCTAGCTGTTCGAGCCTTTGCATTGGTGAGCATTTGGACAGCTGTTGTAAATTTCTTCAGGAGATTGCAAGGTACTGTTCGTCCAAATACTGCAGAATTTGTGAATTTAAGTGCAATAGGGAAAGTGACTGATCATAATCAGAACAGAATCTACCATGCCATCAGGTATATTAATGTGTATTTGATGTTTTTCTTTAAACCACTGAGTTAAGTAATTAAAATTTTCACCCATTTAAAGTTGTGTCTCGCTGCTTTGACCCACAACTTCAAGTGGTTGAAAATCACTCATATTTGTTTAATTTAATTTGCAAATCTTTTTACACTCATTTAATTTTGAATAAGTGCAATTTAAATAATAATAAAATAGACTGAAAATGACTATAGTCTTGCTTAGCGGTAAGGCAGCCCAAATTCCTTGCATTGAAATTTTCCATTATACTTGGATTAAGGTATACCTATACAGTACTGTATACAGTAGGGATTACATCTAGCTTACCATGTCCGCATGACGGACACGGTCGTTAGTGGATGTTTTTCCGTGCACGCACACGCACACGAAAGTGCGTGAAGGACACTTGCACGCGTATACACAGGCTGGCGCCACAACTCATGGGGACGACTTGGCACGGAAATCATCCCAGTGAAAGCCAGTGCAAAGTAGTCATATTTTTCGCTTGCATTCCCACTTGTGTGCACGCTCGTCTTTAAAGTCACATTATCAGCTTTATACTCGTCGAAATGCACGCACTCCAACAGAACGATATGTGTAACCATAACCATAATAAATGGAATCCACGGATTTGGGGCGACTCCAACGGGCAATGACGGGGAGGGGAAGTGGGTTGTCATCAGGCCATCCTAAAAAAATTGTTTCCTATTTCCGACAGCATGGGTGAAAATAGGAGTAAAAGTTAGTCCTACCGCATGGCATCCATTCGTCTGTGGGGCTGGTCAGACCCCTGGTTAAGGCTTGAGTCTATGCAAGTTAAAAAATAATTAAACCTCCCGGAAAAAAAAATAACAGACTAGCCTAGGCCATATCTAAAAAAAAAATTGTTATGGTCCATCGAGAATGAACTCACGACCCTCTACTTAACAGGCCCTAGTGCTATCCACTACACCAGGGAGTCATTCTCAAACTCAGTGGCCAACAATGGCTATCATATTATGCCCTTTTGAAGCAAGTGAAACCGTCCATGTCTGTAGCGACGTCTAGCAACCACTTGTCAACGTCTTGGATACCCATGAGTTTGGGAATTGGGAAATCTCAATTTCCTGAAATGCTAGGGGTGACCGGAATAAACTGGGCCTCGGGATGAAGCAGAGGTTAACACTAGCACTAAAAGTAGCCCTAACACAGGTAGGCCTATCTGCTTATGCACAGTACTGTATAGGCTAGTACTGCTTGGACATTTTCACACCATGAAATCAGAAACAAGGATATTTTTTAGGATGGCCTTAGGTAATCAGGAGTTGACCGCTGGGGCTGACGGACTTCCACGGACATCAGGCGACTCACACGTGGAGGAGGGGCAATTATACTTCGTAACTTGCACAGAGAAAGGTTTGATCAAAAGGTTGTTTGTACGTGCAATCATGTCTATTAGCGTGTAAACAAGTTGACACACCTCGCTTCTTCGTGTCCGTATGATTCAGTCTGGGCGAAAGGAGTCACAATCCGTGGTTTGGTGTGCACGCTGAAGTACGCACACGCCGTGTAAATAATTTTTCACGGGTTTGCGTTTACGCACTCCCGTGTGTGCTCACGCACAACGGACTGGTAAGCTAGAGGGAATCCCTACTGTATTATATCACCAGTATTTACTATTTTGGATATTGTAAAAAATATAATTAAATTATAATTAGGATCTAGATGGACACTTCTTAGGAGGTTTTCAGACAAAAAGAGTTAGAGAGATGGTCCACTCAGTACCAAATGGAGGGGGGGGGGGTCCTATACTATTGAATACTACAGTAATGTGCTAACCATTATACCATTCATTCTCATTTAGTTTTTACTCATATTGAACACATTGAACAGCTTGGAGTCTATCTTGCAGAAATGGCTATTTGGATGTAGTGAGCTATTTCCTTAAGACAGGGAAAGTTAGTGCACTGGTTAAGGATTCACACAACCGCTCATTGATATTTGTGGCTGTTACGTATGGTCAACCTAAAGTCATCGATTTTCTGTTGAACCAGGTGAATAAAAAGTCCCAAGATTTTAACTAAGCAGTCAACTGTATTATATGTTAATCAGCTCTTTGCTCAATTGGTTATTAAGTATTTGTCTTGATTGTTTTAATCGCTACTTTCTATCTAATAACTTGAACGCCTATTAAGCATTTTACTTTAACAAAATGTACAGATAAATTTCTGTGTTAACCCACTTTTTTCTCGTATCTGAATGTGAGAGAATTTGTATTGATCAAGCAAAAATTATTTTACCCCACAGCATATTGAATATCACATTTTAACATAAGGCAATAATTTTTACTAACACTGACCGCAAACCTACAGTCAATTATAATATCAATCATATATCAATATGTATTTTTCATAAATACTTTATTATATTTATTATAATTTTTATATAGAAAATTTTCTACTACATAATATATATATATATCTATAGATCTATATATAATTTTTGTATACATAATAGGTGAAGACATATCCAAATATTAATGAAGCCACAGCAACTGGAAACACTGCTCTACATGCAGCAGCCAACTTAGGTAACCCTGGTGTGACGGGGGCTCTGCTGACTATAAAGGGCATTCACATAAATACCACCAATCCTCAGTGTGAGGACGCTACTCCACTTCACCTGGCTGTCATGCATGGTAAGTATTACTCGTTATTTAAAGGATTAACAGAATTGTACATGTTTGTATATGATTAACCCTTAAAAGTGCTGAATTAATTTGTAAAAAAACATCGCAGCCAATTGGTAATCATCATTAATGTCTTAGTTAGCTCTTTCCGATTCATTTGAATACCTATGTTATGCGTCTATGGCCATTAATAATATTTTTAATAGCCATTTCTCTTACAGCGCGGGGATCGACTTTAGACGTCAGAGTCTATAAAAGTCAGATTTCGACGACTAAAATCAATCCCCTCGCTGTAAGGTTTAAGTACAATTATGTTAACCCTTATTACATTAACCCAGCGCTACACTGAAAATTAAAATTACTCATATTTTATTTAATTTGAGACCAAACATTTGCAAGTCTTCGATGTTTAAAAGCACATTTCATTACCAATAACAAAGATTTGATTGGCTAATAAAATAGATTAAACACAACTCTCACGCTTCAGTCGTCACAATTTGACTTCTGTAGACGTCAGATTCTGTCGTCTAAAGGCGATCTCCGCACTGTAAGAGTAAAAATATTTCTAATGGTCATAAACCCATAACATAGGTATTCAAATGAATCGGAAAGAGCTGACAAAGACAGTTATGATGATTTCAAATTGAAACAAACCCTTTGGCCTTTAAGGTTTTTATAAAGCTTAAAGCGCTTTAAGGATTAAGCATCCTTGTCACATTTACAGGGTTACTGTAACTTTGTATATTAGTAACACTTTGTTGCTGGTGATATCTACGTCAACTCTATGTTTTTTAAGACAA
The DNA here is from genome assembly GCA_964017125.1 of Flabesymbios commensalis. Lineage (NCBI taxonomy): Eukaryota > Metazoa > Annelida > Polychaeta > Terebellida > Flabelligeridae > Flabesymbios > Flabesymbios commensalis. The sequence continues at coordinate 46,210,771 of OZ024904.1, forward strand.
AAAAAAAATTATATTGTAATATTCAATGCTTTTTAGGGTAAAACTTTAAAAACATGGTTAAAAATCAATGCTTTTCAAGGTGGTGAATGAACCCGGCATTTAGGCCCACATCATTAAATGTATGTACAAAAAGGCATATTTCTAACAAATTAGAGAATATGAAATGGTATAATGTATTACAATTCAAGTTATGTTCTGAGCTTTCATTTTATAGAGCTCTGTAGCCTACTCAGTCTTAGAAATTTAATTAAATCAAGCCTTTTTTTATTCACTGAAATCTCAAGGCCAATGAAAATAGGTAGAAATATCTGGGTGTTAAAGGATTAACAAATGGCACTGCCATGTGCAGTGTTGCAAAAAACATAAATGTCACTTGATGATCACATAGTATCAGAAATACATAAGATATTATATCTTATGTATTTCTGATAGTATGTATCTGTGGCTGTGTAAAATCATAGTGCTGTGTGATCAAGCAATAATCATCGGATGGTGAACAAGGTTTCTGCAGAAAAATAATAATTTATAATGGCTTTTTTACTTTAATTTGTATGACTTTCTTCTGATAGAATTAAGTATATACTTGCATCTAAACTTTTTTCTACTTTTTTTAGGGCAAAAATATTGTGTATGAACAAGAAAGAAATCCTTCAGTCTTAAAAACATTAAAATTAAATGTTTTTCCATAGCTGTGTATAGATGGCACGTTTAGCCTCAGGATGACGATCGTACATAGATTCGACACAAATGTTCCATAAGGACATGTCCTATGATGTAGCTGTAGGCCTATAATGCTACTACATCGTCATCTCACAATTCATTGCGTAGATCCTTATAATGTATGTATCAGCAATAGTTTAAATGCATAGGTTAAGCATTATGCTATTTCTACTATGTCCTACCAATTTGATACATGCTACTATTTAGGAAGATTCCTTTATAACTCATCTCTAAATTTCTTTTTCCTTTGACCATACTTGTTTATTTTACAGGACACAAAGAAGTTGTCAAGCTCTTATTAGATGCTAATGTGGACACCACACTAAAAATGGGAGATTTAACTGCAAAAGACATTGCCCAAGATTTTGGACATTTTAGCATGTTAAAGTTTTTTCCATGATTATAATGATAATGATATGGTCAATAGGTAATTATGCTCTGATTGTGTTTAAATTGTAATAAAGTATATATATCTTGTAGACTACTTGGGTTTTGAGAATATTTCTATGTCTTAAGTTATTAGTTATACATGTAATAAATAAATTGATCATGAGAAAACCACAATACTCAGAATTGCACACCCCATGTTTATTTTTATTGGAATGCAGTGTCGACAATTTCTTTTGATTTTTACCAGTCTTGTGAGCTATATTATGTGAATAACTAAAGTAAACTTTCTCCCTTCTCTGATATTAAGAAGTGATTTTTCCAAGAAATTTTTAAAAACATTCTCTAATACACATACTAATGATTATTTTGTTAATATTTCGTGACTTTATAATTTATAAATATAGTCATCGGGTTTATTATTATTAAGTTAGTGCATCAGCACTAACTCTATAAAACGTTTTCGGCATCATGAATATCAACAAGCAACGGAAGTGGAACATCTTGTCAAAAAACAGAGAACTCTTGTATTTCACATCTTCATCCAGCAAAATACACCGAGTATAGCGTGTTCCTGCACTAATTTACAGTGCTCAGTTGTATTTTTTTTTATATATTATTTATATATTTTGTTTTGGGAACTTAACTGCCATGTATCTCAAGACTTTCATTGGATGTAAACTGGGTCAAGCTTCCATGGTGATAGGAATTATATAGAGTGAGGGGTGGTGATTATATGGAATAAGGGTGTTGACAAACCGCTCAATGTTGTTACAGATATTTGTTAAATATCAGATGATTTTTTTCAAAACAAGTCTTGCTCCCTCTTACCATTGTAGCATTTCCATCTGAATTGAAGTGTTCTATATTATTACCTTACACAGTCATGCAATTTGTTGTTGGAGGCTATTACGGAAATCGCAGACATGATCTGCTTTAATACTTGTAAAGTAAGCATACTGCTGCAAAGCCAAAAAGCAGTATCTGCTTACTTTTTACTTCTAAGTAAGCAGATACTGCCCTTTGACTTTGCACGGCAGTATACCCACCCGGTCACACGTCTCCTCACCAGCTGTGATTATGAAATACACGAAACCTCACCACCCTGCTCACTGCTGACTGTCAACTAAAACTATTTAATTGGCAAATATCTCTGGATTAAAATTACATATTTTTTTTTTTCGGCTAAAACCATCCAATATTAATATATTACATACATGTACTTCCTCAGCCCCAATATTGACGAAATAACCATAAATTTTGTAAGTCAGGTTGTAAGTCACTCACCAACCTAGAGAGAAATTCCGTCTCTAGCGTGGCTGTCCGTGAAAGAGCGATGAGAGGACTGTTCCACAGTCTATCACCAACCTAGACGGGGAGATAGCTGTCTGGTATCTGTGGGGTTGTTGATCCAATGCTTGGCGAATGTTGGTCCAGTGTCCTAGACGGTGGGCCAACATTAGCCAAGCATTGGCTTCTATGCATAGGCTATCAATGTGATGCCAACGTTGTTTGATTTGAAGATTCATTAAAAAATTTAACATAGAGTAGGCCTACCAGTAAGTTGAATTTTCTGTTCAAAACTTTAATGCACTAACTTACAGCGTTCTTGTTCATAAATTATTTAAATTAAAGCAGCTCCTTGGGATGACATCAATTTTCGTTTTTAGTTTTGAATTGAAGTAGTGTATCCCCCAGATCATGATTTTATTTTTTTCAGAGTTTTTAGATTTTTAAAAATATTTTTCATCACTATTTCTATGAATCCGTTTAAAACCCAAACAAACTTTTTGTACACCTAAACACTGGCTCGAGGTCGGTTAAATGTTCCTAAAGCATTGGGCCACATGTTGATGCAGTCGGCCCAGCGTTGGGCAGACATTCAGTGCTGCAGGTGCAACCCCCCATGTCCTGACTATAAGACACCAATAAGCGGCGATTGCTTTGATCTTAGGGTCCAAGACGTGGGAAAATATGGTGTAAAGTGCTGTATATTGCTGACTTGTTTTGTTTACATGGTAATATACGACCTGGAAATAAACATAATTCACTCTTGTTCGGTGCTTTAAAATTGCTTTTTGACTTTTTTTGTATTTTTAGTTAAGATCAGCAGGTTATATAGCTTCATATAAATTAAATTGTCAATATTGACAACGTTGAAAATGTCTCATCCCAAGGGGTCCCTTTAAAAATAAATAATTAAATAAAAAATAAATGATTTTCTAATATTGCAAAATAAAATACATTTTGCCGTCATGTGAAATACTATAGGCTTCATATTTTTGTATGCTTTAGGGGGCCACCATTAAATCTCCCAAGGGGCGGGCTGAAGTTTTTGTTGCAAACAAATTATTTATTTCAACCCGCCTCGACGGCGTGCTCAAAATTTCAAATTTTATTGCATGTTTATGTAGAACAGTTTTAAATTATTTATTTCTCGCAGAGTCTACCCGAAATTATTTATTTCCAAAAAAATCCAGCCCCCCCCTCCCTTGAAAATGAATGGTGTCCCCCTGATAGTGATCGTCATTTTTCCAAAAAAATATCATTCACGCAATGTAAAACTTTATACAAAACTTTGTAATGTCAAGAAATGATTGGTGAAAATTCAACGGTGCAAAAAGGGAATTTAATAATGCTATTCACCACAAAATATTTTTATTTTGTCATCTTTACATTGCAATTAATTCTACATAATAACGCTAATGATAATTATGCTCTAATTTCCGCTTACCGGTAGAACTAAAACAATATACACTACATTCAACAAAATTGTAATTATGCATTCCCCATGATGCATACATTTAGGCCTACCCATATGTTCATTAATCATCAGATAGCCACCATCTCTGTCTATGGCAGGGATTTTTAAACTTTACCTCGAGAATCGCTAATCTGCATCGCTTGTGTTTTTGGGTGCCTGACCGTTAAATGAAAAATCTTTAAATTCAAAAAGTGAGATAGAGAGGATGCATTCATTTTCACTACAAAATGTCATTTTTTTTATCGTTGTCTTTTTATTGATGTCTAAATATCCTCAGCCCACATGTTGCCACGTGACATGGAGGTGGGCGAGCCAGGAGCGAGTTATAGTTGCAGTCGGCTTCCACCGACATTGGGTGTTTTTCGCAGATATCTCAGTCGATCCTTAATCAATTTCCATGAAATTTTGCAAGCACTTAAAATTTAGTGAAATGTGAGTGAGCTAAAATTTTTGACCATTTTGACATGTAACGAGTTAGTGAAGTTTCGAGAAAAAATGAAACCAATGGGTTTATAGAGGAGTGTCATTTAGAATTTTACTACATGTGAAATGGTGTGACTTGTACTACATGATATTTTTGATTAATTGTTCAGCGTAGTAGCCGAAAGAAAATTTCAGGACAATCGGATGATAATTGCCTGAGGAATTAGCGAAAAACATGCAATGCAAAAATGACAGATTAAATTTGACTTTTACTACACAGTGGAGAGGAGTGTTAAAAACTTCGCTGACAGTAGTAGTATAGTGCTGCAGCAATTGTGAGATTATTTTTCACCACCAAAACTTTAAAATATTAATAAGATGCATCCTATGCCAAATTAAAGGGATAATGAATATTGGGGATGCCAATGCGGTAAAGTTGGACAAAATCGGGGAGCTAACCCTTTATGTCGGAATATGGTAAAACAATTGAGAAATATTACAAAAAAAAACACATGGGCATTGTAGCATTGATTTTCAGATTAACCAATCAGCACATGCGATACACCAGAGAACAGATAATTAAATTTCCGTTGTAATAATACATCACCTATTGCCGTAGAGTAAATAGTTTTTTATTATAAAATAATCGAAATTAACAACAAAACAAACTAGTCAACATGGTCAAAGAAAACGACATAATAAATCGCAGTTGTTGGACATATCCATATCTAAATGTCCATATGTTATCTGAACCCAGATATGTGTATGCTTGTAAATGTGTGTTATTTATAAATGTCATACATGTACATATTTTTTAATGAAAGAAAATGTATATTTAGCCTGGGCTGAAATATGAAACTTTGCTCGAGATTTTAGTGTAGCCCTATACTTCTTTATTCACTTGTTTTTACATAATTTGTGTGCGCTGAATTCGAATCTGTCGGATACCATTCTATATTTGGTGACCGTCACCTTCAAATTAGCAGAACACAAAATGGCCACCAAAATTTTAAGAAAACCCAATAGGCCTATATTTTATGATTTGTCCCACATAAAAGGACAATTTATGGTTTCTGCAATATTTTTAATTGATAATTTTTTCTTGTATCTTTGGGAAGAAAGGACCTTTATTTGACCTTTAAATCCAACACACCCACCGTTTTTGATGTTGGCCTATTTTCTGTCACTATAAGTATACTGCTAAACATGTTGACTATATTATGACGTATTTGTGGTAACATAGTGGATTAGGAATAAACGTTACTAACGAGTAAATTTGCAAGAAAAATTCCGAAATGGCCGCGAAATTCACATGAACAAGAAACATGGCTATTGAAATGTAAATTAAACCTTTTTTTTATTTGTGGCACGGAATTGTCAAATTTATTTATTTTTTATGACTTTGGGGCCGAAACAAACATTTCTGATGTTTATTGTTCATCGTCTGACCTATTGTTTATCGTAAAATCCAATATGTATGTCATTTTACATATTTAGGCCTATTATTAAAATAATGACGTCATTCTAGATGTTAGAATATACTGTGCTTAGTTTCGAATGCCTTTTAACCTAATCTGCCGTATTACAGTCTTATTTTTTTATAGATTTTTATTAAATAAATGTTGTTTATGATATTATAGTTCACGTGCATAAAAAAACGTTGTTTTTTTGTGTGTTGGCGGTAACCATTTTAAATTTAAAGGTCAAATAGTAGGCCTATTATATAGGTCATTTTGATCGAAAAAGAAGAGACATAAATTTATCAACTCCAAATCATACAGAAACCAGAATTCGTGCAATAATTTATAACAAAAATATAAAAAAGATTTGGTTTTGGCGGCCATTTTTTGTTTTGCTTATTTAAAAGTGAAGCACACCAAATATAGAATTTTATCCGACAGGTCAAAATTGTCCTAGACAGCAATATTTTCGCATTTTTATTTCTAAGACTTAACATAAATATTTATTGTTAAAATAATAAAACACATATAGACCTATATATGTGATGAATCCGATCAATGCTTTTCTGTAACATTTTTAAATATTTCACCATGGGACAGAAAGGGTTACATGCCGGGGTTACATATAACTCACCACTTTCGTTCAACTGTCGCGCAATGGCATCCCCAATATTCATATTTCCGAGATTCATACCTTATAGGATACACCTGGTCTAAATTTGAGTTTGTCTGTCTGTCTGTCTGCCTACTGGACTTTTTAAGAACTAATCATTATTACTTTTGATTGTTTGCAGTATCACGGTATGTTCACTAGAATTGAAAGGGTTATTTAGTATAATACAAAATAGCATTAAAGTAAATATTTTTGTATTTAATCCATTTTGCTAAACATATCACACAATCGAAAATAAATAATAGATTAAAATTTTCTAGCCACCAATTTTATTTCGACTCCTAGGACTTAAACAGTCACCAATTTTAGTTTCTCCAATTTTTTTAATTAATGGCATAAAAATAAGCAGTTATTGCTGAAATATTAATACACATGTAGGCCTATATCAGTCCCTAGCAAACGGCCGTTTGCCTGTGATCAATTTTTTAACATTTTGAAATGTTAAACCATGGTGCATAATGGGTTAGCTCACCATTTTGTCCAAATTTCGCGCAATGGCATTCCCAATATTCATATTCATGAGATTCATACCTTTAATTTGGTATAGGATACATCTCGGTAAAATTTGAGTTTGGGTTACTCAATAAATACTGGATTTTTTTATTAATTGCTGCAGCACTAAGTTACAGAGATAACAATCACAATGTCACGGTGTAGCCTACATGCATAGCAAGGGCACCGAGTCTTATTTGTGCCATGGTCTAGCGCATACAGTTACAGAACTTATCACAATGTATATTTTTTATAATATAATCCTTATGTTATTTTTATAAGAGGCCAAATAAACTGTTTTGAGTTCTATCTTAAATATTTGCGATCTGGTCGAAAGCCGCGCTGGAAAATTGTTTTGAAAGATGTTTTTAATAATAAAAAATAAACAAAACAACTGTCTTATTAAAATACATGTTCAAAGTTGACAGAAGGAGTGTGTGTTATGTATATGTGAATAGGTGGAGTTCAGATGGCAATGGGTTATCTCTCAAGATGACATTCTAAAATTAATGTGAATGTGGGTTTCCATTCTTATGAAGGGCTAATATAATGTTATTTTACATTGAGCCAGAAGATGAACTATGAAATAAACATTGTGAAAAGATAATTTCTGCTCTAAGGGGTCAACTTCAAATCCTTTTTTAAACATGTTTTTAGCTTATATTAGTGTATATTTTTTTAAAAGTCACGAATGTTTCCCGAATAGATTGCACAAACAATGTTTTTCAGACCGTAGGCCTACGTAGGCCTACATTGTGTGGCGGTATCTTAAGTAGCGTCCATATGCATGCGAGGTCATCAAGCTTGTAGAATCCTGGTATGATCTATTGACCTCTGTGGCGGTACGGCGTCTGAGCATCTATATGTGAGGTCATCAAGCTTGTAGAATCCTGGTATCGACCTCTGTGGCGGTACGGCGTCTTAGCATCTATATGTGAGGTCATCAAGCTTGTAGAATCCTGGTATGATCTACTGACCTCTGTGGCGGTACGGCGTATTAGCATCTATGTGAGGTCATCAAGCTTGTAGAATCCTGATATCGACCTCTGCGGCGGTACGGCGTCTCAGCATCTATATGTGAGGTTATCAAACTTGAAAAATCCTGGTACGGTATCGACCTCTGCGGCGGTACGGCGTCTTAGCATCCATAATTATGTGAGGTCATCAAGCTTGTAGAATCCTGGTACAGTATCGATCTCTGTGGCAGTACGGCGTCTTAGCATCCATATGTGAGGTCATCAAGCTTGTGAATCCTGGTACTGATCTCTGTGGCGGTACGGCGTCTTAGCATCTATATGTGAGGTCATCAAGCTTGTAGAATCCTGGTATCGATTTCTGTGGCGGTACGGCGCCTTAGCATCTATATGTGAGGTCATCAAGCTTGTAGAATCCTGGTATGATCTACTGACCTCTGTGGCGGTACGGCGTCTTAGCATCTATGTGAGGTCATCAAGCTTGTAGAATCCTGGTATGATATATTGACCTCTGTGGCGGTACGGCGTCTTAGCATCTATAATATAGATGCTAAGACGCCGATACCAGGATTCTACAAGCTTGATGACCTCACATATTATGTGAGGTCATCAAGCTTGTAGAATCCTGGTATCGACCTCTGTGGCGGTACGGCGTCTTAGCATCTATATGTGAGGTCATCAAGCTTGTAGAATCCTGGTATTGACCTCTGTGTCGGTACGGCGTCTTAGCATCTATATGAGAGGTCATCAAGCTTGTAGAATCCTGGTACTGATCTCTGTGGCAGTACGGCGTCTTAGCATCTATATGTGAGGTCATCAAGCTTGTAGAATCCTGGTATCGATCTCTGTGGCGGTACGGCGTCTTAGCATCTATGTGAGGTCATCAAGCGTGTAGAATCAACGTCAATAAAGTTAGTTACTTATTCCTTATTCCTTATTCAATAAGGAATAAGTAACAGTTACTTATTCCTTATTCGAACGAATAAGGAATAAGTAACCGTTACTTATTCCTTATTCGAACGAATAAGGAATAAGTAACAGCTACTTATTCCTTATTGGACAGAATAAGGAATAAGTATCATAAACGTATTCTTTATTGGAAAGAATAAGGAATAACTAACTGGTAACACTAAGTAACACTAAAACAAAACAAAAATAAAAGAAGCAAATGAATGCTCCACAAAATATGCTGATATACTACTAGTTCTCTGTGTAAAAAAGAGCTAAATCAATAACCTGGCAATATTGACATGCACAAAGAGCTTTAAAGGTATATTCACGTGTTCAGACTTGAATAAGGAATAAGTAACTGGCTACTTATTCCTTATTCGCGTTTGAATAAGTAACTGGTACTAATACGGTGAAAACCACTTTAAAATACGAAAACACATCTAGAATACCCTAAAATTCGACAAAAATACATTCATATACTTGTAATTTTATGAGATATAAGAGTAAAACACCAATCGGATCGCATAAAGAGTAGTACAAGTCTTGTTACTTATTCGGTTTTGAATAAGGAATAAGTAGCTGTTACTTATTCCTTATTCGCGTCTGAATAAGTAACTGGTACTATATGCGGTAAAAACACTTAAAAATACCAAAATACAGCTAGAAAACATTAAAACTCGACAAAAGACGTTCATATACTTGTAATTTGGCGAGATAAATGAGTAAAACACCAATCTGATCGCACAAAAAGTTGTACAAGTCTTGTTACTTATTCGGCTATAAATAAGGAATAAGTAACTGGTTACTTATTCCCTATTCGCGTTTGAATAAGCAACTGGTACTTATTCGGCGAAAACAACTTTAAAATACGAAAACACATCTAGAATACCCTGAAATTCGACAAAATACGTTCATATACTTGTAATTTATGAGATAAAAGAGTAAAGCACCAATCGGATGACATGAAGAGTAGTACAAGTTTTGTTACTTATTCGGTTTTGAATAAGGAATAAGTAACTGTTACTTATTCCTTATTCGAGTCTGAATAAGTAACTGGTACTATATGCGGTAAAAACACTTAAAAATACCAAAATACAGCTAGAAAACATTCAAACACGACAAAAGACGTTCATATACTTGTAATTTGGCGAGATTAATGAGTAAAACACCAATCTGATCGCTCAAAAAGTTGCACAAGTCTTGTTACTTATTCGGTTTTGAATAAGGAATAAGTAACTGGTTACTTATTCCTTATTCGCGTTTGAATAAGTAACTGGTACTAATACGGTGAAAACCACTTTAAAATACGAAAACACATCTAGAATACCCTAAAATTCGACAAAATACATTCATATGCTTGTAATTTTATGAAATGAAAGAGTAAAACACCAATCGGATTGCATAAAGAGTAGTACAAGTCTTGTTACTTATTCGGTTTTGAATAAAGAATAAGTAACTGTTACTTATTCCTTATTCGCGTCTGAATAAGTAACTGGTACTATATGCGGTAAAAACACTTAAAAATACCAAAATAAAGCTAGAAAACATTAAAACTCGACAAAAGATGTTCATATACTTGTAATTTTGCGAGATAAATGAGTAAAACACCAAACTGATCGCACAAACAGTTGTACAAGTCTTGTTACTTATTCGGCTTTGAATAAGGAATAAGTAACTGGTTACTTATTCCTTATCCGCGTTTGAATAAGTAATTGGTACTAATACGGTGAAAACCACTTTAAAATACGAAAACACATCTAGAATACCCTAAAATTCGACAAAAGACGTTCATATACTTGTAATTTATGAGATAAAAAAGTAAAGCACCAATATGATCACATGAAGAGTAGTACAAGTTTTGTTACTTATTCGGTTTTGAATAAGGAATAAGTAACTGTTACTTATTCCTTATTCGCGTCTGGATAAGTAACGGGTAATATATGCGGTGAAAAACACTTAAAAATACCAAAATACAGCTAGAAAACATTCAAACACGACAAAAGACGTTCATATACTTGTAACTTGGCGAGATTAATGAGTAAAACACCAATCTGATCGCTCAAAAAGTTGTACAAGTCTTGTTACTTATTCGGTTTTGAATAAGGAATAAGTAACTGGTTACTTATTCCTTATTCGCGTTTGAATAAGTAACTGGTACTAATACGGTGAAAACCACTTTAAAATACGAAAACACATCTAGAATACCCTAAAATTCGACAAAATACATTCATATGCTTGTAATTTTATGAAATAAAAGAGTAAAACACCAATCGGATCGCATAAAGAGTAGTACAAGTTTTGTTACTTATTCGGTTTTGAATAAGGAATAAGTAACTGTTACTTATTCCTTATTCGCGTCTGGATAAGTAACGGGTACTATATGCGGTGAAAAACACTTAAAAATACCAAAATACAGCTAGAAAGCATTCAAACACGACAAAAGACGTTCATAAACTTGTAATCTGGCGAGATAAATGAGTAAAACACCAATCTGATCGCTCAAAAAGTTGTACAAGGCTTGTTACTTATTCGGTTTTGAATAAGTAACTGGTACTATATGCGGTAAAAACACTTAAAAATACCAAAATACAGCTAGAAAACATTAAAACTCGACAAAAGACGTTCATATACTTGTAATTTGGCGAGATAAATGAGTAAAACACCAATCTGATCGCACAAACAATTGTACAAGTCTTGTTACTTATTCGGCTTTGAATAAGAAATAAGTAACTGGTTACTTATTCCTTATTGTGTTTTCGTATTTTAAAGTGGTTTTCACCGTATTAGTACCAATTAGTTATTCAAACGCGAATAAGGAATAAGTAGCCAGTTACTTATTCCTTATTCAAAACCGAATAAGTAACAAGACTTGTACTACTCTTTCTGGATCCGATTGGTGTTTTACTCTTTTTTTCTCATAACATTACAAATATATGAACGTATTTTGCCGACTTTTAAGGTATTCTAGATGTGTTTTCGTATTTTAAAGTGGTTTTCACCGTATTAGTACCAATTACTTATTCAAACACGAATAAGGAATAAGTAGCCAGTTACTTATTCCTTATTCAAAGCCGAATAAGTAACAAGACTTGTACAACTGTTTGTACGATCAGATTGGTGTTTTACTCATTTATCTCGCCAAATTACAAGTATATGAACGGCTTTTGTCGTGTTTGAATGTTTTCTAGCTGTATTTTGGTATTTTTAAGTGTTTTTACCGCATATAGTACCAGTTACTTATTCAGACGCGAATAAGGAATAAGTAACAGTTACTTATTCCTTATTCAAAACCGAATAAGTAACAAGACCTGTACTACTCTTTATCAGATCCGATTGGTTATTTACTCTTTTATCTCATAAAATTACAAGTATATGAACGTATTTTGCCGACTTTTAGGGTATTCTAGATGTGTTCTCGTATTTTAAAGTTGTTTTCGCCGAATAAGTACCAGTTACTTATTCAAACGCGAATAGGGAATAAGTAACCAGTTACTTATTCCTTATTCAAAACCGAATAAGTAACAAGACTTGTACAACTTTTTGAGCGATCAGATTGGTGTTTTACTCATTTATCTCGCCAAATTACAAGTATATGAACGTATTTTGTCGTGTTTGAATGTTTTCTAGCTGTATTTTGGTATTTTTAAGTGTTTTTACCGCATATAGTACCAGTTACTTATTCAGACGCGAATAAGGAATAAGTAACAATTACTTATTCCTTATTCAAAACCGAATAAGTAACAAGACTTGTACTACTCTTTATGCGATCCGATTGGTGGTTTACTCTTTTATCTCATAAAATTACAAGTATATGAACGTATTTTGCCGACTTTTAGGGTATTCTAGATGTGTTTTCGTATTTTAAAGTGGTTTTCACCGTATTAGTACCAATTACTTATTCAAACGCGAATAAGGAATAAGTAGCCAGTTACTTATTCCTTATTCAAAGCTGAATAAGTAACAAGACTTGTACAACTGTTTGTGCGATCAGATCGGTGTTCTACTCATTTATCTCGCCAAATTACAAGTATATGAACGTGTTTTGTCGTGTTTGAATGTTTTCTAGCTGTATTTTGGTATTTTTAAGTGTTTTTACCGCATATAGTACCGGTTACTTATTCAGACGCGAATAAGGAATAAGTAACACTTACTTATTCCTTATTCAAAACCGAATAAGTAACAAAACTTGTACTACTCTTTCTGCGATCCGATTGGTGTTTTACTCTTTTTTTTCTCATAACATTACAAGTATATGAACGTATTTTGCCGACTTTTAGGGTATTGTAGATGTGTTTTCGTATTTTAAAGTTGTTTTCACCGTATAAGTACCAGTTACTTATTCAAACACGAATAAGGAATAAGTAACCAGTTACTTATTCCTTATTCAAAGCCGAATAAGTAACAAGACTTGTACAACATTTTGTGCGATCAGATTGGTGTTTTGCTCATTTATCTCGCCAAATTACAAGTATATGAACGTCTTTTGTCGAGTTTTAATGTTTTCTAGCTGTATTTTGGTATTTTTAAGTGTTTTTACCGCATATAGTACCAGTTAATTATTCAGACGCGAATAAGGAATAAGTAACAGTTACTTATTCCTTATTCAAAACCGAATAAGTAACAAGACTTGTACTACTCTTTCTGGATCCGATTGGTGTTTTACTCTTTTTTTCTCATAACATTACAAATATATGAACGTATTTTGCCGACTTTTAGGGTATTCTAGATGTGTTTTCGTATTTTAAAGTGGTTTTCACCGTATTAGTACCAATTACTTATTCAAACGCGAATAAGGAATAAGTAGCCAGTTACTTATTCCTTATTCAATTCTGAACACGTGAATATACCTTTAAAGCTCTTTGTGCATGTCAATATTGCCAGGTTATTGATTTAACTCTTTTTTACACAGAGAACTAGTAGTATATCAGCATATTTTGTGGAGCGTGAGCATACATTTGCTTCTTTTATTTTTGTTTTGTTTTAGTGTTACTTATCCAAATTCGAATAAGCAATACGTTACCAGTTAGTTATTCCTTATTCTTTCCAATAAAGAATACGTTTATGATACTTATTCCTTATTCGGTCCAATAAGGAATAAGTAGCTGTTACTTATTCCTTATTCGTTCGAATAAGGAATAAGTAACGGTTACTTATTCCTTATTCGTTCCAATAAGGAATAAGTAACTGTTACTTATTCCTTATTGAATAAGGAATAAGGAACTAACTTTATTGACGTGTAGAATCATAAATATCGTGAGTTAATATAGGACTACAAGGGGTTCTGAATGTTCAATGTCAGGTTTTAGGCTACCTATTATTTTATGTTAATGTTATATAGTCTAGGGAAATATATATAGAAAGATATATTGTTTACATTACCCGGTACTTACGGTAATGAAAGCAATCAAATCATTGGGTTTAAAGGCCATTGACTTAGAAAGATTTCGCCACATGTTTCGTGTTAGTACGCAACGCATAGCTGAATCGTCACAAATGTTTAAAATGACCGAAATATTTTATGGAAGGTCTAATAAAAGAGCCCTCACACGATATAAAATAACAGATAGAATGTTTCAAAATTAACCGAGTGGCTGGCCCAGGCTAAAATCATAAAAAAATCGGTGATTTTATTTCGGCTTCTTAATATGACAATTTAATGCAAACATGTCCATAGACTAGAACTGCAAAAAATTTTTTTTTTTTTTTTTGTGTTGCGCATTCACCAGTTGGGCTAGATATAGAGACGAAATTCCCGTATTTCTAATTTTTGACATGGTTGTCAATAATTAGAACTCCGGAATTTCGTCTCTATATCTAGCCTAACTGGTGAATGCGCGGCACAGCAGTTCTAGTCTATGGACATGTTTACATCATATGGTCATGTTAAAAAGCCAAAATAAAATCACATATTTTTTTTATTTTAGCCTGGGCCAGTCATGTAAGTAATATTTTCAAGGGCAGGGGTTAAATCTATTGCATTCCACCAGCGGATATGTAGTGCTTGCTAATCAGGAACACGCTGTGGAGGGTGGCTTTTGCTAACTACATTGACTTGGATCGCTCGACATAAATTCCACAAAAAAACACTTGTTTCTACATAAATGTCCCGATACACTGTAGCCGGTGTTCTCAAAGTGACTGATCCAGATCTTAAATATGTATGTTACTGGTCGACATGATCATTTCGACCAATCTCATGTCTAAAAACTAGTTTAGTGATATTGAGAATACCAGTCCAGATGTAAGGAAAACATAGTGAAGAGTGATGAGGATACAATACAACATATCTTAAGCCTTTCCTTTTCAATGTCAGGTGGTCGATGTAGGTAAGTATCATTTTTGCGTGGTTGCATTAGGCACACAGTGGTTCAAGGTATTGTGTTTACTAGGCAGAAAAATAAAAACAAATAGATTATATTTCTGACCTAACAGATCTACTGGTACTCGCTACAATGGTGAAATATTCAATGTGGTGCTCGACGATATGGCATTAGCTTAAGGGCAGGCAATCAACCTTGAAGTCTTCTTTCTCAAAACAATAAAACATGGATTTGGATCACTTGAACCCAGGGCCATTTTATTATCAGCATGTGATATTGTACAGACAGAAATGCTTACAATGGATTGTCGATATATTTTTCATATAATTATGTAAAATAACAAATGTTTTCACATCGTAATATAGAGGTCTACTTATTCATTATTATAAACAAAGTAGGGCCTACCAGTAAATGTACTTCTCTTTAGAGATAAAATTTATTGTGAAACAATAAAAGACACAAAAAAGTAAACATCATTTCTCAATTTGTTACAGTCCAATACAGACCAACAATGATTATTTTGTATTGTTTGGGGTTATTAAAAAACAATAATCAGTCTCAAAAACAACAATAGATTATGTAGATAATTTTCTTCTTCTTGTATTCCTGGTCATGCTTGTGGAAGGCGAGTCAAGCAGACTTTTTCTAGTCCTTCGTGTAGGCTCTGTGGTTGGCGTTTTCAGTTGACGTAGCTTTTTATTCTGCGGAGTTTGTAATTTGCATTCCTGCGAAAAAAACAATGGGTAATCTGAGAATTTTCTGACACGTTATTTTTAAGGTTGACTGAAATACAAGTCACACGAGGGAAATAAAAATTGAGCAATTAAAAGGAAAATGTTGTCTGTGAATATTTTAGCAAATTTCAGGGAAAATGGAAAATCATGTTTTTTTAAGATTTTCTTTTGTATTTTGTAGAAAATTAGTGGTGGTTTTCGGTTTGCAATGTATCCAAAATAATTATATCACCTTTTACTGATCAACAACGAAACTACCATTAGGATTTAGGTGAATCTCAATCACATCAGTGTCACTGGCTTATACAAATTCATAATCCCTGCACTTATAACAACATATTACGTATGTATGTACATGTATGCTTTTTAGTTACCGATATAACAGAAATAATATGGAGTCATCCCGATGTTCCCCAGTCTCTATGTTCCCCGATCTCTATGTTCCCCGGTCCTATGTTCCCCGATCTCTATGTTCCCCGGTCCTATGTTCCCCGGTCCTATGTT
This sequence comes from Flabesymbios commensalis, assembly GCA_964017125.1. Classification (NCBI taxonomy): domain Eukaryota; kingdom Metazoa; phylum Annelida; class Polychaeta; order Terebellida; family Flabelligeridae; genus Flabesymbios; species Flabesymbios commensalis. The sequence continues at coordinate 46,227,173 of OZ024904.1, forward strand.
CCCCAGTATCTATGTTCCCCAGTCTCTATGTTCCCCGTTCTATGTTCCCCGATCCCTATGTTCCCCGGTCCTGTGTTCCCCGGTCCCTATGCTCCCCAATCCCTATGTTCCCCAGTACCTATGTTTCCCGATACCTATGTTCCCCGGTACCTATTTTTTTTTTTTTGGGGGGGGGGGGGGGAGGGAGGTATGAGGAGTGTTGGAACAATTTGTTGACATAATTGGAAGATTAGCTTTCTTTTTCAAGATGGTCGCCACTGCCACCTTAGATGATTTATTTTGTTCACTTTTCGACGTGTAGGCCTATTAAATATCACTTTTCCAATGACATATCGCACGAGACCGTTATTTCTGACACCAAGTTGTTTATCTCCTGCCTGACAAAGTTGGGGCGGGGGTAGGCCTCAGGGGCGTGTGCAGCTTTCCGTCAAGGGGGGGGGGGGTCAAGAGGTACTACTTTAAAAAATATGGGGGTTCCTGGAAAATTTGAAAAATCTTCAGCTCAAGGGGGAGGGGGGTCAGGACCCCTCAACCCCCCCCCCCCCCCCTGTGCACTTCCCTGGGCCTACGGTCGTCCTGCTGTTCGGACGTCCGTTTGTCTGTAGCGTTTCGCTTCAGGAGCAGATCTGAGTTCTGAGTTCTGTGGATAAATTTCTTTAATTTTGCACACACACATTCCATAGGGGGTGTGGATGTGCCTTTTGAAATTTCAACTACTTAAATGGCCGACCATCCATCGGCCATAATTAGCTTTAATATGCCTGATATCTGACCACATTTCGTTTTATTTCTGGAGCAGGTCTCGGAAACCTATGGGTGGATCCATTTCATATTGCACACACACCTCCCTTAGGGGGTGTAGATGTGCCTTTTGGGGTTCAGGAAGTTTGATCTACTTCAATGGCCGACCATCGGTCATAGTTAACTTTAATATGCCTGATATCTGGCAAACCGTGCCAGATAGCTAGACCATTGCTATAAAACAAAATGTGCGGTTTTAGTGAGGGATATACCGTCAACTTGATCAAATTAAAAAAAGCTGACTCGCGACCATCATTGAGTTCAATATCTGTAATTTACATGTGCAAACTGTGCTCGACAGGGTAGACCAGACCATAATTGGAAGATTAGCTTTCTTTTTCAAGATGGTCGCCACTGCCACCTTAGATGATTTATTTTGTTCACTTTTCGACAGAAAAAGGTGTGTAGGCCTATTAAATATCACTTTTCCAATGACATATCGCACGAGACCGTTATTTCTGACACCAAGTTGTTTATCTCCTGCCTGACAAAGTTGGGGCGGGGGTAGGCCTCAGGGGCGTGTGCAGCTTTCCGTCAAGGGGGGGGGGGGCAAGAGGTACTACTTTAAAAAATATGGGGGTTCCTGGAAAATTTGAAAAATCTTCAGCTCAAGGGGGAGGGGGTCAGGACCCCTCAACTCCCCCCCCCCCCCCTGTGCACTTCCCTGGGCCTACGGTCGTCCTGCTGTTCGGACGTCCGTTTGTCTGTAGCGTTTCGCTTCAGGAGCAGATCTGAGTTCTGAGTTCTGTGGATAAATTTCTTTAATTTTGCACACACACATTCCATAGGGGGTGTGGATGTGCCATTTGAAATTTCAACTACTTAAATGGCCGACCATCCATCGGCCATAATTAGCTTTAATATGCCTGATATCTGACCACATTTCGTTTTATTTCTGGAGCAGGTCTCGGAAACCTATAGGTGGATCCATTTCATATTGCACACACACCTCCCTTAGGGGGTGTAGATGTGCCTTTTGGGGTTCAGGAAGTTTGATCTACTTTAATGGCCGACCATCGGTCATAGTTAACTTTAATATGCCTGATATCTGGCAAACCGTGCCAGATAGCTAGACCATTGCTATAAAACAAAATGTGCGGTTTTAGTGAGGGATATACCGTCAACTTGATCAAATTAAAAAAAGCTGACTCGCGACCATCATTGAGTTCAATATCTGTAATTTACATGTGCAAACTGTGCTCGACAGGGTAGACCAGTACTGTAAAATGAGACTTCAGGGAAGAATGCAACCTGTAAAATTTATATCACACGGGCAGGGCGGGAGATTATTGTGGCCGGCTGGCTTCTTATTTATGCTCGAGCATAAATGTTTTGTGAAACAACGTTTTCGTCAAAGTCCATAAATATTATTGCATTTCAAACTGAATTTTGCGCACGATAAACTCCTTACCGAACACATCGCGCAATCTCCGATCTGAAGGATAAGGGTTGGTTGTTCCGAAAATCCACACAAAAACATTTTATCAAACAATTTATCAACTGTGAAGCGCCAGTGACTATGCAACAGATAGATGGCGCTATATAAATATGTATTTATTTATTATTATTATCATTTTATTATTATTATCAATAAATATTATTATTAATATTATTATCATTATTATTATTAAAATTATTATTATTATTAACCAATTTGTCATTTTCACGCCATGCTATGAATGCATATAATTATATCAAATATAGCTGCCCCCACTATCATAAAAAAAACATTTTAAACAACGAAGGTACAAAATAGCAAATAGCAAAAGTTCGAATCAACGAAAGTGCAAATCAATGAAAGTATGAAATAAGGAAAGTAGATATTATTAGGAGATATATCTGCCCAGGGAACATAGGTTCCGGGGAACATAGAGACCAGGGAACATAGGACAGTCAAATCTAAATATCGGGGAACATAGGACCGGGGAACATAGGGATCGGGGAACATAGGTACTGGGGAACATAGAGACCGGGGAACATAGGACAGTGAAATCTAAGTATCGGGGAACATAGGACCGGGGAACATAGGGATCGGGGAACATACATACTGGGGAACATAGAGATCGGGGAACATAGCACTGTCTAATTTAAGTATCGGCGAACAAAGGACCAGTGCGAAATGGACGAAATCATAAAATGTGAAACAACTGGAGTGTGAAATAACGAAATTAAGATACTACGAAATAGAGAAAGTACGAAACAACGAATGTACAAATCAATGAAAGTACGAAACAACAAAAGTACGAAACACTGGGAGATGGAACATAGGTAGGCCCTCCTGGGGAACATAGAGAACGGGAAACATTATAAAGACCGTGGAATATAAGGATCAAGCCAAACGTGCAAGACAACAGAAGTAAAATTACGAAACAACGTAGAAACACTGGGGTCTAAAATATGTTGGGGGGGGGGGGGGAGGGTATTGGGGGATTAAGAAATCTGGAGCATAGATATTGGGGAACATAGAACTCAGGATCATAGGTACCGGGGACCATGGAAACTTATCTTAAGATAAGATAAGTATTGAATGAAAAAGTGCACAACAAGAGACGTGTGAAACAAAAGATTGAGAAAAAACGAAAGTACAAAACAGCAAAAATACGAAATAACAAAACGTGCAAAACAAAGAAAGTATAAAACAACGAAAATACGAAACAACGAAAGTGAGCAACTGAGCGAAAGTGAGCAACAGCGAGAGTTCGAAACAACGAAAGTACAATACAACGACAGTATAAAACAAAGAAAGTGTGAAGCAATAAATCCACGGAAAACCTGAAGGACAACATATTTGAAGTAGGCCTACTAAACAACAAAAGTGAAAAACAACAAATGTACAAAACAACTAAAGTGTGATGTGATGTGAAACAACAAACTAGAGCCTGACGGCACTGAAGTAGAGCTTGTGCCGGGCTTCAGGGTCATTGTTTTAACAGGCCTGTGTCCAGAAATTTTTGAAGGGGGTCGAATTTTAGATTGCTGGGGTATTTTCGAAATAAGTTAATTGGACCCCCTGTAAAAAAAACTGTTTGAATTTATATTTGGCGTTGAACAAATAACAAACGCAGGTTAAGGGGGTCTGGGGGCATGCCCCCTGGGATTTTTGTTCGATTTTTAACTACAAATTGGTGCAGTTTGGTGGATTCTGGAGGATGTCGCTGGGGTAAATTTTCAGCCTTGTGGTCACGGGGGGGGGGGGGGAGGGGTCGTGCGACCCTCTCGAACCCCCTCTCACCCCCCAACGGGCCTGGTTTTAAGGAAAGCTAAGATGCAGCTGTTTCACAATTAAGCAACAAATATATTGGTCTAAATGAGGTGTTGAATCCGACAGTAACTATCCTGTATCTCGTATCTGACTGTCGTCAGCTCAATGTTGTTTTCAAAGTTTAGTCGGGGAGGGGTGAGGGGAGGGTGGTGGTCATGCGTTGCACGTGTGATGTTGTGAATTCCCGGCGAAATGAGCCATAGGGGCCTAGAGTGCACAGGGTCAGCCGTGATCTGTCACATCTAATTTTTACACCTCAAGTCGACACCTGTATTGATAGACTGCACATTGATTTCAGTGCACATAATTAACCCCTGATAAAAACGCCCCCCCAACTGCGTCACTGTGTTTATTAGTAGGCCTATATCCGGTCTATTCGGGATAATCGGGTAGGCCTACCCTAATGGAAATAGGTCAAATATGTGAAACTCAATGACCTCGACCTCCTTTGTTTTCACCGAGCTGGCTAACACAATGAAGTATGAGGGAGGGTTCTTATATAACCTTGTTTTCACTGAGTGACGTCACTGCGTTTTACAGAATGAAGTATGGGGGAGGGGGTGTTATATAACTTTGTTTTCACCGAGTGACGTCACTGCGTTTCACAGCTAGCTACTCCCTGTGTGACCCTGGGCTGGGACCAGGATCTGGGACTGTGGTGCAGTTCATTATTCAAAGCCGATCTATTAAACAGAAACTGTTTATATTAACCTGACAGTTTGGGTGGTATAGGCATATATGTTACTAGGCATACCCCAGTCAATGACAGGTAGGGGAAGGTACAAAAGAACGTGTCTAGCAAACAATTCAGTAGCCTAGGCACATTGCATGCTAGTAGGCCTACTGCTATTTGCTCAGATGTGATGGCAGTGTGTAGTGTTCAGATTGAAATAACTGAGTCAGGAGACAGATTAACTACTTCCACTGCCACAGTTGTTGAGCCAATGTTGATTTAATGATAGACCAGCGTAATAACAGTGTGAGACTGCAGGACAACATTAAATAGACTCACTATAATAGAACTCACTATAATAGAACTCACAACTCGATAAGCCTAGATATATTGAGATTGCAAAGTTATCGATATAATTAGTGAGGTAATAACTTGATGTTGAGTTGAAAACAATAATAGCCTAATTTAAATGTCACTTCTGGGGCTTCGCATACTGTAGGCACCAGTAGGCCCTAGGCCTAAGTTTTTACTACAAATGAATTGTTTTTTTTTGCTGGTTTAATGTTAGAGCATCGTCTATGAAGCTCGCCCAACATTAATGCCACATCGAGTGAATGTTTGTTTTGTTGGGCAGTGAGTGGCCGATAGGCATATTATATAGGCCCCATAAATGTGTATTGGCAGGCCAGCAGAGACACGACGTTGAATCAAAGTTGGCTTAACGTTTGTCCAACGTCGTAAATGGTGGACAAATGTTGAACGCACATTGATTCAACGTCTCCTTGTGTCTCCTTGTGTATGCCTCTGGGACAGACTACCCATACAGCCTTTACAGGCAAACACGCATACCGCTGGACAATCACATGCAGCCAGCGTTGTTTCAACGCTGGCACACCATCGACGACGCTGGCCCAGCATTTGGTCAGCGTTGCCGTATTAGGCCTACTATTAATGACAGGTGCACTTCCCAGCAAACACGAGACGTTGACCCAATGTTGTTTTAATGCCGGGCCGACGTCGGAGACGGCGGGCAACATTCAAGCATCATTGGATCATAGTAGGTCACGTGTCACGACACAGTACTGGCAGCTTGGTAATACGAGGCAGGTCAAAGCACTGAGGGTCAAAGTGTACTGCGAAGGTCACGTATCATGCGTGACGTCACCTAACAGACATGGCTGACATAGTATTGTACATGATAGGAATTGATGCGTCATTTATATCAGTGTTCATCTGATCCAAAATCTCAAAATCTGGCTTCGTGGTGCAACAAAAAAAGTTATTCTTAACACACACATGGAGTTAGTTATGTTCCCCATTCCACAAATTTAAAGTTATTGCCGTGAAATTAATCATACAGAAAACCACTCAGACCCACATAGACTGAAAAAGTAGATCGGCGCTCTACTAAAAACGATACTAAACCAACGAAACAACCAAAGTGAGAAACGAGGAAAGGAACTGAGATATACCGTGATTACAACATTGTCCTCTGCTGGCTTCTAGCTGTGACCTTAAGATATTGGTCTGGCCACTCGTCTGCCAACTTGACATAGAGTCCTCCTGAAATTTAATTATATTTATTACTCTATGAGATGAAGTTCATAAACGTTGACTGGCACAGTTTCATGAACTGTGATAAATTGTTATAAGCTTGAAATCTCAGTTTAGTTCATGAACTGTGGTGAATGACAGCCCTGGCGAGTATGGTGTCAACTACGCAATGGCTAATTAACTCATTAATTAGCAAATTGGTATTTTCTGATTTAGATTATCAAACCAGAATACATAATATTTCAAAATACCCAGGTAATTAGTTTCTCAGTTTTCTGTTCAGTTCTGTGTAATATTGTGAGGGGGGAGGAATATATTTTTTTTCAATTAACAAATATAGCTCAGCTAGCTTGCTGTGTTTACGTAAGAAGTAACCTCAGAAAAAATATAATCCTAAAGGACATGGCGCAATGGCTAGAGCGCCTGACTGCCTCGCCAGTCATGCATGCGTCCCGGGTTCGAACCCTGCTGTTCCTGTTTAGGGTTTTCAGAGAAACAGCATTGTTTCTCCCTTCTCAATGTGACTAGGCGATCACGTTAAAGGCGGCCTCGTCGAGTTAAGGTTGAGACCAGTGTATCTACGTTAATTTCGCGCAGGGTCCCGCGCTATGCGCTCCTCACACATAATCCTCAATCAAGATACTATATGTATTTTAGGAAGTTAATACATTTTCATCAATAATTCGTGAACATTTATAAACATCAACATGAACTTAGTTTGTGAACATCATGAACTTAGTATTATAAGTGTTGCTGGCTTATCAGGTTCATTATTGAACCACCTGAGTTACTGGTCGTTCGTGAACAACCTTAATTTTATGAACAAGGCTCAGGAACTTTAGGTTGAAAGTTCATGAATTTCATGAACATTACATTTGTTATTCAGGAACATTCGCGAATAGTTCATGAACACATTTAATGAACGTTCATGAATGTTCAAAAACTATCTGATTCATGATCGTTCATGAACTAGCCCTGGTTCATGTATTTTCTGAGTTTATGACCGTTCATGAACAACCCATGTTCAAGAACAAAGTGCGAGTTCATGAACAGAATAAGTTCATGAACTCATGAACTTTCATGAAAGTCTCATGACCGTTTATGAACACGTTCATGAACGTTGGTAGTTTTTTTGTTTAGCAACATTCATAAACTATTCATAACTGTTCATGATCACACTTGGACACATCTGAAATTTGGTATGGAAGTCATTAGAAATCACCAAACTATCATGGAGAAAGCTAAATTCATTTTATGAGCCGCCCCCTGTGACATTGAAAAATAAATCGAGATCATTTATCTGCAACTTTAAATCATGAGATCAAAACTCCCCAAGCTATCGTGAAAACTTTGAAGGATGGACAGACATACGGACTGTCGACAAAGTAAAGATGGCACTAGTTACTGACTCAGCATCACATAATCTTTTATTGTGGAATATGGGGAACATAGATACTGGGGAACATAGGTACTGGGGAACATAGGTACTGGGGAACATAGGTACCGGGGAACATAGATACTGGGAAACATAGATACTGGGGAACATAAGACGGGGAAACATAGTGACCGGGGAACATGGGTAATAGGGAACATAGATGCCGGGGAACATAGGACCGGGGAACATAGAGATCAGGGAACATAGAGACTGGGGAACATAGATACGCACCCAATAATATAGCATATATAGTCCCTTTATAACTGTGCTGCTTAATTGATTAATAAGTAGCCTATATTATATGGGAACTTTGACAATCTATAATGACACATTGCAATATTATGTAAATAATGTCCCATGGAATAATTCAAATTTGACAGACAAAAGGTTGAGCTGGAAGCAGGCTTGAGGGCCAAAGTACTTGGTACTTCTTGCAGTACTCATTGGTACTCAGTACAGTAATTGTACTCAAGTACTTTTAAAAATGAAAGTACTTTGAAACGAGTACATACAAATACTTTACAAGTATAGCGGGATGTGGAACATTTAGTTAATGTAAATTGATTCGTTTACCATCCATTTAGCTATTATATTGAAAAATGATTTAATTAATACTTTGAAATTATATTAGAACTAGTTCAATTACTTACATCAATTTAAAAGTATTTAACTAAAGTGCACATTTTTTACAATATCAATTTGTTAATTGCCTGTTCTGTCTTGCATATACTAGTATTCTCGAGTAGTTCACAAGATAATTAGGTAGCTAGTCCTAAAAAAATGATAATTGACGTGTCTCTGAAAAACAGTGAGTCATTTTCAATTATAGATCACTTCCCACATTATGTAATTTTAGCAATCATAATGTCTCACAACAATGCGATCACCTGTAAACCATCAATTTTGAAGATACAGTACAGCATAATTATATACATTTTTAAGTTTCAAACGAAAATGATAATATTGATTATGATAGATCTATGCTCAATTTCAGTAGTGTCTATTATCATAAATTTGTGCGGGAATGTCAGGTATAACATGTTCATCTCCAATCAAACCGAGCACATGTATTACTAGTATCATGGTTCCCCGGACCCAGGTTCCTAGGACTTTTCAAAGACCTTTCAAGGACTTCTCAATATTTTTCAAGGACCTTTTTTGTGCTGCTGTGCATGTTAAAAAAGTGGTTCTGAGATTACAAAAATAAGTTTAGACCAGAAGGTATGAAAAACGGCAACTTTGAAGTTTTTATTACTCTTTTTATCAAATTTTAGACCATGCATATCAGTGAAATTACAATATTGTAGAAAATATGAAATGTAGGCCTACATTGTTTATCGATATTTGTCTTTTGACTTTATATTGATAAAATAGGCACACTACATTCCTAAGCCACGTAGTTATTCAAGTGTAGCTTTTTCTTTCATTTAATCATATTCTATGGGGAGCCCGTGTTGGCAGAGATGAAATGCGATTGATCAGGTCTATTGAGCATTCTGATACCTAGAAGTTAAAATCTACCACAAGCAACAGGGTCATTCCATCTGAAATCAACCAATATTCGGGAGAAGCAAAAAAGTTCATGTCTCAGAAATCCACCAAATTTTAACTATTCACTCACCTGGTACTTGGAACATGTTTTTCAAAAAAACTAAGCAATTCCATAAAAATGGTGGCTGTAATGCTCCATTGTATACATAGGGGGGTAGACAAAAATACGCGACAAAAATCCCGGTTGTTTTCTAGGTCTGTTTTCAGATGCCTCTAGATCGTAGAATAATGCAGCTAGAAGTCTGAAAATTTCAGTGTTGAGAGATATTCTGCATTAGATTGTCTCCTTATTGGAGGAAGACAAACTACCCACCCAGGGCTTAGAAAATTGCCAAATATGCTGTCGCTCAATAGCTCGGAGCAACTTCAGAAGCATATACAATGCTGACATTGGTACATACAGGTCTACAATTTCTACTATCTATACCCTGGGTCACTGACAACAGGTATTTAGTATGTTAGGCATCTCTGATGAATAGTTTCTGAATAATTCTGCCTTAAAATTCACTTTTTTGTAATAAATCCTAAACTATTGGGGCCAAAATCTAAATGTTGCACAGGATTTAGGTACAGGATTAGGAACAGGATTGTTCAAGTTTTATCTAAGCCAGAAAATGACTGTTTTAGGGTTTTTTGCGTTTCTCTAAAATCAAATAAATTACATGTACATCATTCATCCTACATCATGAGTAAACAGCTGTAACATGTTCAATATGAACCAGATTAGGCTGCATCATCATATTAATAAAATGATGTTTTTTAAAATATGAAACTGTTTCTATATAAAAAAAAAACTCGAGCTGGTGCTCAAGTACAAAAGCATTGTTTTGACGTATTGTATTTTCGTTTAAATGAGTAAATTGCAATATTAGTAGTCGATACACACATGGATCAGTACTGCCTGGAAGGTCATTTAGATTTCCAAATATTAGTAAGTTCTGCTGATGTCAGTTTCAGTTTTGTCCCATGACATGCACCACTCTGCCATGCTCCGACCACGTGGACATTTAACAGTCATACCTATGTTGACACTGATCAAGCTTGATCTCTGATGGCTGACATTCGTTGTATAAGCTACATGTATTACAGCGGCTGAATTGAGATGCATTTATGCATAAATCTCAAAATGTTCCACCTCAGGACCTTGAAAAATGCTATTTTATACACACTCATGTAATGACATTAGATATGTTCTCAGCTCAACGAATTTAACGTAATTATCATGAAAAAAGGTACACTATAATCTAATTCACCCCTACTGTAATAGTAGAGAAAGTAATCTCTACTAATAAAATCAAGTACTTTTCAGATGGTGCTGCGAGCCAATATAAAAAAACCTGAAAAAATCAGCAGAAATAACAAATATTATTCTATTTCAGTGGGGTTTTTTTACGTAACAATAACGTTAAATTCGTTGAGCTGAGAACATATCTAATGGCACGGGTGTTTAAAATAACATTTTTCAAGGTCCTGTGGTGGAACATTTTGAGATTTGTACATAAATGTTCACTGTTAAAAATATCAATTCAGCCACTGTAATACACGTAGGCTAATACAATGTCAGCCATCAAGATCAAGCTTGATCAACATAGGTATGATTGGGGAATGTCCACGTGGTCGTGATCGGAGCATGGCAGAGTGGTAGATGTCATGGGACAAAACTGAAGCTGAAGATCAGCAGAACTTACAAATATTTGGAAATCTAGGCAGTACTAATACATGTGTGTATTGACCACCATTCTTTCAATTTACTCATTTTTAAAGCGAAAATACAATACTTCAAAACAATGCTTTTGTACTTGAACAGCAGTTCTGAGGTTTTTTTATATAGATAGTTTCATATTTAAAAAACCCCATCATTTTATTATTATGATGATGCAGCCTAATCTGGTTCATATTGAACATGTCTTAGCTGTTTACTCATGTAGGATGAATGATGTACATGTAATTTATTTGATTATAGAGAATCGCTAATAACCCTAAAACAGTCATTTTCTGACTTAGATAAAACTTGAACAAGCCAAAACACCACTCTGATTTTTTTACAAGTGATTGACAATATATGGATCTATACACAGAAGAACAAGACTACATAAGTCCAGGAGCTCCCGCGACGAATTAGAATTTGATTTAAGCAATTTTGTGTAGGGTTTTTAATGTTGTCCTAAGCTAGGTCAACAAGACGCAAGACAACTAGATCTAAGAAGCCCAGTCTAAGAGTAAGATAAGAACTAAACAGTCTGTCAGAGATTGCAAACCTCCATTGAAATTAATGATCCTAATCAGTATCCCAGTAATGGTCTACCTATCTGGCACGGTTTACCCGATATCAGGCCAATCGAGGTAACTAATAGCTGATTTACGGTCATTTTGAGTTCGATATAAATTAGTCAAAAACTTAGGGTGCATCCTCCCCCGAAACCTCAAATTTTGTTTTATAGTAATGGACTAACATCTAACACAGTTTGCAAAATATTGTGCATGTGAAAGTAAATAATGGCCGATAGGGGGCCATTTTGAATTTGATCGAGTCAGAATTTTTCAAGATGCATCCTCAGCTGAAATCTCACATTTCATTCTATAGTAATCGTCTAGCTATCTAGCACGGTTTACCAAATATCGGCCATGTGGAAGTGAATAATGGCCTAAAGGCGGCCATTTTGAATTTGATCAAGTCGAAATTTTCCAAGATGCATCCTCAGCTGAAATCTCACATTTCATTCTATAGTAATGGTCTAGCCATCTAGCACGGTTTATCAAAAAACGGCTATGTGAAAGTGAATAATGGCTGATAGGCGGCCATTTTGAATTTGATCTAGTCATTTTTTTTCAAGATGCATCCTCTCTTGTAATCTCACATTTTGTTTTATAGTAATAGTCCAGCTATCTAACACAGTTTACCAAATATCAGCAATGTGAAAGTAAATAGTGGCGATAGGCGGCCATTTTGAATTCGATTGAGTCGAAAGTTTTTGAAAGGCATCCTCTCTCGAAACGTCACATCTTGTTTTATAGTAATGGTCTAGCTATCTAGCACGGTTTACCTGATATTAGGCCTATCGAGGTAAATAATGCTGATTGTCGGCCATTTTGAATTCGTAAGTTAAAAATTTTCAGGGTGCATCCTCCCCCGAAAACTCACACTTTGTTTTATAGTAATCAGGTAATGGTCTAGCCATCTAGCACGGTTTACCAAATATCAGCCATGTGAAAATGAATAATGGCCGAAAAGGCGGCCATTTTAAATTAGATCAAGTCAAATTTTTTCAAGATGCATCCTTATCTGAAATCTCACATTTCGATTTATAGTAATGGTCCAGCCATCTAGCACGGTTGACCAAATATCGGCCATGTGATAGTGAATAATGGCCGATAAGCGGCCATTTTGAATTTTATCGAGTCAAATTTTTTCAAGATGCATCCTCTCCTGAAATCACACATTTTGTTTTATAGTAATGGTCTAGCCATCTAGCACGGTTTACCAAATAACGGCCATGTGAAAGTGAATAATGGCCGATTGGCGGCCATTTTGAACTTGGACAAAATGATTTTTTTCAAAATGCATCCTCTCCTGAAACCTTACAATTTGTTTTATAGTAATGGTGTAGATATCTTGAGCAGTTTTCATGATATTCCACAATATCAGGCCTGTCGAGGTGAATAATGGCCGATAGGCGGCCATTTTGAATTTTATCAACTTGAAATTTTTCAAGATGCATCCTCTCCTGAAACCTTACAATTTATTTGTTATTAATGGTGTAGCTATCTTGAGCGGTGTTCATGATATTCCGCAATATCAGGCCTGTCGAGGTGAATAATGGCCGATAGGCGGCCATTTTTGATTTTATCAACTTGAAATTTTTCAAGATGCATCCTCTCCTGGAACCTCACAATTTGTTTTATAGTAATGGTGTAGCTATCTTGAGCGGTTTTCATGATATTCCGCAAAATCTTTCAGTCGGATTTACCGATGTTATAAATTAGGTCAAAGTGCTGGGTCAACTTCCAGGTCAAGGTCCAAAAACCTGAAAAGGCACAACTAGGGACCTTAGAGAACATGTATGTGCAATATGACTGTCATCGGCCCAGTACTTTTCGAGATCTGCTCCGGAAACGAAGTGCGCGTCAAAACGTCTAAATAGGTCATAGTTCTGAACCAGAAGTAGGTCAAAGTTCAAATACCCCAAAAGGCACAACTAGACCCCCTAGGGGTGTTGTGTGTAAAATTTGAAGACAATCGGACAAGTACTTTCAGAGATATGCTCCGGAAACGAATTGTTTACGGACGGCCCAACGGCCCAACGGCCCAACGCCGTCACATCATCATTTTCTCCTCTGCAACCTTGCGTATTGAATTCAGATTAAAAATATTTTAACCCGTCCATTAGCCACCTGGAAGTAACCCACATACCAAAAATTGTTATCCTAGCTTATTTTCTCACAAAGTTATAGGCAAAAGAAGAGGCAAAAAAAAAACGGAGGTAGAATCCATAGCTCCCTTCGCTCACCTACGGTGACGGCGGGAGCTAAAAATAGTGATCCCAAATCCTGTGCAACATTTATATTTTGGCCCCAAAAGTTTAAGATTTATTACAAAAAAGTGAATTTTGAGGCAGAATTATTCAGAAACTATTCTTCAGAGATGCTTAACATACTGAATACCTGCTGTCAGTGACCCAGGGTATAGATAGTAGAAATTGTAGACCTGTATGTACCACTGTCAGCATAGTAATACTATAGGCTTTTGAAGTTGCTCCGAGCTATTGAGCGACAACATATTTGGCCATTTTCTTAGCCCTGGGTGGGTAGTTTGTCATCCTCCAATAAGTGTGTGATTTGGCACTGTCAATCTAATGCTGAATATCAATCAACACTGAAATTTTCAGACTTCTAGCTGCATTATTCTATGATCTAGAGGCATCTGAAAACAGACCTGGAAAACAACCGCAATTTTTTTTGTTGCGTATTTTTGTCTACCCCCCTATGTATACAATTGAGCATTACAGCCACCATTGGTTGATTTGACATGGGATAAACCAACAACTACATGTAGTTATTGATTAAATATGTGGCAATGGCAATGATATTTTCATTCAAATGTGTATCATTAGCGGTATTAGCTTCATTAGGATAAATATGTTTTATGTCCTTCTCAGGTTGATCCGAGAAACTATATTTATGGTTTAGTAAAAGTCTCCTGTTTTCAACAATGTGTTATAATTAAATGTAATTTGTACGTATATTTTGTGAAATTGTTCCTGGTCAGATTTTTTTCTGGATCTGCCCCTGTTGTATACATGTATATTTTGATATAGAAAACGAATAAATGCCAACTTACGAAAAACCACACAAAGAGTTAACAGAATATTATACATGGCTTGAAAAAAAAATTACATTCAGAAAATGCTAGTGAAACAGTCAAATGAGTGAACACCATGATCCCCTGACCAGGGGGGGGGGGGGGGGGGTAGGGAGAAATGTTGCTCTCACCTGTGTAACCAGTCTGGTCGATCTCCTGGGACTCTCTAACGCCTTCGGTGAATTAGCAACCTTTTTGACAGGAGTCCTGTTTCTAAGGTTCATTTTCAGGGCTGTGTAGGCATTCTTACATGTGTCCTCTACAGCTATCTGCTTGTTAATAACAGAGTCATTCTCCTTATCAGACGGTGTTTCTTCTTCTGTATTGTAATCTTTTAAAACTGATTCTTTTTTAGTGCAGGCTGGTGAAACACTGCCCGACTTCTTTGTAGGCTGGTCATCGCTATAATCACTTATGCATAAACTAACATCGTCACTTCCATCACTCACTTTGATCTTTTTCCTCTCCACTGTTCCTGATTCTTCATCAAGATTTGACTCGTCAGAATCACAGCTCATTTGTAGTGTTAACACAGGTGAACCCAGAGAGTGTGTCTCTGACCTCATATCATCACTACTCTCCTCCTCCAGGTCAGAGTCCTCACTAGATAATGAAGAACCTTCATTCACGATAGTTGTGTTACCGTCTTTATCACATTTATTCTCACCACTGCTTTGAAATTTAAATATTTCACTGTCCACATCATCGTCATTTGAGGACTCTCCGCTTTCTGATGCCGTCTCCATCCGAGTAACACCAGATATATTGGGATCACTGCTGATGGTGGTATCAGTAAAACCACTGGATTGGGAAGAAGAAATGTTTGTATCAAGCGAAGAACCATATGCCACTGTGGAGCCAAGTCTATCTTCTTTGTAGGATGGGCCACTATGTGGCTTGGGCTTCTCCACAATAGTCACCCTGTATATATCAAAATAATACTTCAATTCCTTATCGTTATGCTAATATTACAACACAGCTTCATTTTCATCATTTACTTCCCGTTCATGAATTTCCATATTGTTGTATCGTGCTGACAAGCACATAAGTGGGCCTACAGAATATATCTACTTCTATTAATTTACCCTCAAAGTGACAGATTAGACAATTAAAATATTCACCCACTTGTAGTTGAGGCCCACTACCTACAACTTTAAGAAAATTCCAAATAGTTAGTCATGAAATCATGTACATGTAATACCAACAGCAACCTACGCAAATGGTCTATGATGAAATATATGACACACAAAAAAAAAATATCACAGCTTAATGTACTTGTTAATGATGCACTTATCCACTACATGTATTTGGATATATAGGTGTTGACCATTTATTGTGAGAAATAATTGAATTACCTTTCTTTACCAACCAGTTTCATACACTCCCAAGTGTAGTCGACAAGGGTAGATTGCTGCAACAAACGTCCCATTCTTTGGTAATGACGATCTGAAAAAAACAAAGTATGGTAAGTTATGTGGAGAAAGACGAACTGAGAAAAACAGAGTATGGAAGTTAGTAGGCCTGTAGGCCTACATGTATGTGAAGAAAGACGTATTTGTTTTCTGATTCCACTATATAACTAGAAATAAGTGTTCACATTATGAACACCAAAGAAGGTTCCCCCTCAAACTTTTGAAATAGAAAACTTTAACTAGTTGTTACATAATGTTAGTTATTAAACAGAGTTATTAAACAGTAGTATGTGTGTATATACAAATATGAAATCTTAAAGGACAGAGGTCTGCACTAAATACCGTAAGGAGTTCTAAATAACATGGTAATCAGAAAAGCAATTTCGAAGATATCAAATGGTATTTATGCGATAAAAAAAAAGATTGAAAAAAATGGTTGCCATGATGTATTTGTCGATTAATGAATGTCATAATAAAAATACAATTTATATTTTAATGTATTATTTGTACAACTTTTTAAGAACATATCAAATGGGTTTTAGCAATATACATACTTAAATAAAAAAATATAATTAAAATTCTATGATTTCCAGAGGGGCTTTTTCACTACATTGAAACATTGTATAATAATTTATGTTGTTTATTTTAGCTCTGGTTTTGGTGCAGGAAATATATTTACACAACATGGCAATAGTTTTTTTTTATCTTTACAATTATCCTTAAAGCGACTTAATCAGGGTAAAATCATAAAAAAATCAGTAATTTTATTTCAGTTTCTTAATGTGACCATTTGATGTAAACTTGTCCATAGACTAGAACTGCAAATGTTTTCTAATTGTTGTGTTGCGCATTTACCAGTTAAGCGAGATTTAGAGACAAAATTCCTGATTTCTTATTTCGGACATACATGAGCAAAATAAGAAATACGGGAATTTTGGCTCTATATCTCGCTTAACTGGTAAATGTGCAGCACAAAATTTAAAAATCTTTTGCAGTTCTACTCTATGGACATGCTTATATCATATGGTCATGTTAAGAAACCAAAATAAAATTACGGATTTTTTTTATGACTTGAGCCTGATTGTGGCACTTTACTTATATATGTATAATTAAAAATAGTATTGCTCATGTATAGCAATAACTGAATAATAAATTTAAATAAAAAATGATACAATTATCATGTACATTTTCTTAAATAGCCATGATGTTTTTGCAGTGTAAATTGATGAATAACATTTTAAATCTTGTATTATAGTTTGTATTACATCCTGTATTATACTTTACTATTATTTTTGTCATTGCAAATTAGTATGATGTACTAAATGGTCTACCCTATATAAATAAAGTTTATTATTATTAGCCAGGAGGTCATTTACAAGAAAGTGGTAGAGCTTGCATCGACCTTCATGGTTATTGTTCTACGGACAGCTAAAATGGAGCATTATCACAATAATTATGAAAGCTGCTTAACTGTTTTGCTCATTTTAAACAAAAGACCAAGTCATATAAAATGGTGTTTAATTTATTATTTAACTGTTTCAAGTATTAAAACCCAGTGAGGGTTTCTGAACTCTGAACTTTAAAGTCTGAAGTTTGAAGTCCAAGGTCTGTACTCTTTAAGTCCGAAGAAATCTGAAGTAGCCTATATTATCCAAAGTCTGATCAGCAGTTCTCCTGATCCTCATAACATATATTATAATGTATTTCTTGAGCTTATTTGGTTACATATGTATGTTTGTTTTTGTTGTGTGACAAATAAATTGTCCGAGTCTTTGAGTCCGAAGTTTGACATCTGTGAGATGTCTGACAATGAAAACTGATGTCTAAAGTCCACAATCTGATGTACGAAGTCTGTCGAAATCTGAAGTTTGATGTGCGATGTTTGTCCGAAAACTGTCTGAATTATGTCCAAAGTCTGAAGTACTACGTATGTCTGTTCAAAACCTGGAGTCTAAAAACCAAAGTCTGAAGTCCAAAGTATGTCCAAAGTCCAAAATCCGAGTCTGAAACCAAAGTCTGAAGTCTGTCAGTTGTTCAAGTCTAAAAACCGAAGTCCAGAGTCTACCGCCCAAAATTTGAAAGTCTGAAGTCGAAAATCTATCTGAAGTTCGTTCAAAGTTTTTTGCAATTATTATAACTTTGGCATACAATACCGGTATTATATATTGTGTGTTTGTAGATCAATTAAGACAATAGCAGGCCGATTGTACCGATAAGCCTGCATATTCCTATAATTATTTTAGGCCTAGTCAAATTTTCATTTCTCCGTTGTTTAATCGAGGTCTACTACATTACAATCTTATCCGAAGATCACATTATCAAAATATCTAAATAAATAGGTCAAATAATATTTCAGAATGAGATTATATAGACTAACATTCAATTAACAAACAATATAAAATGCAAACACACGTGTAAGCCTACATGTATTTAATATACAAACGATTAGGCCTACCTCTAATACAATGTATACTATTTATAATTATATTGATCAGAATTTAATTGGACAGCCCCTCCCCTAATGCAGCAAAGTTTTGTCACCGACACCTCCAGGATAACCAGAACTGCTGGCTATGTACCCAACAAACACGATGAAAATTGTTGGAGCTGTTAGTTTCTCAATGATGGGCCAACGACGGCGACGCTGGCACAACATTGAAACAACATTAGTTGAATGTCTGGTGTAAATGTTTGCTTGGCCCTAGCGAAAAAAGGATATCCCCCATGAACTGCTTGTCGCGCTTTTCACGTAGACAGAGAATGGAGGCAGAATATTATAGAGACATAATTATAACATGACTCTATCTGCATAGATACAGATCCCAGGATACAGATACATGATGATGTACTGCCTTGTGTTTTCTGGGAAGGTGGGAAAACTGCATCGTATTTCTACAGATCTGTAGAAATATGATGCAGTTCTCCCAGCAAACACGAGGCGTTCACCCAATACTGTAGCCTTGTGTTTGCTGGGCGGTGTCACTGCGTTGAGGCCTAATGCACGTGCCGTGCATACAAGCACTTTGCCTGTTGGTGTTCAATGCCAGCTACAGCCAATGTTGCGCAGCCGGGTCACTTGTGAGGACTTGTGACGTTACCAAACTGACCTAATTAATCAACTGGACAGAGGAGGACTTGTTGACCCAGTGAACTGTATATACACGTAGTTCACTTGGTTGACCTGTACGCTGTTTACTGGGCCACGCGTAATCTCTAAAGGTTGACATGGTATCACAGGAAGACAGATATTCAACTGTGTTTATCTGAGCAACTAAATAGAAATCTCAAAATTAGAGCTTGTAGTGCAATGAAGAAAGTTCTTTTTAACAGACACCCTGACGTTAGATATGTTCTCAGCTGAATGAATTTGACGTCATTGTCGTGGAATAAATCAACACCTAAATACATTAAGCCCAGACAACTGCAACAGTGGAGCTTCGCTCTACTAAAAATGAGAGGTAATACTCAATTGACAATAAAAGTTATCTGTAGCACTAAGTCAGTTAATCAAAGATTGAACAGAAATGACACAAAATAACAAAATAACATCCAGCTTGGATGATATCAGCATGACAAAGTCCTATCGTTCTGAAAAAGTCAATGCAGTGTTCAGTAAATTGAATAGTATGAAAACTCAACAAGCGATTTTATAGATATCAAGGTGACAAGGTATGGATGTAGTGGCGGATGAAACAATACACAACACAAAGCTTTCCCCTTGTAAGGGTCAGCGTTAATTATATCTACCAGTGTAAGGCAGTAGTCCTTCTAAAGAAGATTTTATATTTGGCAATTCCTTCAACTTCTCAGGCGTGAAATGTTGTAGAAGAATAGACACAACTTGCTGGGCAGCATGACAATGACGACTATTAGTGTTCCATTCCACCGCAAACCCCAACACAGAATCTGTAAAATCATAGATTATAGCCTACTGTAAACGGTTTTTGACAGATGAGAAGTATTAAACAGTTAGGAAAGAGCACAAAAGCAACTGCTTCTATAATCAAACATTTTATCAAAGATTTTGTTACATATGAAATATTTTTAAGTAAACCAACAGGCCAAAGTTTTTTTTATTTGAAATAATCATAAATGTCTTAGTTAGCTCTTTCCGCTTCAATTGAATACCGATGTTATGGGTTTACGGCCATTACAAATATTTTACTCTTTCAGTGCGGGGATTGTCTCTAAACTTTAGAATCTGCCGTCTCTAGACACTGAAAGGGTTAAGCAAAAAAGATAGAGAATAGTCGACAATATATCATTCAGAAAAGATAGATATGACAATCCTTTTCTTTGTAAATGCAGTAATACAGATGCAATGACACTTTAGATGTTCACACATAATTCGACATTTTATGTACTGTAAATAGTGAAGTTGCATGACCTATATACAATATACTATATATAAATATTTGAATAATTAATTTTGCAGAGGAAAATAGTTGCCACATAACTAGAGTAAGTGACAATACATCACCTAACTGATCCGCCCTCAGTTTGCAGATGGTCCCCGCTAATTCATCTTTTCCACCTGGATTACCAAGTATCTCTATAATTTAAAACAAAACAACATGCTCAATAATAATTTTAGTTCAGTTTCTAACAACAGTAAGTACATGTAAATAAAGGCGATCCAACTTGTGTACACTAAATGATCATTAAAAACTACTCTAATAAGCGCCCACCCCTCCTACAAATAGTATAAATCATTTCACAAAAAAGTTTATTCGCCATTCAATTTGCAATTATTTAAAACCATGTTACCGTAATTATACACAAAGCACCAAAACTAGTCAAATTTAAGACCAATTTGCACAGCTTTTTATTAAAAGCTGCTCAAGCGGACAGTTCATTCATTTGATCGATATATATATTTCCAAAATTGATATGTGTAATCCATCAGTGTTCAGAAAAAATTCTCGAAGATCGAATGAATATTGGTGACTGTGAAGTGTTTACACCAATGTGTAACATAGGAGACTGAAAAGGCTTTGTGTATTTAGAACTGGACAGTGGCACATGGGGTGGGTGTAGTGAGACGTTATCAGGGTCCAGTTTCTGTATCGTACTTAAGTAAAAAGTGTGAATTTTGTACTCAAGTACGTTACAGAAACTGGCCACTGCGGCCGATTTCTATAACATACTTAAGTAAAAAGTTTACTTTTTAGTTAAGTATGCCACGTGAAGCAGCCCACTTTATCTTTTACTTAAGTACGTTACAGAAACCGGCCGCAGGGGCCTGTTTCTGTAACGTACTTAAGTACAAAGATGACACTTTTTACTTAAGTACGATACAGAAAACGGCCCCTGGCTATTGGTCATCCATGGGTGGTCATATTAGGGATTTACATAATGATCAATATTAAGCGAGTTCTCTGTGGCTAGAAGTCACCTGATTATTGTGTTCGGCAACACAACGGCAGCAATTTATATATGTATATATTATGATTTTAATTGCATTGTAACTTTGTATAGCAAGTGGTTTTCTGTACATAGAGTTCTGTATTATATATTATATAAAGTTCAATTCCCACTGCTTATTTTGCTCGTTTCTAATTGTAAGGAAGAGCCAGCCAATAAAGTGAGGGATTTTTTTTTACCAGACTGACCGGTCTAGTAAATTTGTCAGTTTACGAGACATCAGAATTTTTTCCCCGACAAGAATGTTGCAGTGATTACGATTGCACTTTCATTGTCGTTGGTGACATTTTTCCAATGATTGAGATCCGTAAATGTTATCCAAAAAGTTGGGCAGGTGACTGTCAATCTTAATCGGACATTACGATTTAATATGGGTACGGTCGGACGGTAATTTTATTGGCTGAAGAGTCTTCTTTAATATGCAAGTTAGTCAATTGTCGAATCTAACCCTGGAGAGTAATCTATCAAAGAGTCTTCAGAAAAAAATCTTTGAAGTTCAGATGAATTTTGGAGACTGTAGAGCATGTCCACTTGGTACTTTGTCACATTCTATCCTGTATTTTACAAAGTCTACTTTACCAGTGTTGAATAATCATGATAATACTCATTCATGTATTAATTACATCAAACGAGACTGAAAATTACAAAATTGTGATCGTCATTGTACTCGAACTCGCTCCGCTCGTTCTATTTCTCCTACAAGACTCGGGCCGTACAATAACTACTACGTGAATCGTGCTGCGCGTGTCTCTACGATACACACGATGTAGGCCTACCCACCCAATTCTGTTCAATGGTTGGCCAAAGTCGCAGCCCATTGCTGGTTTAAGGGCGTTGCACAGGCTAGCATTCACATAAGGTCAACATTTTATATCAAACATTTTTTGGTAAAAGATTGAAAAAATAGTATTTGTCAATTACTTCACAGAAAATCACCAATGTCTATGCTCTCCTCTTCCCGTGAACAGCTGATAGAAGCCTCCTTGTACACATGCTTTTCAGCAGACATTATTAAGCCACGCCCCCGACCCCACTGTGACCCCTGCCGCATAGTCTGTATTGCATGCCCTGTGTCGCATTAAAATTTAGGCACAAACCTGCGTCCTAGCTTGCGTTGAAGCATGCACTGCAATTTCTCAGAAATGGCAGACTGTATGCTATGATATGAAATTGTGTTTGCTATATTATATAATTGTGTTCAATTTACAGCAATCACAGCTTTGTCTAGTGTAGAAATCCCTCCCTTAACGTGAAGGCAGTGTGTTGTTGACAATGGAAAATACTGGCGCCATTTGTAAGGCTGTGGTCATTAGCATAATCACGTGACTCTCAATACTGAAAGCCCACTGGGACGCGATCAATCTCAGTCAGCTGCACACCCAGTCCTGGTGATGATAGCCAACGTCACACACATCATTAAGCATCGCTAAGGAGGCCTATATGGTGTTATTTCATGAAAATATCAACAAACGTGTCACGAAGTTGAGTGTCTGTATTTGGCCTGTCAGTTAGTGATGAAAACAGTACAATGCTATCAGGTTTACCAGAAAGGTACACACTGTACAGCTTCTAAAAGCTACACACACTGTGAGTGATACATTAAATTCTGAATTACGGACAGTCTTCTTTTAAATATTGACACAGACATAACAATTCTAAAAATTAGTTATTTTGCTAATCTATGCTAGGAAAGCAATACTGATGGCCGAAAAAAAAATTAGAACGTGAAATGATGCAGCTCTATACCACAAATAAGTTGTTGGTATATCAAAAGAAAAAATTATAATCAAAAACGAAAAAATGTGTATTTTCTATTTTTTAGTATAATTAATAGCTACGAACACCATAATTCACTTTCTAAAATGTTATATTTTGCTGTTCAAGTGTCGCTAGCAATGTAAAGTATACACACACACCACAATATGATTTTTTGTGGCACTAAAATAGCCTGTGCAACGCCCTTAATGCCGATCAATTGTGTACGACGCTGGCTAATCACCACTCCACACTGACCACTGCTTCAATGTTGATACAACGTGTCTGACGATGGCCCAACAACAACCCAGCATTCTGTATACATAGGTTACTTTGCGGCCATTACTATGGGGGTGACAATATCATCCCCCGTAGCCAGAAAGGCTACTACCCAGATACATTGTCCCAATTGTGAAATAATCTAGAGCCACTGTCTGCGATGCTGGGCCAACATTATTCCAACCAAAACCTTCAAGTTCTTATTATAGACTCAACCACAAATATAATCGTGAATATTATTATTTCTGAACACTTGTTAAAGACAAAAGTACAGGTACTTAGCCTAAGGACCCGAAACGTTATATTCGACATGTTCATATGGAATGGTGTACAGAAATGTCAACCGTTTCCCACACACAGCACCCTTCTTTCCCCTAAATAGGACACAAACTCAGGAAAAATAAATTTATTGGGCCGGTCCTAATAACAGTAACAACGATAGACTTAAAAATCCACATCTTTCCAAAGCCTGTCATCACTGGGTCATTTGTGTGGCTCAAGGTATTATAAGTTTACCTTGCATAGTCATGTAAATTTGGTATACTGTACATTATTACAAACATGAAAACATAATTATATGATTCCCTGCCATTACCATGCATAAATGTATTTGTGACAAACAAGACAAAACTAAAAGACTCAGTTGGTAAAATATTTGAAATAACTGTACATACCTTTGATTATATTTAGAACTCTGAATGGCTGATGAAGTGTAATTGCTAGTCCTATCGCCTTCAAATATTTTTTTCTGTTTAATAAGTTAGATAACTCCTGTTCCCTAAATAAGATAATTTGCATATATAAATGAGAGTAATATGGGTATATATAGTTTTGTCAAATCGACAAATTGGTTTTTTCAAATAAATACATGACATCAAATATTATTGTTATATCCTTTACACTAAAATAATGTATTAAAACATCTTTTTTGCCTTCTCTCAGGCAGTATATTTTCGAGCACTGGAGCTGTAAAAAATAGATGTGGCTATTTTTACCATTTAAAGAATCCAAAGAATCAGCCTCAACGCTGGGGATACAACCCTAGATGGACTATTATTAAAGTTCAAATAGTAAAATGTCATGTGAAATTTGATGGTTTAGTGACAAAAGACAAGTTTTGTGTCCAAGAGTGTGGGACAGACGGACAAAGAGACAAAACCACATGACAACAAAAAAACCTTAGCCAAAATTATAGTGGTAGTAGATTATTCTTACAATAGAATAGTTTTCTCTTTTTCTTCCCGTTTCTCTGTTAATTCTTCTTCAGTCACATCCTGCAAAAAATAATAACAAAGCAAAGTTATCACTTGTGCATTTTTTATTTCTGCTGTTATTTTTGTCAGCAACATGAAATGAGATAGGGAAATTGAACTCGCTCTCAAGTCATTCTGTCAGATAAAGTATGGATAAATGTATTAGATAAATGAGTTATTAGAAGTGCATATATACATCCACAGGTGAACATTTTTTATATTGTATTGGTACAAAGAACATATCGTTACAAGTTCTGAACATGATGGAGAGTTTTATTATGTAGCCAGATAGTCAGGTAAATCATAAGCATTCCTATCGAATGATTAAAAATAATTCACAAGCCAAAATAGAGGATGAAGAACAAAAAATTAGAATAAAAAATATTAATTATGATGCATTAATACAACATAAAAACATAAACATCAAACTATTTGGTAATAATTTATTTTGCATCCCCAATTTATGCATGCACCGCTCTTGTGCATGCGTTCAGAGATGGCATAACGGGTCCATATAAGAGGGAGACTACTATGCTAGTTTCCTATATGTACTGTGAATGAACATGCTGTAAAATCAGGGAAAGTAATATTCCAATTAATGAGATTACTTTGTAAAAAGAAGAAAGAAATGTAAATCTCACTTTCCACATGAGAATAGATGAGTCACCAGCTCCAGTCACAATGCGATCTTCTGCCTTATTAATGGCCAGAGCCCACACACGAGCCTCATGTTCATCCATCGTTTTCACACACTCGGATGTCTTTATCGTCCATAGTTTGATAAGTCCATCAGATCCACTGATAGTATACATTATTTAACTCAATATAATTATCACAGTAGGCTACTGTAAGACTCGTATGTCTGAACTATAATATTATGTTATTGCCAGTGAATTTCTCTGGTTGAAAGCTCAATCCCACCAATCAAACTCACTGGAAAGTTATTATTAGCAGGTAAAACTAAAAATATAGATCCACTGATATCATAGTATATTAATTTGTTTAATTCAATATAATTCTTATAGTACTGCAAGAGTCATATGTCTGAATTATATATCAGTGAATTTCTCTGCTTCAAATCTCAGTCATTGGAAAATAATATTACCAGGTAAAGCTTACAATTTAAAATGATATGATAATAAAATATGTGAAAAGGTCAGTGAAACTCAAAAAGTAAATTAATTTTCGAGGGGGGGTGAAAACATCACTCGGGTGAATAAATACACACAAACTGTCATGGTGGCATACAAATATCTGCGCGTGGTCTAAAAGCATTAAGTTTTACAATAAAAGTAGTTGTGAGTTACCATCTGAGGCAGATGAAAACAATACAAGACGAAAGTAAGCATTCTGCTTTATAATCAGGTAAAAAAACTTAAAATATATATTATCTTGTACAAAAATATCACTAGAAAAATAAAAATTCTGAAACCAATCGTGGATGGACTCTGTCAATCTGCTATAAGGTTGAAAACAATAGAATCGAATATATTAGGATAAAATAAATCTTTTTTTGTTCAAAATTAATGGTTAATGCGTTTATTCAGGGTGGGGGGAGGGGGGGTGAATAAATTAGTGTTCCACCATGACAGGTTATGCGTATCTGGTCAACCATGTGATTAATGAAAATTAATGTACTTTCCCTAGCCTGATGAAGAGAATTTTTATATGTAACAGATCTGATTTGAAGGTTATTGTATCTTAGATAATGACAGTAATATTGCTTCAAAAATATTACCTGGATATCAACTGCATTCCACGTGACAAGAAGAGAACATTCAAAGCAGAGCTCTCGTGTCCTTCGAATGTCTGAAATTATCAAAATAATTGTGTAAGGGATGATATTGCATTATGAATATCCCATACCATCAACTGTATCATGCACCAAGAGTAAAAGTAGAAAACTGTTTGAATAAAGGTTTAAGAGGTTTCATGATTATATTTCCCTTTATGTTCAGAAAATGTAATTGTACCTACCTTCACACAGCTAAAGTCTGACAAGGCCCAGATTTTAATGGTTGAGTCTCCAGATGCTGTGACAACACACTACAAAACAATTAGTGAAATTTAATTTTGGAAAACATACTAGCTATCTGGCATGGTTTTCCAGCTATTTCGTATTTTAAGACAATAATGGATGCAAATCAGCCATTTTGAATTCGATCAAGCTGAGATTTTCCGATCATATCCCTCCCTGAAACTGCACATTTTATTTTATAGTTATGGTCTAGATATCTGGCATGGTTTGCCAGTTATCAGCAATATTAAAATAAACTAGATCTTACATTTGCATAGCAAATATGAACAATGACACAGAAGCTCATCCTTAATTAGGGCAAGTTGATTACGAATTAATATTTCCGAAATCCGTGAGGCAGTTCTGTGCACATGCCCAAGCTCTTTCAAATAAGCTGCACAAAATAGAAATCTGATAAGAATTCAGGGAGGAGAAGCATTTATTGTGAATTGTGGACAAAGTGCCGTAATCAGGTCTTAATTAGGTGATAAGTTAACTAGATGTAAGTGCATTTAAACACCCAAGGCTCCCCCTCGCACTTTTCAAATAACAGTTCTACATTAACTATATTTTTACCAGATAGTCAATTTGTACATGTAATTATCAAGTAATACTATGAGGCAGAGGCTAGCAGCTTTAGGCTGACTAGGTGCTATTTTGACCCCAAAAGATGACCCGGATATTTTCCCGAACTTTCTGAAAAATTGATGCAGTCTAGGAATTAATATTAGCATCAGCCATGCAGTATGTCGAATATTGAGTGTATCGAATAAGCAGCTTTAAGTTATCAGGGTGACAAGGTTCTAATTTGACGAAAAAAGATTAAAGAGGATGACAAGGTCCTAAATTGACGAAAAAAGATTAAAGATGGTCACCATGACTCCAATATTTTCCCCAACTTTCTGAAAAAAGCCTAGAAATTAATACTTGCATCCAGTATGTTGAACAAGAAGTGAATCAAAAAAGCGGTTTTGTAGATATAAGGGTGACAAGGTCTTATTTTGAGGAAAAAAGAATAAAGATGGCCGTCATGACCCGAATATTTTTCTGAATTTTCTGAAAAATCGATGCAGCTTAGGAATTAATACTTGTATCCAGTATGCTGAACACCAACTGAATTGAAAAAGCAGTTTTGTAGATATCAGGGTAACAGGAGAAGGCAGCGGGCCATGCGGAAGAAACCGTACAAAAACAAAATGCCTCCCCCTTACTTAATAACTAGATTTGCCTGAGGGGCAAAGCTTGCGTCTCCACCCGCCCCACATAGATTTAGCAACCAAAATACATTAATTATTGAGAAATACCGTACTGTCGGCAATTTTGCAATGTGAACCACGCAAAAATGTGATGTCAGAATCACACTAAAATGTAATCAACATATGTCCAGGGTAAGTTGCTTCCCTGGAACAAATTGGTGAAGCAGCTCTTGAGAGCAACATGTGATTTGTTGGCCATCTTGAATTTTGTTGAAAAAATGAAAAAAGAAAAACAATTCTCCTGACAATTTTCTCAGGGCCAGTGAGCGTACCCAAAAGATAACAATTGAGCTGTATAACTATATTACCAAATTTTGATAATAGCCAAAATGAGCAAAACTAAAATATCAGCTAAAATCCTAAAACGTAAAAAAATATAAGTTTTTATTATCATAATCACACCAAGAACTAATCAGCACACGACCAGGGTAGGGTTCTTCCTTTGAACCAAGCATAGTACAAATCCATGAAGCAGTTCAAGAGAGTGAAATAGGATTTTGGTGGCCATCTTGGATTTTGTTGAAGAAGCTGAAAAACGCCCTAAAAAATTACTGGGCAAATTTCTTAGGGCCAATATGCATACTGCAAATATTTAGAAATAATCTGGGCAGGGATGTATAGCTATATTACCAAATTTTGATGATAGCCAAAATGAAAAAAATGAAATATCAGCTAAAATTCTGAAACGCAAAAAAAGCTTAAGTTTTTATTATCAGAATGACACCAAAAACTAATCAGCACACGGCCAGGGTAAGGTCTTTCCTTCAAACCAAACATGAAACAAATCCATGGAGCAGTTCAAGCTCTAGAGAGCGATATAGGATTTTGGCGGCCATCTCGGATTTTGTTGAATAAACTGAAAAACGCAAAAAAAAAATAACCAGGCAAATTCCCCAGGGCCAGTATGCCTAATGCAAATATTTGGAAATAATCCGAGGGGTTTCCGAGTGAGAGCAGAAACAAAATGCAGCTGCGGAGAGGGCGAGCGGACTCAGCAAAAACAGTATGTGGAGCTAAGCTCTTGCAAACAAAGGAAACAAAATTAAAATCGGATAAGAATTGAGAAAGGAGAAGCATTTCTTGAGAATTGTACACAGACTGCCCTAATTAGGTCTTAATTAAGTCATAAGTTTAATTAATAATAACAATTTCTGAAATCCGTGAGGAAGTTTAATGCACAGGCACAAAATATTTCAAACAAACAAAACAGAATCGAAATTGGATAAGAATTAAGGGAGGAGAAGCATTTCTTGTGAATTGTGGACAGAGTGCCCTAAATAGGTCCTAATTAGGACATGTAAGGACATGTAATTAATAATTACAATTTCTGAAATCCGCGGAATTGTGGACAGATGAGAGACGCAACACGATGGCATAAGCTCATCTAGGCCTAAAGGCCGGATGAGCTAAAACTGTTGTGAAGATTGGATGGATATTGGCGACTGGAGAGCGTTCATGTCGATGTTGAATATGCAAATTAGCTCATGGCTGCCATATTGGATATGCAAATTAGCTGATTTTCGAAATTAAGCAGTATAATCCATCACAGGGTGTTCAGAATTTTTTTTTGAGAAGATCGGATGAATATTGGCGATTGGAGAGCATTCACGCTTTACATCGATCTTGAATATGCAAATTAGCCCATTGCTGCCATCTTGGATATGCATAGACTGGTTTTCGAACTTAGGCAAGATAATCTATCAGAGGGTGGTAAAAAAAATGTGTGAAGATCAGATGAATCTTTGCGACTGGAGAGCGTTGATGTCGTCGAATTGTTGAATAATTATAATAATAATAATAACAACAGCAGCACTAAAACAATAAGTTCCCACCACATAGTGGGTGGAGACTTAATAACAACAATAGACAGCACTAAAACAATAAGTCTCCACCACATAGTGGGTGGAGATTTAATAAAGCTTTTTTGGCCAAGAGAAGTAGGTAAAACTAGAAGGGAATTCGACACATATACATCAATTGTATGCCTCCGCCATCACATGAGGCCTATCTAGGCCTACTCTATCTACTCTCTCCCTGACCTTGAGTTATCGTGATGACAATGCAGGGTTTTTTATTGTTATTTTCAATTCATTTGAAGCTGGCAATTGCATCACCCAATGTCAGCTTTAATTAAACACAAATTCAAGTGATAAAGCAGCACTTAAAAAAACAGAATTTTTACCTGATCAACAGGAGAAAAGTTGATTGACCAAATGCCTCTTTTGTGTCCTTGAAACACACCTAGGAGATCCAAGCCAGGTGCTCTCCATAACTGCAAGTAACAAATAATTATTTTGACATTGTAGCCTGAATATATTTGAAGAAAACGCATAAATTCATAAAAAAAATTATAGAAAAAATAATATAAAAAAGGTTTCTGGCAATCTCTATTTAGAATTTTTGAAAATCACTTGTAGGAAATGTACAGTGCTGTATAAGTTAGCATTTCAGAGTGCACAACTGTATAAGTTAGTATTTGGGAGTGAACCACAGAATAAATTAGCATTTGGGAGTGCAACACTGCATAAGTTACAATTTGGGAGTGCACCTCTGTATAAGTTAGTATTTGGGAGTGCGCAGCTGTATAAGTTGGCATTTGGCAGTGCACCACAATATAAGTTGGCATTTGGCAGTGCACCACTGTATAAGTTGGCATTTGGCAGTGCAGCACCGTATAAGTTAGCATTTGGGAGTGCACCACAGTATAAGTTGGCATTTGGCAGTGCACCACTTTATAAGTTGGCATTTGGCAGTACACCACTGTATAAATTGGCATTTGGCAGTGCACCACTGTATAAGTTGGCATTTGGGAGTGCACCACCGTATAAGTTAGCATTTGGGAGTGCACCACAGTATAAGTTGGCATTTGGCAGTGCACCACTTTATAAGTTGGCATTTGGGAGTGCACCACTGTATAAATTTTTATTTGGGAGTGCACCACTGTATAAGTTGACATTTGGGAGTGCACCACTGTATAAGTTGGCATTTGGGAGTGCACCACTGTATAAGTTAGTATTTGGGAGTGAACCACTGTATAAGTTAGCATTTAAGGGTGCACCACTGTATAAGTTAGCATTTGGGAGTGCAACGCTGCATAAGTTAGCATTTAGCAGTGCACCACTGTATAATTTAGCATTTAGGAGTGCACCACTGTATAAGTTAGTATTTGGGAGTGCACCATTCTATAAGTTAGCATTTGGGGGTGCACCACTGTATAAGTTAGCATTTGGGAGTGCAACGCTGCAAAGTTAGCATTTAGCAGTGCACCACTTTATAAGTTAGCATTTAGGAGTGCACCACTGTATAAGTTAGCATTTAGGGGTGCACCACTGTATAAGTTAGTATTTGGGAGTGCAACGCTGCATAAGTTAGCACTTGGAAGTGCACCACCTTGTAAGTTAGCATTTGGGAGTGCACCACTGTATAAAATAATATTTGGGAGTGTACTGCTGTATAAGTTAGCATTTAGGGAGTGCACCACTGTATAAGTTAGCATTTGGGGTGCACCACTGTATAAGTTAGTATTTGGGAGTGCAACGCTGCATAAGTTAGCACTTGGAAGTGCAGCACTGTGTAAGTTAGCATTTGGGAGTGTACCACTGTATAAGTTGGCATTTGGCAGTGCACCACTGTATAAGTTAGTATTTGGGAGTGCACTGCTGTATAAGTTAGCATTTAGGAGTGCAGCACTGTATAAGTCAGCATTTGAGAGTGCACCACTGGATAAGTTAGCATTTATGAGTGCACCACTGTATAAGTTAGTATTTGGGAGTGCAACGCTGCATAAGTTAGCACTTGGAAGTGCACCACTGTGTAAGTTAGCATTTGGGAGTGCACCACTGTATAAGTATGCATTTGGGAGTGCACCACTGTATAAGTTAGCACTTGGAAGTGCACCACTGTGTAAGTTAGCATTTGGGAGTGCACCACTGTATAAGTTGGCATTTGGCAGTGCACCACTGTATAAGTTAGTATTTGGGAGTGCACTGCTGTATAAGTTAGCATTTAGGAGTGCAGCACTGTATAAGTCAGCATTTGAGAGTGCACCACTGGATAAGTTAGCATTTGGGAGTGCACCACTGTATAAGTTAGTATTTGGGAGTGCACTGCTGTATAAGTTAGCATTTAGGAGTGCACCACTGTATAAGTTAGCATTTGGGAGTGCATAATTGTATAAGTCAGCATTTGGGAATGTACCACTGTATAAGTTAGCACTTAGGAGTGCACCACTGTATAAGTCAGCATTTGGGAATGCACCTCTGTAGAAGTTAGCATTTGGGAGTGCACCACTGCATAAGTTAGCATTTGGGAGTGCACCACTCTATAAGTTAGCATTTGGGATTCAGGGTGTGGTGCACAATTGTCATTGTGTGTATAACTGATTCACGCCCTGTACTGGATTTGTACAGGAAGTGATACATAACAGGGTAAGATTTAGGCATGCAGATCACACACTCTGCTAGTTAAAAAGCACAATGTATTCTATCTGTTTATTGCTCTTAAATTGTTCTATTCATTCCTTCATTCAAAATTTACTGTATATTTAGTTATAATTACCTATTAGTTATAAGTATACAAACGTTATTCACTAAAAGATGTACTATTAGGTGCTTCTACAGTTTTCAAAAAAGCACATTCGATTAATATATATCAGTACAGAACAATACATATATTAATACATGTACAGTACCAAACATATCAACTTCTAAAGTTATATGCTATTAACAAGTACCGCTAAAAAGTGATGTGCTGGTACCATGACTGTGTGAAGTATAATCAAACTTGTTAAATTTGAGAATGTTTATACATGTACTTAGAAAATAATAATAACTAGGTCTATCGCAATACAGGTACATTCATTTTGCAATCAACTTTTTAAATTCCTAAGAGATTGATATATATCTGTGGATTGAATTTTTTTTTTTTTTAAATCACATGTTAATATATATTTATGATTAATTAGTTTATGATAACCTTGTGAGAATTGCCTACATTGCAATAACACAAACCTTTGCAGTTCTGTCTTGTGAGGCTGAAGCAATTAGTTTGTCATTTGGTGAAATGGCCAGTGAGTTTATATCCTTGTCATGAGCCTTCTCTGTTGCATGTACAGATAGTGCAGGTATTTCTTCAGTGGTTTGGTGGTGCGAAGACATTAAATCTTTTGGTAAATTCCATACCTTTATTGTTAAATCTATGCTGCCACTCACCAAGAAGGTGGGATTCATTCTGCAATAGTAAACTTGTTTCAGACTACTAGATAGCTATACATCCTAAAGGCCAGAATCACACCATCAATCTGTGGTACTTACATTTAACTTTCAGACATCAGATTTATAGCTAAAACTATGGGAAACAATATATAAATTTTTAACTCAGGAAGTGCTCCAAATAAGGTGAGTATTTGCGTAATCACACATCATTTTTTTAGAAATTCGCATTGATAAATTATTTGGGGGGTACAATTATGCACAGAGGTTTATTTGTTGCGTAACTTTACATGCCATGTTTGTGGTTGTCATGATCTAAAATGCGTGCTCTTGCGTGCCCAGTTGACACTTGACAGACTCACCTTGCATTTACTATAGCTATCAGTCAAAATATTAAACGCAATAATAATTTAATACAATCATGTACAATCAAAACATTGTTTAAAATTCCCTACCCTAGTTTAGTAATCAACATTCAATAATATTATATGTGTCTTCTTGCAAGCATTGGCATAGTAGTATACTTGAAGACTAGATATGCAGATAACAGAGATGAATCAATCAGATTTAAAATCACATATGACAATATTATATATCACAAATGTAAAAAATAACATGACTTTAATTTCTTATTTCCAAGTGTTTTTAGGTTTAGAATAATTTTCTATGTAGTCAGTAACAAGCACAACCAAATAATTTAAAATGGCAAGATAGTGATAAAATCACCTAGAAAATACTATGGCGCCAACACTGTGTATGTGACCGAGTCCACGAGCAACACAAAATAAACGACCAGATTCTTCACTCATCAACCACACCAGCACTTTGTTATCCTGAAAGAAAATTACCAGCTGGGTTGATAATCAAAATCAAAATACTACACACTGTTAAATGTAATAGAGCTTATAGAATATACAAACACTTGTAGAATATATTCATTCATCCAG
This sequence comes from Flabesymbios commensalis, assembly GCA_964017125.1. Classification (NCBI taxonomy): domain Eukaryota; kingdom Metazoa; phylum Annelida; class Polychaeta; order Terebellida; family Flabelligeridae; genus Flabesymbios; species Flabesymbios commensalis. The sequence goes on from OZ024904.1 coordinate 46,261,361, forward strand.
GGTTCCTACACATTGGAAAGAATTAGCCTTTGTGCTGCTGAGACCGTATACATGTACCAGTATATACGTTTTAATGCAAATTTCAGACTAAATAAAATACCACTAAAATATGTAGTGTTAGATGCTCAGTTAATCAAATAATTCAATTTGGGAGATGTCTATTTTTCACAAATAATATTTTTTTTCATTCTTTTCCAGGACTCCCAGGACAGATTCTATTTATTTTCAGGTACCTAAATAAATGTAAACAGGCAGATAAAATGAATTCAATGACTTTTAATTGAAAGAAATATTTTAAAAAGACAATGGATTTTAGGTGCAAGTTCCCCAAGAAATTGATAGCACAGTCATACCATAAACCAATGTATTTTAGGAGCTTGAATCCTTTGACTAAAATCATAGTCATGAAGTACCATTTTGTGAACAAAATGTCTTTCTAACGGACTGGAATTCTGAATGTTAAATTCAAGGTTTTCAAGCTTTTCCAGTATGCATATAGACCCCGAAATAGTGCTGGTCATTTGTGGAAATTAAAAACTGTGAGAAAAGATCTAGAATAGATCAAAATCAGAGCAGAATGTGATGGTTTGAAAAAATATAATTACTTGCCTTTGAGCTGGTGGTTAACAACAGTCCATTTTTATACACGTCCATGGCCATGACAATACTTGTGTGTCCCCTTAACACCTGACAAGTCCATGTCACTACTTCATAAACTTTAACAAGCTCGCTGTTTGTGGCAACAGCGATGTGACTGTCATTCTTACCAATAAACTTAACATCAAGAACATCATCATTGTTCCCTACAAACTGAAACACAAATTATTCCAGTGATCAGTACGACTACTTAACCCTTATGCTGCTGGGTTAATTTATTTGAATTTATTAAAATTACTCATATTTGTTTAATTTGAGATCAAACACTTGCAAATCTTGATGTTTAAACAAACGTTTTCTTCCCAATAACAGTGATTTAATCATTTATTAGAACGGATTAGAAACGACTATGTCATGATTAGCAGGCAAAGGGTTAACCCTTGTGATATTTTTCAATTCAGATGAAATTTCACAGAAATTGATCAAGTAGTTTGTGGTGGATGCTTAGTTATCCAAATAATTCAACATAAAGTCTAGTTTTCATTCATTTATTTGAACCTGGAAATTACGTTAGCAAACTTCAACTGAATGAAAAAAGGAACAAACAAATTTGCAGCACCAGGGTTTAAATATGCATAGATGCACTGCTTGCTTTTGTAGAAAGTTATCTTATTCATAAGCATTCCAAAAAATTGACAGCATAAGCAGGACTCGAAATAAGGCCATTCCTCCAGTCCGGGACTGCCAAAAAATGTGCAGGAATGGTAAAATTTGTCATTAGCCATTCAGATGAACTGGCACATTTGAGGCCATCCTAGGACAAAGGCCAATTCTAGAAATGACAATTTTTACTCAGGAATGGCAGTTCCCATGACTTGTCAGTCCTTTGGATTGCCATGCCATCAACGTTTAAATCTACCCCTGAATAAGAAAAAGCAACTAGTCATTGATTTTGTTATAATTGCCATACATTTATATCTATATACCGGTATGTACCTGTTTCTGTAAACTGAGATCATCTTCATTATAGATAATTATATTGTGATCAAACGTAACAACAGAGACTGCAGATAGTGCAGGAATCGGCATCGCCATCAGAATTAACTGACCATCTTCTTCCTTTTCATCATTGTTTACCACAGATTCACTGTGAGTAAAAACACAACGACCAGTACTGGCCTGCCAAACTTGCAATACCCCTGAAAAATCAAGAGTAATTGCAACAAATATTATATTGTTGAAATAAACTGCAGATTATATAAAACTTAACACAGGTAGCTTGCACTGTAATTATAAAAGTGGCTGTTTTAATTCACATGGCGGGATATATAAAATAATTTAAATATGTGTATATGTGAAATGCGTGATTTGTGTAAAAGAGTATTTGAAATTGGGATTAAAAGGTCTTGCTGTCTAATTGGATTTAATTATAGCAACATTTTTGTGACCGAAACTTGCCTTTACTGCCGGCAGTGATAAAATGATCATCATTGTCAATGATATTGAGTTTCTTCTGTTTCTTCTCAACAACGACAAGAGATTCAACAACCTGAAATGCAGATAATAGCAGCTTGTTAAACAGTGTATAAATTAGTAGAAGATAGAATATGAAGAAGCTACACAATTTGCAGTATTCTCACAAGGCAATATTAGATTATTACTATCTGAAGTGAGATGATAAATAGAAATCAGTGAATTTATGTTTGACAGTAAAAATATACTGTAGTTCTGATACTCCAACTAAACCTACATTTACTTTATTATACTCATAAGCCATTACATTGCAATCCTTTGATTCCACACCTTACAAATGCACACATTGTTATGTTACAAAAGTTACAAAACTGATTCCCACATCTCCCCTGTTTATGACACCAATATTTCGACTTATAGTTGATGCTGATTTGTTTTAGTTTTCATCTCTCAAATTGGGTTAGTTGTTCAAGGTTGATCTCAAGGAAAGTAGGGCACTATCTCAGAAATGGCTGCGAAGTTGCCCCACACCTTGCAAAATAGAATATCCAAGAGCTTGAAGTGCGCTACTTATCATGGTACTGCTTATCCCAGTCTATAATGCAATGTTTTTCTTGGCTATACATGTCCCAAATTCATATAACTGGTATTATATGCAGATGTAGAGTTTTGTACAATTTATTGAGCGATTAACAATCAGTTAACTTCACACCCATTGACTGTCAACTGCACTAGCAGTAAACTTGTATATAATACTAACAACAGAAGGCTTAGGACGGGGGTCTAGTCATTGTCATACTATGTCACTCCGCCACATGTCACCACTCTCACGGTCAGTCGCAGGTGTGACATTTTACTGCCTAGGGCCGCTAGACGATGCAGTTAGAATGCAAACAATTCACCATCGCATTTCATCCTGGAATTTTCCAATTTGGGGTAGGATGGAAGAGCTATCTAAAAATAGTCTTTGTATGTAGATGCATTGGAATGATAGAAAGGTGTCGGTAAAATATGAAAATAATTTTTAAAAGGCATGACTGATCACATTTACTATGGCAAATTTCACATGTAGGCCTCAGAATGACGTGGCAAATGGTAGTAAGTCATCGGTACATGTTCACTTACAGGCTTATGCGCAATGTTATCTTTACAGCATGTAGCTCAATGCAATAAAAATGGAACTTAGTCTTTACGCTGACAAAACATTATGACAACAAGGGGCAATGCCATGGCTGAGTCAAATCATTGTGTTTTGCACGTGCATAGTCCTGGACCTCGGCGCCATTAGTAGAACAAGATAATGTCCACCACGTGTGGTCGCTCACAGCAAAATTTGAGGCTGTATTATAGACAGGGGTAGAAGTTTTCATGTCATCAGAGGTTTCAAATCTGAATTTGTATTATACTCAGGGTCGCAATATAGACGGGGATATACCGTATTTCACTTCAACCCTAGTCCTGCTGAATTTTTTTTATTGTATTTTTCCAGCTGTCTACAAATAGTATCTCTATTTTTTTTAAATATACATCTTCTAAATTAAATTATTTGACTAACTGAGCATCTACCAGTGACATAAAATTTGGTTTAAAATCTGCTTAAAAACATATATATGAGCGTAGCAGGACAAGGGTTAAAGAGAAATTCCCTGCAGAAAAATATCATGTATTCAGGATAAGATGACATGACCTTCTTGAGATTAAAGGGTTGCAAGTGACACTGGGGAGTTTGCATGTGTAAAGCTACCTCATAAACAGGAATTGTTTTCTTTTTGGCAAAATCCTCTGCATCCCAAACGACTACAACCTTGTCACGACCAGCACTGCAATCATTCATCACAAAACTTATATAAATGGAATCATCGAATCATCAGAAATATTACCACAAGATATATTAACAAGAGGACAAAGGCAGCCATAATAATATGAGAGAAATCCCCAGGAGCTTTCAAGAGAAATGCTCTGTAAATGGTATTGTTAGTCAGCCTCAAAGCTATTTTGGCTGAGAGATGTAAGTAAAAAAGAGGTCAAGGGTCATAATCCACAAAAGCCAGACACTGTAAAGCTGGAGATATTGGCGTTGTTTTACATTGACGGTTTGATAAAAACGCCAATATTTCTCTCCACCAAAAAGAGTGCTTCTATTCAGGGTTAATGGCAGGGGGAAGTAAATCCTACAATATTAATCTCTGCCTATTTTAATATCCCCCAAACCGCAAAAGTTTAATTATAAAGCTGCCAGTATATTCCGGTTTACAAAACTACAAATATGGGTGATGTGTGTGTGCAGTATGACAGCAATTCCCAAGGGGTTACAAAAATCTGCTCTGGAAATGAAATTGCTAGTCCCTAAGCTTTTTTGGCACCGAGATGTAGGTGATAAAGTAGGTCAAAGATCATATTCCCTCAAAAGGCACATCTACACCCCCTGAGGGATTTTTGTATAACAGTATAAAAAAAACATCTTGTTTTACAGTTAATGGCTTAGCTATTCAGCACAGTTTTCCATGTATATTACAGATATTAATGTCAATGATCATCCTATGTTATTTTCTTCAATAGTTATAGGTGAAAGAAAATAGCGGACGGACAGAGCCTGATTCCATAGCTCCTTCTTTCATACATGTTGTGACTGCGGGAGCTAACAAAGCTATTTTGGCAGAGATGTAGGGCTGTGTGTGTGCAATAATAAAGAAATCCAAATGCGGATAGAAAGATGAAAATAACAAGAGCACACTCGACAATAGCCCGCCGCCATTATTTAACTTGAAGTAATTGCGCCCACAAGGTCAAATTATTGACATAAAATGCAAATAAATTACAATAAATCGGTCATTTAAAATTTGTCTTTAGCCATTATTGCATTTGTCCGAGAACTGATCATTAGTAACATGCATAACAAATTTGGGAAGGATATATGGAGATCTTTTCAACTTATCACGCCTGCAAGGTCAAATTATTGACGTAAAATGCAAAAAATCACAATTAATCGGCCTTTTTAAAAAAATTTCAGCCATTATTAAACTTGTTCTAGAACTGCTTATTTGTAACATGCATAACAAATTTGGAAAGGATACATGAAAAAAGGTTCAAGTAATCGCAACCACAAGGTCAAATTATTAACATTATATGCGAAAAATCACAACAAATCTGCCATTTTGAATTTTTTTCAGCCATTATGGAACTTGTTTGAGAACTGGTCATTTGTAACATGCATACCAAATTTGTTGTTATTGTCCCCAAAAGTAAATGTTAACGCCGACGCCAATGCCAATGCCAAACTTTAATTGCAATAGCCCACCTTTTTAATTAAAATTAAAAGGTGGGTCAAAAACAATTTGAATCAAAACATGGGAATCTAGAATTTTAATGCTAATTTCTCCTTCAGATTTTCTTGTTTTAACACTTGAAGCTCTGAACTAGATGTAAGTGTTTACCATGTAAACACCCAAGAAGGCTCCCCCTCCCACTTTTCAAATAAGAGTTATACATTAATTATAATATTTAAAGATAATCAATTTGTACATGTAATTATCAAGTAATATTATTAGGCAGAGGCTAGCAGCTTTAGGCTAGGGTGATAAGGTTCTATTTGATGAAAAAAGACTAAAGATTGATAATTTCCCAAACTTTTTAAAAAATTAATGCAGTCTAGGAAATACTACTACTATGCACTATGTTGAATATTGAGTATATATAAATCGGATGAGTGGCTTTGAAGTTATCAGGGTGACAAGGTCCTAAATTGAAGAAAAAAGCTTAAAGATGGCCGCCATGACCAAAATATTTTCCCAAACTTTCTGAAAAATTGATGCAGGCTAGGAGTTATCACTACTATGCAGTATTTTGAATATTGAGTATATCGGATAAGTGGCTTTGAAGTTATCAGGGTGACAAGGTCCTAATTTGACGAAAAAAGATTAAAGATGGCGGCCATGAACAGAATATTTCCCTGAACTTTCTAAAAAATTGATGCAGCCTAGGAATTAATAGTTGCAACCAGTATGTTGGAACACAAAGTGAATCGAAAAAGCGGTTTTGTAGATATCAGGGTGACAAAGTCATAATTTGACGAAAAAAGAATAAAGATGGCCGCCATGACCCGAATATTTTCCTAAACTTTCTGAAAAATTGATACAGCCTAGGAATTAATACTTGCATCCAGTAAGTTGAACACAAAGTGAATCGAAAAGGCGGTTATGTATATATCAGGGTGACAAGGTCATAATTTGACGAAAAAAGATTAAAGATGGTCTCCATGATCCGGATATTCTTCCGAAATTTCTGAAAAATTGATGCAGGCTAGGAATTAATACTACTATGCAGTATTTTGAATATTGAGTATATCGGATAAGCAGCTTTGAAGTTATCAGGGTGACAAGGTTATAATTAGATAAAAAAAGATTAAAGATGGCCGTCATAAACTGGGTATTCTTCCGAAGTTTCTGAAAAATTGATGCAGGCTAGGAATTAATACTACTATGCAGTATTTTGAATATTGAGTATATCGGATAAGCAGCTTTGAAGTTATCAGGGTGACAAGGTTCTAATTTGACGAAAAAAGATTAAAGATGGCCGTCATGACCGGGATATTCTTCCGAACTTTCTGAAAAATTGATGCAGACTAGAAATTAATACTACCATGCAGTATGTGGATTTTTGGGTATATTGGATAAGTGGCTTTGAAGTTATCAGGGTGACAAGGTCCAAATTTGACAAAAAAAGATTAAAGATGGCCGCCTTGACCCGAATATTTTCACAAACTTTCTGAAAAATTGATGCAATCTAGGAATTAATATTTGCATCCAGTATGTTGAACACAAAATAATAGAAAAAGCGGTTTGGTAGATCAGGGTGACAAGGTCTTAATTTGACAAAAAAAGGTTAAAGATGGCCGCAATGACCCGAATATTTTCCCGAACTTTCTGAAAAATTGATGCAGCCTAGGTATTAATACTTGTATCCAGTATGTTGAACACCAAATGAATTGAAATAGCGGGTTTGTAGATATCAGGGTGACATGGATGAGAGGCGGTGTCCATGCGCGGCGCTGGCAGACGAAACCGTACAAAAACTAAAAGCCTCCCCCTGGTAGGGGGGGGAGCCTTAATTATTTTGTAGAAAACATCACAACCAAAGGGGTTTTTTCAATTTAAAATCATCATAACTATTCTTAGTTAGCTCTTTCAGAATCATTTGAATACCTAGGTTATAGGGTCTACGGCCATTAGTATTATTTTTACTCTTACAGTTTGGGGATCGACTTTAGTCATCAGAATCTTACGTCTATAGAGGTCAGATTCTGACGACTAAAGTCGATCCCCGCGCTGTAAGGGTTAAAGGACAATTAAATACTGTGCAAACACCCCTCGACTGATGCAGTGACTTGAAAACCCCTAAAACTTATTTAAATATAGATGAGTTTTTTTTAATTCTTGGTCCTTCATGAAGACAGACCTCAACAAAAGACTCACAGACCCCAAAAACCTATCTGTATAAGATTTCAAGGCATTTAACTGAACATAAAACAGATTTAATAAAATCAAGATGCTCGAAATAGTCTCATTTTTGTTTACATATGAAAACGGACGATGCGAATAGACTTGGAAGACTCTTTTTTCAATTTGGAAGACTTAATTTTCTTGGATTTTTGACCTTGCCATTTGGTAAAAAGACTTACATGTTTGTATGAGTTATGAATTCAAACTGCTAGAACATGTTAGAGTAGTAGCCAAAACAAATGGTGACGGAGACGGCAGCGAACGAAGGGAATGACGATACCCCTCTAGGTAGAGGGATAAAAATGGTGATAGACGTGATTAACACTTTAAGGGTTAATATAGTAAACATGTCAATAATGATAAAAATGAACAGCAAACACTTGTTGTGTGTTACCTGTACAAGGTATGACCAGTGCTGCTAAAAACCAAAGAAGTAATAGTGCTGAAATGGCTCTCCAGTGTGGCAATGCACGCACTAGTCTGTAAGCTCCACACTCTTATTTTGTAATCTTCTGCCGCAGTAAACAGCTGGAGTGTTTGTATATCAGGATGAAACTCTACAGCACTAAAATCAAATTAGATCCTTACCCACTTAGCTCACTGCATGTATTTATTCATTTCAGGATAGGAAAGTTTCTATCAAAGTTTCCATCATTATGTCCAAATTCACTTGCAGATCCAATGCATTAGCAGAAGTGAAGAATTAATGATCAGTCTAGCTAAGACAACGGTAATGTAGGAAATAAAATTCAAATGATCTATCAAATGTGAAAAATAGTATAAGTTTTAGCTTAATAGACTTCGGTTAAATATATTATTTTGAACCAGTCCCTTGAAATACATAATTATCATCAGGGGAAAGAAAAACAAGTAAATAGAAAAACATGGTTTGCACAGCTGATAAATGAACACTATCTATACCAACAATTTTTGTAATGGAGCATTTTGGAAGCAAATGGTTACATTTCAGAAGTCTGTTTCATTAAATTAGTAAATTGTTGCATCCCCAGAATGTATCACTACTGAATGGCTTAAGTCTGTATTTTAGAAATTCATGCAGTCAGTTACACGTAAAGCGATCTGATTCTGAAATAAAAACTTTAAAAAACCCAAAACTTACGTTACAACACCCTGATGCTGTCGCAAATTATGTGTATAATATTGCTTGACAATATCATAAACTTTTATAGTTGAGTCAGAGCTGCCACATGCTAATAGTGTTGAGGTGCAGTCAAAGGTCATACAGGAAATTGGACCCACATTGATTGACTAAAAACAAAATTAGATACATGCAGTCACAATTTAACACACCAATGCATACATTTCAATTACATGTAGCTGAAGTCAAATCTAAACATAATAGTTAAACATATGTTTTAATACAAGCAAAGAAAAAAATAACATGAAAGCGAACCTTCCAAGACTTCACAATTTTCTTTTCTTTCCAATTCCACTGTCTGATCATCAAATTTTTACTTGCCACAACAAGAGACTGAAAGATACCATACAAATCTACCAATATTAAATATTATCGTTATTTAAATAATATATAATATTTAAACATTTAAAGATATTTCATTTTACAATGAGGAGTCATGAAAAAAAACTAAACCTGCATTCCATTTTTTTTTCTTTAAATAATTAATTTACATGAGGCAATTTGTGGCATATGTTGCATCGGAGATTTCAATTTTTTTTATAAAATTTAGATTAGACTATCATTATCACTCATTCCGAACACTTGGAATGCTCTGGAATTTCTCCCTTATATTACAAAGCAAAGGAGAAAGAATTTGCCCAGGCCGCAGGAAAAAAAGACCCAAAATATATATATATACATGTGTATAATTCACTATTGGAGGGCTCCTTTCACGGCAGGTAAAAAAAAACACATTCCGGGTTTGCATAGTGATGAAATCAGCCCCGACACTCACAGGTCCTAAGAGATAGATTACATTTGGATTTGATCCTGAAATAGTGAGTGATTGACATATGAAGTTGGAAGGTCCTGGTAGTCTTATTTAGGGCTAGTTATCCCAAGAAAACAAGCTGGAAGACTAGTGAAGCCTATAGTGAGGAAAATGGCATAATTTTTTTTCTAAAAGGATGATACGGTGAGAAAAAAATAACACCAACTGCTGAATTATTTTTCCATTATCAAATAAGTGTTGCCTTAGCAGAACTGAGCTTTGCAAATATTAGACTAATTTATTATTCCGACTTCAGTTAAACTAAGTTGACATTATCATCTTTTTTTTAGTCTGTTTAGAGATAATAAAATCTACCTCATTATCAGGACTCAAAATGAAGCATGAAACATCTTCATCACCCTCCTGAAAAAAAATGAATGCAATCTGACAACAATTTTCTCAACACTTTTTATTTTCATACAACTAAATGAGTTTGGCATACAAAAATCAAATATTTTAAGCCAACAACTTTCTGCAATATGGAGAGTCTCATATCTTCCAAAATTCAATTAAAGGGACTGGCCCAGGCTAAAATCATCAAAAAATTGGTGATTTTATTTCGGCTTCTTAATATGACCATATGATGTAAATATGTCCATAGACTAGAACTACAAAAGTTTTTAAATTTTTGTGCTGCGCATTCACCAGTTAGGCTAGATATAGATAGATATAGCCAGTCCCTTTAAGTTCCTCATTTTCTTGGTAACTGTGACAATGTCTGTTGATGCTAGGCTAGATATCATTTATTCTCACCTTCTCAAATTCATCTGAAGTAATACCAGATGTGACATCAACCACACTAACTTTATTCCCGCACTGACAAAACATGTGATGTCCATCTCTTGAGAACTACAATACAAATAGTGAATAAGAAACAGATTATGATGTTACTGTTTTTTAAAGAAATCACATTTTCATAATAACACCATGGATAAATCTTAAATTTAAACAAAAAGAAATCAGGTTTGAGGTTCAAAAACATTCCAAATGAAACTAAAAAAACATAGTTTATATATGCCTTATCTAACCCTATAGTCGCCCAAATACACCAAGCTCAGCCTGCTCTGGGCGAAAGTAAATTCTAAAAAAAAACTTTTTTTTTGTGGTGTCATTCTATATACGATTTAAAGATGGTTAACTGACTGATTTCGTAATATAATGGCTTTTAGCAACAGTTGTTTATCGGGTGTTTTTTTGAAGAAAAAACGTGCCAGATATTATTATGCTGCAAATTTATTTTATGCAGCAGTGTAAGGGTTAATATTAGACAATATTGTATAAGCCTTAGCCAATCCGTGGCATCAGGTATTCTATATTCATAAAAGCATTTGAATATTCAATTTTCCCACCTTGTTACACTTCCTGCAATTTCTACATTTAATTTACATGCATTGAATATTAATAGACATACCTCTACTTTTCCTCCAGTGTAAAATGCAGTGAATTTGTTTTCTACAGCAAATCTACAAAATCAAAAGTTAATTTGACTTTTGAAGTCATGTTCAGGCTTTGGAATTAATGAACTAGAGCCTGAGAGCACTGAAGTAGAGCTTGAGTCGACCTTCAGGTTCAGTGTTCTAAGGACACCTAAAAAGCAGCTGTCTCACAATTAAAGCTGCATAACTGTTTTGCTTATTTTAATCAAGAGATCAGGTCATAGAAAATTGAGTTTTAAATTTATATATTACTATTTAAAGTATTAAAAACCAATGGGGGCTCCTGAACTGTAAAATTTAAAGTCTGAAGTTTGAAGTCCAAAGTCCGAAGTCTAAACTCTTTAAGTCTGAAGTCCAATGTTGGAAGACCAAAGAAATCTGAAGTATATTGTTCAAAGTCTGAAGTGCAAACACCGAAGTTCAAAATCCAAAGTCCGTAGGGCGAGGTCTGTCCGAAGTCTATCCAAAGTCTAAAATCCGAAGTCTGAAGTCTAAAGTTCAAAGACTGAAGTTCAAAGTCCTAAGTTTGCAGTCTGTCCAGGCTTGAAATCCAAAGTCTGTCTGAAGTTTGTAGTCTAAAATCTGATGTCTAAAGTCCGAAGTCTGAAATTCAAAGTCAGAAGTCTATCTAAAGTCCAAAATCGGTTGTGTCAAGTCTTAAACCGAAGTCCAAAATCCGAAGTCAGAGGTTTAAAATTCGAAGTTTGATGTTGGAAGTCTGTCCAAAGTCAAACGTCTGAAGTGGGAGTCTGAAGTCTGACGTTTAAAGTCTGTCCGAATTTTGTCTGAAGTCTGTCCGAAATCTGAAAACTTCCCGATGTCTGCCCAAAGTCTGAAGTCCGACGTATGTCCAAAATCTGACAGTGAAGGCCAAAATCCGAAGTCTAAAGTCCACAATCCGGAGTCTGATGTAGGCCTATCTGATGTCCAAAATTTGTCCGAAGTCTAAAAACAGAAGTCTGAAGTCCAAAATCTTAGTCTGATACCAAAGTTTGAAGTCTGTCAAAAGTCTAAAATCTGTTATCTAAAACCGAAGTCCAAAGCACTAAATCCGAAGTCTGATGTCCGAAGTCTGTTTGAAATCTGCCCAAATTCTGTCCAGAGTCTGAAGTCGTATACATGTATGTAAAGTCTGAAGTCAAAAATTCAAAGTCCGAAGTCACTTCGAAGTTTGTCCAGACTGTGAAGTTCGAAGTCCAAAATTCAAAGTGCAAAGTTTGTCAGAAGTCTGAAATCTGAAGTCCAAAGTCTGTCTGAAGTCCATTCGAAATCAGCCCAAAGTCTGAATTCCGAAATCTGTCCAATGTCCGAAGTATTTTGCCCCAAGTTTGTCCGAAGTCTGATCTCGGAAGACCGAATTCTGAAGTCTAAAATTGCCACCAAAATTCAAAATGGCTGAAAAAACGCAAAACAAAAAAAACTAATCAATCTGTCATGATAAAAAATAACCAAACACAAATGCTTAGTATTCAAATTGACCAACAAAATTTAAAATGGCCGCCAAAAACGCATAAGAATTAGTCCAAACTTTACTGTTACTTGAAAAGTCACAGTTACCCTCTAGTTTGCCTATTAACTTTAAAGTACCGTATATCCCCGCGTATAGTGCGACGCCATGTATAATACGAGTTAAGATTTGAGGCCTAGGATGACCTGAAAAACGTCTACCCCTCTGTATAATACGAACTCAAATTTTGGATGTCGGCAGCGTCCCGGTCGGCAGCGTTCCGGGCCATCTAAATGTGAGGCATGGATATTATCTTATTCTACTAAATAGCGCTGTGACACCTGCATAGACGATGCTCAATGACGGGAACAGCGGCAACAGTACAGCTCTACAAAACCAAAGGGCAGTATCTGCTTACTTGTAAAGTAAGCAGATATTAAAGTAAGCAGATACTGTATTTCCATTTTCCACGGCAGAGTGGATGTCATCGGGACTGTCTCGATGGGCAGACATTCTGAGGCCTGCATAGGCTACATATATATACACACAGATTTTAAAATACCCGTATTTATATTTTGCCGACAAATTCATATTATTTTAATTTATCTATTACAAAGACCATATTTTAACATTGTCGTGCTCAAATAAGAACATTCCAAGATGCAATGTGATTGTAAAACATTTGCAGACTAGCCGCATTGTCTAGACACAAGAGGTGTTTGGTTGTATAAGGTGTCCGGGTGCAATAACACAGCAGCGCTTCATGAACTACAGCTAACAGATACCACCATTTGCTCAATACCGTATCAGCCGCGGCAACAGCGGTAGGTGTTAATGTTATCCCAGCAATATGGACATTCTGAGGCCTACATGTATAGAATTTGCGATAGGAGATATAATCAGTGATATCTTGTTATATTTCATCAACGCATTCTCTCATTCCAATAGGAAAATATCATGTTCAGATTTGTCGTACACAATAGAACACGCCCATATGAAAGGCGATCTTAGATTAAATCATTATTAATATCAATGAACAGGTCAGGAGGGTGAATTGGTTGCAGACTAACGGCGTCATATATCTGCCCGTCGTTGTCAAACGTGCCACGCGCGTCGGCGGGAATGTGAGACGGGGGCTCCCAGCAAACACGACACATTCACCCAATGCTGGTACAGTGTTGTGCCAGCGTCGCTGAGGGTGGCCCAACTTGTACCAGCACTGGGTGAACGTCTCTTGTTTGCTACTAGTTGGAAAGGCACAGTCTTGTTGTATCGTGTTTATAGGCCTGCTTACGATACACGCCGACTAGCCTACGTTTCTACCGCTAGAAAACTTACCGCTGAACTACCGCTACAGAGCCAAAAAATTGTATTAAATTCTACATCTATGTATAATACGAGGTGCCTTTTTGCGACATGAATAGCTAAGAAAAAACATCGCATTATACACGGGGATATACGGTAAGTTGGGATATAGTCAACTGAAAGTCAGAAGCTGTTTCTTTATATTTACTGATAGACAAAAACTGATACATAAAAACATAGTTTTTCATGTAGGCCTAATGCTGATCTTCACCGTTTTTTTTCATTGCAGGCCTAAACGTGCTTATTGATTGTAACATGGAGGTTTTATGATCTCAAATTGTGCAAAATACAATGAGCCAATTTATAGGGGTGTCTCACGCAGTCTCAGTCTCCTCTGCTGTCAAAGAGATCCTCAGTTCCCAAACCATTAAAATTTGTAGGGGCCTAGGCATACACTCTACATGTGCAAGTTAATAGGCCTACTATCGCCGTCCTGTATGCTCTGCCATTGGTGATAGGCCTATCTATTTTTAAAAAAAACACGCAGTCTAAGAATAGACCTAATCATTGAATATTTCAATGAGAATAGACTACAATCCATAACATTAGTTTTTTTACTTCTTATTTTGGCAATCGTATTTAGCGGTCAATCCAGTTCAAATCTTTCACGTTGATTTAGGAGTGGAATGTGTGTGTCAGATAAACAGAGCCATATATAGGGACCTGATATATGGCATACTCAACTACAGCAAACACGAGACATCCACCCAATGCTAGACCAATGTTAGGCCAGCGGCGTAGATGGTGAACCAACATTGGGTAGATGTCTCGTGTTTGATTACTTTTTTCATGGTTCAACTAAGTCAGCAGTAGGCCTACACCTTCCTATTATCCACAATAAACGCCCCCCCCCCCCCTAATAAACGTGGACCCTCATTTTTCAGGTAATCTGTTACACTCATTCTCAGTGTTCTGTCCCTGACCATCTAATGGTGGCAGTGTAGTGATCTGTTGTATACCCAGAAAGTCAGCTGACTTGAAAAAATCAGTCAAATTTACCAGACACCAGCTTGCTGCGTGTATATGTGTGTAAGGCCTACATGGTTGAGCCAAGGGTCAGCCGTGTTCTGAGCGTGGGTGTAGGCCTTAGAACTGTAAGCGCAGTATGCACTGTTACATGTAGATGCTGTATATATGTCGTTTTAACAATGGGCCAACATCGTTAAGGTTGACCAGCATGAACCAAGCATTGAATAACACCTAAGTTTGTTGGGTAAATAATCGTGAAAACGATCCTTACAGTCCCACCAGACTATTAACATTGTAGGTCCTACACTCTACATGCAAATTAATAGGGCCTACTTTCAACCTGTAGGATTTGGTGATCATCTGTTTTAAGAAACACGTAGTCTAAGAGTAAACAAGACTACACAAGTCCAGGAGCTCCCGCTCCGAATTAGAATTTGATTTAAGAAATTTTGTGTAGGGTTATTAATGTAGTCCTAGTCTAGGTCAAAAATCAAGACACAAGACAACTAGGTCTAAGAAGCGCAGTCTAAGAGTAAGATAAGAACTAGACAGTCTGTCAGAGATTGCAAACCTCCATTGAAATTAATGATCCTAATCAGTATCCCAGTAATGGTCTACCTATCTGGCACGGTTTACCCGATATCAGGCCAATCGAGGTAACTAATAGCTGATTTACGGTCATTTTGAATTCGATACAAATTAGTTAAAAACTTAGGGTGCATCCTCCCCTGAAACCTCAAATTTTGTTTTATAGTAATGGACTAACATCTAACACAGTTTGCAAAATATTGGGCATGTGAAAGTAAATAATGGCCTAAAGGCGGCCATTTTGAATTTGATCAAGTCGAAATTTTCCAAGATGCATCCTCAGCTGAAATCTCACATTTCATTCTAGCACGGTTTACCAAATATCGCCTATGTGAAAGTGAATAGTGGCCGATAGGAGGCCATTTTGAATTTGATCAAGTCAAAATTTTTCAAGATGCATCCTCTCCTGAAATCTCACATTTTGTTTTATAGTAATGGTCTAGCCATCTAGTACGGTTACCAAAAACCGGCTACGTGAAAGTGAATAATGGCCGATAGGCGGCCATTTTGAATTTGATCGAGTCAATTTTTTTCAAGATGCATCCTCTCTTGTAATCTCACATTTTGTTTTATAGTAATGGTTCAGCTATCTAACACGGTTTACCAAATATCAGCAATGTGAAAGTAAATAGTGGCCGATAGGCGGCCATTTTGAATTCGATTGAGTCGAAAGTTTTTAAAAGGCATCCTCCCTCGAAACGTCACATTTTGTTTTATAGTAATGGTCTAGCTATCTAGCACGGTTTACCTGATATCAGGCCTATCGAGGTAAATAATGCTGATTGTCTGCCATTTTGAATTCCTAAGTTAAAAATTTTCAGGGTGCATCCTCCCCCGAAAACTCACACTTTGTTTTATAGTAATCAGGTAATGGTCTAGCCATCTAGCACGGTTTACCAAATATCAGCCATGTGAAAATGAATAATGGCCGAAAAGGCGGCCATTTTAAATTTGATCAAGTCAATTTTTTTCAAGATGCATCCTCATCTGAAATCTCACATTTCGTTTTATAGTAATGGTCTAGCCATCTAGCACGGTTGACCAAATATCGGCTACGTGAAAGTGAATAATGGCCGATAGGCGGCCATTTTGAATTTGATCGAGTCAATTTTTTTCAAGATGCATCCTCTCTTGTAATCTCACATTTTGTTTTATAGTAATGGTTCAGCTATCTAACACGGTTTACCAAATATCAGCAATGTGAAAGTAAATAGTGGCCGATAGGCGGCCATTTTGAATTCGATTGAGTCGAAAGTTTTTAAAAGGCATCCTCCCTCGAAACGTCACATTTTGTTTTATAGTAATGGTCTAGCTATCTAGCACGGTTTACCTGATATCAGGCCTATCGAGGTAAATAATGCTGATTGTCTGCCATTTTGAATTCCTAAGTTAAAAATTTTCAGGGTGCATCCTCCCCCGAAAACTCACACTTTGTTTTATAGTAATCAGGTAATGGTCTAGCCATCTAGCACGGTTTACCAAATATCAGCCATGTGAAAATGAATAATGGCCGAAAAGGCGGCCATTTTAAATTTGATCAAGTCAATTTTTTTCAAGATGCATCCTCATCTGAAATCTCACATTTCGTTTTATAGTAATGGTCTAGCCATCTAGCACGGTTGACCAAATATCGGCCATGTGAAAGTGAATAATGGCCGATAAGTGGCCATTTTGAATTTTATCGAGTCGAATTTTTTCAAGATGCATCCTCTCCTGAAATCACACATTTTGTTTTATACAGTAGATCCTGTGATCAACAACCCTGCCATCAACGACCTTTTGTCGCCAACGACTTTTTTTTATTGCACGGAACATTTTTCTATAGTTAACGACCTATGATCAACGACTTTCTGTCTATCGCGACTTGCGACCTCAAATATCTGGCAAAAGGTCATTATATTACTTGTGTCGAACGACCTCAACTTTTCTCGTCATACGACTTTTGGAAACATTCATGAGCAAACACTGCATGTCAGATCTGACTGTTTGGATATCATGGTTAACAGAGAGGTATAACGCTGGAAGATCAGGCTGGTGTCGCAAGAGGTCTATCTACCTCAGAATGTCGATGTTACTGCACAGCAATATCACCTCGCGCCGGTAGGAAATCATCCAACCCTTCATGTCCAGTGATCAACTAAAGATATGCCCTATGAATCAATTTAACATGTTTAATGCATTAGTCGAAAAGTGTATAAAATTGTTTATTTTGCATAGCGCTAATTAATACATGTTTTAAAATACAATCGTATTTAATTGTTCAGGGAATGTAATAAGAAGATACGCCATGAGAATATTGTCTATAGCACACTAAATGTCAAGTGCTATTCAGTTGTGTGTTGGCTGGCAGACAAGAGCGGCGCCGTCATAATTACGCTATACACAGCCTGTCAGTCAACAGTACACCATTCTCCAGACATGAGACGCACCGCCACTGACTAGCAAACACAAGACGTTGAACGAATGTTGTTTTAACGTCGGCCCACTGTCTTCGAAGTCAACACAACATTGGGTCAGTGGCTCATGTTTACTGGGTGACTATACAGCTAGCGCAAGACATTGATGCAGGGTTGGCCAACATTAGAACAACATCGCGTTGGGACATAACTAATCCCCCAGTCACTTCAATACAATACACTGCCTTAATGAGCCGTCCACGCGTGTTTATTCAAACGTAGCGAACGTCCTATATGAGCGTGGTCCGGCCACATATACCCAGAAGACACAAGACGTTGATTCAATGGTGGATTAACGTTGGTCCAGCGTCGTAGACGGTGGACCAACAGTAAACCAACATTGATTCAACGTATTGTGTCTGCTGGGACGGTACAAACGTCCTAGTGTGGGCATAATTCTCCTGTTAGTGTAAACACACATGTGTATTATTCATCTGTAATGAATAACTGTTCCCTTTTTGTTTCACCAGTTATTTTTTTGTTTCACCAGGGCTACATCATCTGTCCTATAGTGACACATTTATGTGAATATACAACGCCTCATGCCTGTAAAGGGTCAGAAGCTACCTGGGCTTATATAACGTGTGCTCTGTTAGCGTGATTAGCATAGCTAGCTGTTGCGGCAACCGCGTGCTTTGATCCACAATGACTACCAGTCAATGGTGGGTGAATGTCGCTGTCATTAGTCCGACATTGAACCAGCCACCGCAAATTTACAGCAAAAACTCATTCCTGTGACCAGCGACTTTCTGTCACCAACGACTTTTTTTGTCTGGCAGAAGCAAGGTCGTTGGTGACAGGATCTACTGTAGTAATGGTCTAGCCATCTAGCAAGGTTTACCAAATAACGGCCATGTGAAAGTAAATAATGGCCGATTGGCGGCCATTTTGAACTTGGACTAGTTGAATTTTTTCAAAATGCATCCTCTCCTGAAACCTTACAATTTGTTTTACAGTAATGGTGTAGATATCTTAAGCGGTTTTCATGATATTCCACAAAATCAGGCCTGTCGAGGTGAATAATGACCGATAGGCGGCCATTTTGAATTTTATCAACTTGAAATTTTTTAAGATGCATCCTCTCCTGAAACCTTACAATTTATTTGATATTAATGGTGTAGCTATCTTGAGCTGTTTTCATGATATTCCGCAATATCAGGCCTGTCGAGGTGAATAATGGCCGATAGGCGGCCATTTTTAATTTTATCGACTTGAAATTTTTCAAGATGCATCCTCTCCTGAAACCTCACAATTTGTTTTATAGTAATGGTGTAGCTATCTTGAGCGGTTTTCATGATATTTCGCAAAATCTTTTAGTCAGATTTACTGATGGTATAAATTAGGTCAAAGTGCTGGGTCAACTTAAAGGTCAAGGTCCAAAAACCTGAAAAGGCACAACTAGGGACCTTAGAGAACATGCATGTGCAATATGACTGTCATTGGCCCAGTATTTTTCGAGATCTGCTCCGGAAACGAAGTGCGCGTCAAAACGTCTAAATAGGTCATAGTTCTGAACCAGAAGTGGGTCAAAGTTTAAATACCCCAAAAGGCACAACTAGACCCCCTAGGGGTGTTGTGTGTAAAATTTGAAGACAATCGGACAAGTACTTTCAGAGATCTGCTCCGGAAACGAATTGTTTACAGACGGCCCAACGCCGTAACATCATCATTTTCTCCTCTGCGACCTTGCGTATTGAATTCAGATAAAAAATATTTTAACCTGTCCATTATCCACCTGGAAGTAACCCACATAATAAAAATTGTTATCCTAGCTCATTTTCTTACAAAGTTATAGGCAAAAGAAGAGGCAAAAAAAACGAAGGTAGAATCCATAGCTCCCTCTGTCTCATCTACGGTGACAGCAGGAGCTAAAATTATTTCAATGAGAATACATCCATAACATTTGCGTTTTAATTCTTTATTAAAAAATTAGGCAAACGTATTATCGATCAATCCAGGTATTTCGTGTTGAGTTAGAGTGTAATGTGTGTGACACATTAACAGAGCCATAGCGTGCATATGGTCAGCCTTGAACTGTCACAGCTATTTTTCACATCTAACGTCGCCACCTGTATTGCATAGGCTGCAGTTGAGTTATGTCAGAAGGACAGCAGCGTGTCAGGTTTGTTCATACAGTAGTCCCCCTCTGATACGACATTCATACTGCCAGAGAACCAAAGTCGCATCAGAGGGGTAGTCGAATCTGATAGGGGTGAAAAAAACACTGGAAAAAAACGTAAAATGGGCCGAATTTAATTTGTAAGACAGCCCTCTTTAAACACCTCCATTCTCGTTGTGGTACAATCAGCGCAGTTAAAAGCCTGTGTTAATTGCCTGTTCTAACGGTAACACGTAATTTAGAAGTACTGGAAGTGGCTTGTGTTTTTATAAGCACTGAGACAGTGTTTTTTCCTTATTTTAATTTAGGCCTATGCCTTTACAGTACAAAACATGATGATGTGACACTGACTGCGACAATTGATGTCTACGTGAGTTAAAGACAGAGTCATAGTTTTCCATTCTGGCCCAGCATTAAAACAATGTACCAAATTATCCCTTATAAACGTGCCAGGTGGGGAGACACAGTTGGGGCTTGTTTATTATATATGTGCACTGAGATTATTGGACGATAGCACGCTACTTTTTTGTTTTAAAGCGCTTGGGTGATATTTAACAGGGGCGTGATATTTATGGCTGAAACGCTGATCAATCTGTCTGACTCAATGATCACTGAGTCAGTGCAATGACTATTCAGTCATTACTTATGCTGTAAGCAATACTGACAAGCTGCCGTCATTTCATGCAACTCATCGTACAGCCCAGTAGAGCCAGCTCAATCAAGGTGCCGACATCAGGTGTGACTGATGAAGGCTGCCACTGTGCATGCTATGATTCTGTAAATGTGTCACGCACAATACACTCTAGCTCAACTCGAAACACTAGGATTGATCGATAATACATTGCCAAATAAAAAAAAATAAAACAAATGTTATGGATGTACACTGTATTATCATTGAAATATTCAATGGCAAACTGCGATGCCAGCGTCTTCTATGTTGACCAGGATTTTTGCTAATTAGTGGTGTAATGCACCTTGTAAGGCCAAGGGTGCACTGGATGTTAACTGCACCGCATATAAATAAATATATACATTGAAAACCCCTTTTAACCATGGTTTTAAATTAATAACAGAAAAAGTATTCAAGATACAGTAAAAATAGTTACATCACCGGAAAGCATTTTTCAGCCACTATAATCTGATATGTGTCCCAAAGGCTGTGACTAGAATATTAAGGTGGTTATACATTTAGTCGGCTGGAAACATTTAAAAATCGTATCTTGTCGGTGCTGGGCCGGCAGACATCTACAGACGTGACACAGTCTGTGAGCAGCTAATTTCAAAATGTTGTATCTTTAGAAGGATATCTCTATCTGGTACGATGATTTGAAGCTATCAGTACACATCTCCACACAGTGCATTGACCAAGATTGTGTCCACTTAGTACACCACTGTACCACTTAATACGATGCTGTACCAGCCTTAAGCGACAGTGGCTTAACATACGTATCTAGCTGGGCTGTATTTGACGGTATGTACACACAAGCAGTATCTTCAGACCAGCAGTTCATGCCAGGCTGACAGTGCCGCTGAGCAGCTAATTTCAAAAAGTCGTATCTTTAGAAGGAGGTAGTGCCATGATTTGAAGGTCGCATGTCGTGGGAGAGGGGAAGTCGCATTTAAGGGTAACAGTGTAAGGCACGTCGGTGCTCAGAAAAAAAGTCGCATAATAGGAGAAGTCGTATCTGAAGTGGGTCGCATCTGGAGGAACGACTGTAGCAAAAATGACCGTTTATTGCACTTGCTCAGTGATCATTGAGTCAAAAAGATTGATCACCGCTTCAGCAATTTTGTAGATCTGGTAATTTTCACGTGTTTAAATTTTCGCGAATTTCAGATTTTGGAACTTTTTACAAAATTTACAAATCGTGAATTTTCATTTTTCTTCAAAGGGCTAATATAATAATAATTTTCACGAGATTCTTGAATTCACGAATATATCCTCCTCTTGAAATTCACGAAAATTAAAACCTCACGAATATTACCAGATCTACAGTAAATATTGCGCCCCTGTGAAATACAGTATTTCCTCGCCCAAGCCTTCAATGCGAAGCTAAGTAGGCCCTAGGCCTCATTATATGAATTAATATTTGAAGTCTCTGAAGACGTGAAAAATGTCAGCCCCTGTCCATAGTGATAGGCCTACCTCAGATTCTGGTCGTCAGCAGTTAGGGGTCTTGTCAATTTTAAAAAAATCTATAAATCCGAGAAAAACTCGGAAGTGGGCGTGTGGGTCAAGCCCCAACTTAAATTTTGCGGGGTGTTTTTTTGTGGGTTTTATTTGTACATGTTTCAAGACCCCTTAGCGTTCACTGCATGTCATCCAAATTTGTGAGACAGGGACACAATCTTGTTCTACTAGTGGCGCCGAGACACAGGACTTGACCCGTGCTTAGCCCGAGAAGATGATCTAACCATAACATTGGCCCATTGTTGCATTAACTTTTTGTCGATGGTCCACCATTAAACAAATGCTAGCGCACATACACGATGTCCCTACAGAGATGATATACCACCCTTTGGTCAATGCCGGGCTAATCCGGCAAGAGTAGACAATGTCATCCGTACCGCCCAG
Organism: Flabesymbios commensalis; assembly: GCA_964017125.1. Taxonomy (NCBI): domain Eukaryota; kingdom Metazoa; phylum Annelida; class Polychaeta; order Terebellida; family Flabelligeridae; genus Flabesymbios; species Flabesymbios commensalis. The sequence continues at coordinate 46,283,854 of OZ024904.1, forward strand.
CAAACACAAAACATTTGTATAACATTTATACAACGTCTGGCCAACGTCTTCGATGTTGGACCAACATTGGATACATGTTATACAAATGTTTTCTCTACAATATGAGTAAAGCGTGATTTGCAGCGCCACCTGGTGAATGCAGCGGCAATTTGCGTTGCAATAGGGTCAAACATTGAAAGAAGTTATTTCCTCAGTCCTTAGTGACGAAAATGCCCCCAAAATACAAATATCTTGCAAATAAGAACATTTCACATCTTTTTTTGCCCTCCTTTGAAATTATTTTATACTTTTCGGTATACCAGGGTACAGCCCTGAAAATATATAATAAATAAATAATTAGACAAAATGGCAGATTTCTATTTGGTACCCCAGGGTACCGCGTTCTGCATCATATACTGAAACGCACAGGTCTCCACAGTGAACATCTTGGGTACGGGCCTGTGTAATCTGTACACGTTCCAGTGTATACATAGAACCAGTGCACACTATAATTATGCCACTGCCCACGCCATCTGGGTTGCGGCAACTCAGCCGCATGTTAGCAGGACATGTGCTGCTAAGGTTACGCACACGGGTCACGCATGACGTCAACGAATTGACCTCATGACCCACTTATCAACTGCACAAGGAGGTACATATTCAGGTAGACCTATAAGCTGTAACGTGTTGACTGGGCTAAGCTGCATCTCTGAAGGCTGCCGTTGTCTCACAGAAAAACAGAAATTTAACCGTGTTTATCTGAGCACCTAAATACAAATCTCAAAATTTTCGTCCATAGTGCATTGAAAAAAGTTTTTTTTAACAGACACATGATGTTAGATATGTTCTCAGCTCAACGAATTTAACGTTATTGTCGTGGAATCAATCGACATTAAAATACATTAATCCAGCCCCATCGTAAGAGTAGAGATTTGCAATCTCTACTAAATATCTCAAAGCTTTAACTCCTAAATCTGATAAACATGCTAAAGCTAATCCAGAGTACCATAATCTATAGGATGTTCAGTTGAAGGAATCTTGCATGTCAAATGTTTCTGTCAGCAGGCTGATTAAAATTATTACCACCACCACCACAGGCAGTTTGGGGAATGGAAAAAATTGGTCGGGATTAATTGACGTTTTTACCCTCCCTGGTATACGTCATGGTATGAGATTATATATTTCTTATGTATTTCTGATAGTATATACCTTGAATAGGAGCACTCTTTTGGCGGAGAGAAACATTGGTGTTTTTATCGAAACAACAGAGCTGCAAATATAAAATGGGTGCAAATATTTTCCAGTTTACAGTATTGACATAACAGTGCTTTACCTTCCTTCACCATGTCTACTACTATATATTGCCAGTTAGTAACTACAGTTCATAACCGGAAACATGTCTGTTAAAAAATCTAAACAAATTTAAAATTTGCAGTTTATAACAAGGAATTGTGAGTGAGCCATGACTATTTGCGAATCCAAATCAAGGAATTTTGCCGGGACTGCCAACCAACTAACAGATGTGTGTATCGTCACACACGTCAGTGTGAGCTTTGTTTTCTGACTGTTAAAATGTCTGCGTCCCAATGCCAGGGCTCGACACTAACCCGGGCAATCGGGCAACCGATTTTAGGTGGGGGCAAGTAAAAAATTACAGACAATGGCCCCCTGGTCAATAGCTTCAATTTGCAGCATTTTAAATTTCAACGACTGTCACAAAAGACAACGCATATCAGTGGCAAGTCGGGCAAGTGATAAATTGGGAGGGCAAGTATCCAAAAAATGGCAAGAAGGTCCAATCAGTTAATGTCTAGCCCTGAATGCTTAGGCTATATTAAAATGACCTATATTCAAGTTAAACTGAAAGTAGATTGCAACATATGTCTGTGCCAAAAACACAAATAATAATTTATGTTATTGTAAAATATTGATGGAAGTTGATATTCAACATCACATGTAATATAAATATCATGCTAATAGGGTGGTCTAAGCTAAATGTGTGGTAACCACACCATACCTTTATTTTGAATTGGATTTATAAATAATGATATTAATAATTTTTCCTTAATGTGAGGCAAACAATATAGAGGGTGCCACAAGAATATACTAACATCCAGTTATTGAGGGGTGTTCGACAGCTGTTAACCATCTGTATCCCGATGTGAATAAAGATGATTGAATAAATACCATAGAGAAGTAACAAAGTTCAAAGTTCAAATGAGACCGAAATTCGAATACACATGTATGTAAATACCAAGGGAATGTAATAATTGATATATAGAATTATGAAGAAAAAATTTATTTTGAATGCCACGTTTAATATATGACAATATTGTGATCCCCCGTAGGACTGAGATGGTCAGACTAACACCCTAATTAGCGTGACAAAAAGAACAAAGCGATTGGCGGCGCTGGTGTTACTACACAACAGACCAGCAAACATTTTACCAACATTATGGTAGTATAATGGCCCAACATTATACTACTGCTAAGTCGATGTCTCATGTTTGCCGGGATGTGGTTAAGTGTCACGGTGGGGCATTGTGTCATCTACCTGCTCACCAAAAACACATTTGGTTTACGTGTAATATTAGGCTCTCACTCTTGTGAGAAACATGTGGACTGTATAATTTTAAACAGTCCATTATGGCAACATCAACAATAATTTATGCACAATAGGCTTATTGTTACCATATAATATTGTCGTACATTGTATTGTCTGATAGAAAGCAAATATATAGTCATATATTGCAGTTTTGACAAAGTTATAGTTTTTATACATGGCATTAACTGTGATAATCATGATAATGACCGCTGGAGTAACAATACCGCTGGAGTACACTAACACCTAAGCGAGTTACAGAGAGGAATTACCACGGCCCATTATATACGCTGCAGTTGGGATGCGGTTTGTAACATAGTTTTTTCTTAAATTCAAAACCATTGAAATAGACTTCAAAATTCAAATTTATATGCTGATGCCCAGCGTCTGATCTTAAAAGTTTCTTAGGGTGAGATTAAATGACAGCGTTCGAAATAAGGACAACCAAGCCCTACATTTCTGGTTGTCGCTGAAAATTGTAGTTGTCCTGACAAAAAGACCCAGCTTGAATAAATCATGGTGTCATGACTGCTGCAGTGTGGGAAATCAGTTTTCACACTGTGCCTGACCATCTGAGCTTCCTGCCCTGACAAATTATCAATGATGCAATATAAATGCAAATTATATGAACGAAGTGACAAAACAACTAATAAAGTTAGAACCATAAAAAATTTCATACAAGGACATTAGACTGAACATTATAATGAAAAATAATGACATAAAAAACAATAAAAAAAAAAGTTATATAGGCATAAGTATACTGAAAAAAAAAGATATATATCAAGTGGACAGATAACATGATTACGCAGCGGTCGTCCGCCATTTGTTTTTCTGTTCAGAATGTAAACAGTGGTAAGCAATATAGGCGATAATATAGACAAGACAATAAAAATCATAACACCATCACTAGCGTTATGAGCGTGGTAATAGTGCATGTCTATATGTACCCCATTTGCTATATGTTGGTGTATAAAATAATTTTATTGTCGATTATGTATCTTGAGGGTGCTAAAAATAAAAGTGGGTTGAATTTTTTCAAGGTCATCGTGGTCATTTTCAGCCCCCCTGAAAACCCCTCCTCCCCCCTACTATATGCTTTTTTCAACTTAATCGAATAGCGGTGTGTAGCAGCTCATTTCGTAGGTATTGATGAGTAGAACAAACTTTATCTAAGAAACTATGGGCTAAAATTTATATTTACCCCTCCACAGGCTCCAGTGGGGGGGGGGAATAAGGGTTAACAAGGTCAAGAGTCAAGAAGCCAAGAGTCCTTCACTTCAGGCTTCTGCCAAACTGGAAATTTGCTCTAAAATTTTGCACTGCAGACTGTATTGTTTTCACATACTTTACCACTCTGCCAAGTAAGTTGTGTACGGACTCCCCACACCCAGTTGTCGTTGGATTTCGGCTCAAACAAGATAGAAAAAATAAGAATGAAATTTAGCGATCCTAAACACAATGTGCCTCAAATTCCACCCCCAGAAATTAATTTGCCAATGACATCATTCGAACCAGCCACTGCAGATGAAGTTAAGAAATTAATCCTTTCTTCCCAGGACAAGTCCTGTGATCTTGACCCATTGCCTACCAAATCATTGAAATCTTGTCTAGATATATTGCTAACTCCCATCACGAACATTGTCAATTTGTCTTTGGAATCCGGCTCTTTCCCAGACGTTTTGAAAGTATCACACATCACACCCTTATTAAAGAGACCATCACTGTCTAAGGATGACATGAAAAACTATAGACCAGTTTCGAACCTAAATTTCATTTCTCAAATAATTGAAAAAATAATTTCAAATCGTATCTAGACAAAAACAACCTATCAAACCCCAATCAATCAGCAAATAAACCTCTTCATTCAACAAAAACAGCCTTGCTAAAAATTCACAACGACATCTGTATGAACATTGGCAAGACCACAGCATTGGTCTTGCTGGACCTTTCCGCAGCCTTTGACACCTTGGACCATAGCAGCATTATTGAGCTCTTGTCTGGCTGGTATGGTATTTCTGAAACTGCTCTAAATTGGGTCCGTTCCTATCTATCAAATCGGGTGCAAAGGGTTAAACTTTTGGATAAACTTGGGGAACCGTTCAAGACGGATTATGGTGTCCCCCAGGACTCTGTCCTGGGACCACTCCTATTCACTCTATATACAACGCTCCTGAGTAGTGTGATCAGTAGGCATAACATCTGCCACCATCTGTACGCTGATGACACACAGATTTATCTTTCTCTTTACAAAACAGATCCTGAGATGTCACTGTCCCTGGTCCAGCAGTGCTTGCAAGATGTCTCCGACTGGATGATAGCTAGCAAACTCAAATTGAATCCTGACAAGACAGAATTTATACTAATCGGCACTAAAGCACAACGAGACAAATTTAAGAAATATTTCCCTACAAAATTACTTTATCAGGATGTAACACCAACTAACTGATTCTGCACGAAATTTACGGGTAGAATTTGACAAGGATTTCAATTTTAAGAAACATCTGTCGATCATGCTACTATCATATACGTGATTTGCGTCGCTTGCGCAGGTTTTTAACAAAGGCAGTGACTGAAACAATAGCAAATTCACTTGTTTCGAGCAAGCTAGACTATTGTAAATCTATCCCCTATAACATCCCAAATCGCGAAAAAAACAAGGTGCAGAGTGTTCAGAACTGCTTGGCTAGGGTTGTGACCTGTTCTCCATGATTCCGCAGTGTTACACCTTTGTTAAAATCCCTACACTGGCTCCCTGTTCAATTCAGAATAAAACACAAAATATGCACCCTCACATATAAAGTAATACATTCATGTCAGCCAGTATTTCTACATAATCTGCTCAAGCCTTTAAACAGGACACGTAATCTCCGCTACTCAGATGATGATCAACTGGTTGTTCCCAGAGTGAGTTCAAGGATGGGTGAAAGGGCTTTTTCGGTTGCGGCCCCCAAGCTCTGGAATTGTATCCCTCTTGAGATTAAAAAATCTAAATCTGCACAGTCATTTCGGAAAAAATTGAAGACTTTCTATTTCGGTCAAGCCTTTCCATCCTAAATCCTCTGACTCTGCCAGTCTGTGTCCCGGCATGCTGGATCTACGAATTGGAACGTCAAACGGACAATGTCAATAATAATCGAGCCTGATTCGGATTTGCAGCGCCTCTGAGCTCGGGACACCGAGGATTTAGGCGCATTAGAAGTTTTTCATTTAATTCCATTTCATTTAGGTGGTGATCCATTGCACCCCGTAAAACTTATATTATCGCTCATCAATATTGAGTCACTTGCATTGAGTTTGAAAGACTATACAATTCGTACATGGGAAATACCCAATAAACACAATGTAAAATATTCGATGTTCACACCTTGCTCTTAATTTTAATCCTGCCATTTCGAATTATCACGGATATTTTATTCAAAAAACAAACATGCCAAAACTGTCAGATCATGGATAATGGCCATGTGTTGTTCAGCTGAAAACAGTTATATTTTCAGTTACAATCCGTCTTTACGAGTTTCTGATTGATACGACACTAGATGTCGCCCAAGGAAATGTTTCGCACAGTGGTCACTTCTCAGATCATTACGTTTTTAACCTAATATAGTTATATAGGCCGATAGGGGGCTTTACCGGGCTTAGAAATACTTTTTTATCATGTTTACGTGACTTTTTTTTGTAATTTTATACAGAATGTATGTAACGTTAGTGAATGGTTGAGACTTGGGAGGCAAAAAGTCGTTTCTCATTTATAGGCCCTTAGTCTAGTAGGAAGAAGGGGGTATCGGGCACCCCCCCGGAAATCAATTTCTCATTGATGTTTCTAGATTGGAAAAATACCATAGAAAACGATTTGCTATGTTAAAAAGTTGACAAAATGTCCCACATACTATTTTTATGTAAATTAGTGACGCCATTACGGGAAAATGTATATTTCGCCATATCTCAGCTAATAGTGCACATATCTCAACAATTGTGTCCAACCCCATGTTTAGAGGGTCTGAGATAATTATAAAACTATTCTTGAAGTGATCAGATGTGTCTAAAAGATGCTAGTGTGCCAAGTATCGCCGCCATTAGCGAAAAATCTAAGTTTCCCCATATATCCCCGGATATCAATGATAACTGAATTAAGCCTATAGTGATTCATTTCATTCTTTAATTTAATATGCTGACATAAAGCGTCTAGACGTATGTTCTGATGTTCAACGAATATAAAAATATTAATATTCAAGAGATCAGATATGTACGAGGCATGTGATAGTATCCACATTAGTGCCATCATTAGCGTATAAAAACTGATAACTGCACACGCTATCTATATAACTAAATATTTGTGGATAAAATTGCAACTATCCGTTCCAAATTTCCAGATAAAGTACATAATATTCCATCAGTACAAAAAAAAAACAGAAATTAGATCCAAAATGAACTCTTTTGAGCGTGCGACAGAAAATGAAAATAAAAAAGCTTATTTTGAGCTCATCGTCAAAATCATGTGATCTGGACCCCATTCTTACAAGTGTGCTGAAAAATTGTCTTGATATATTAGTACCTCCCATCACTGATATAATTAACATTTCAATGGACACAGGTACATTTTCTAAAAAATTCAAAGAAGCTCATGTAAGACCACTACTTAAACTAAGCAAACTGATCCTACTTGAGTTTCATTTTCAAAATCTTAGAAAAGGTAGTAGCCGATCGGCTGCAAGCTCATATAAAACATAACCATCTATCTGATCCATTACAATCAGCTTACAGGAAACATCATTCTACAGAATCAGCTCTACTGAAAGTACATAGCAATATTAGTATGGACAAGGGTGAAGTTACAGCTCTGCCCTTGCTTGACTGACCCTGCTCGGTCACTTTCGACACCATTGACCATGCTACATTACCAAATAGACTTTCAGATTGGTATGGAATATCTATATCTGGGCAGGGTCAAATTTGTTTTTACTTTCAAAATAGGCACTGCCGTAAAAATTAAAGACAGTCTGTCAGATAAAGTCACACTCTCATATGGAGTTCCACAGGGCTCTGTGCTGGGACCAGTGCTTTTTATCATATAGACTACACCACTCAGCACTATTATCTCCAGTTTTGACATAAACCACCATCTTAATGCCGATGATACTCAAATTTACATGTCTCTGTATGTTTCCAAAGCTGCAACATTGTGTAATGGCCGTGTTGGCCAGGATGACAGGGTCTAAGCTGAAGCCTAATCCCAGTAGGACTGATTTTCTTCTCATTGGAACCAAAAATTCTTAAGTAATTCCCCATGCTTAATTTTAGGTCAAGACACAAATCCATCTGCATCAGCCAAAAATCTCTGTGTAGTATTCGACAGTAGCCCGGATTTCGGAAAAGAAATATATTTAAAAAAAAAGACATATCCTAAACATGTAGGGCATGCTTCTATCATATCCGTGTCCTACGTCTAATTCGAAAAAGTCTGTCCTTAGATCTTCCCATGCAAATTGCAGTGACACTGGTCAGTAGCAAGTTAGATTATTGTAGCTCACTTTTCTAAAATATGCCAGAAAAAGAAAAGATATCGCAACATAACAACGTGCTCAGAACTGCCTTGCAAGAGTGGTAACCAAGGCCCCCACGTTTTAGTTCTTCCGTTCCTATCCTAAAACGATTACATTGGCTTCTTGTCAAATTTCGCATTAATTTTAGAATATGCACAATAACTTTCCGAACCCTAAAAGACAACCAGCCTACATATCTGGCTGACTTACTTGTTTGTCCGAAATGCTCAAAATATCTACACTACAAAGTCTACAATTTCAAATCGATTTGTTGGTCATCGAATAAAAACTAAGACTGGGTCAAGAGCTTTCTCTATATCTGGCCCAGCCTTATGGAACTGTGTCAATATGTGATGCCGAAACAATTTTAACATTCCGGAAATTACTTAAATCTCACCTATTTGATCTAGCTTTCCCACCCTAGCTCCTCAGCAGCCTGGCTCCCTGTTGACGAACCTGCTTTGGCCTCGATTATGACACATGATCACGCTAAGGATTTGTGCGCCTCTGAGCTCGGTCCACTGAGTATGTGATATGTAGAAAGTATGCTAGAATGTATGCTAAAGCATGCTGTACTTGCAACAGAACAGTTAGGACTGACAAGATGATTCTGAAAGGTCCAGTCCAACCATTTACTCATCACTCGTCACTTTCATCAAAACTCATAATTGTCATCTTATTCTTCATGATCAACCTGGTCATCTTCTTCCCGATCACCAGCGTCCAGGAGATCAACCAGTGAGGTTGGCAGGACAGGACAACATGATCACAGTGGTTCCCAGACTCCCAGGTCAGTCTTTATCCACCCCTGTTGCTTCTCGTACATGCACGCATAGCAACCCGGTGGTTCATATGCTGGATGTGTGGCTCCAAAGCAGACTGGTACGGGGAAGGCGAAAGAGGTCGACTAGTTAAATCCTCTCAACTGAAGAAACATTAGCCGAGGGGAGTGGCACAGTAGGCCTACGTTGATAGTCTTCTCCGAGAGACTCAGCCACGTCAGGTAATTGTATGTTGACAATCTGTCTGTGTCACACAGTCGTATTGATTGAATAGGCATGATGCAGTAAAATCACAAAATTAATATGTCTGGTACTGCACTTCCACCTGTGTTTTGATAAATTAAAACACTTGGCATGATTGAAACAAAATGGTATGGGAATAGACAATGCAGTAGCAAGACTAGTAACATAACACAATCTTACCTAGCTATCTGTTGTAACAAATTGATGAAATATACCCTCCGCAATGAGGACTGCCATATTTGTTCTATCCAGCCTGGAAGCTGCCTGCTTACCACCCCACACAGCATAACTGACATATCTGTTTCTTTGTGTCATCGTTTGCAAGGAAGCTTTTGGAATAATATGGCTACCTGACAGATGATCCATCTAGAATGATCTCTGGGCTGCTACGTCTCAACCTCTCCTGCGCTTTGATAGACCCAGGATGATAACTGTCAGTCGAGATCGCCGTCTGATCGAGTATATGTATGCATATCTCACAACAGGTCGGGGGTTGGTAATGGTATGTAGCAGTACCATGCCATCCTGTATGAACAAATCGTCAACTCCTTGGGGTATGGCAGATTGTCTGGGGTAGCGTCTTCCAGAAGGTAGGGTCTAGTCAAGGAAGGTGACTTTGTGACTTTGTGACCCAAGCCAAGGAGGTACAGCCATAAGTCATGAGCTCTTCCAAGTCCATTAGTTCATTTAGACTTTACAAGGAGCGGGGATGCCACGTTGCTTTGCTTCTGGTACTGGATGACTTGAGATGATAGATTCACATAGAAACACAGGTTGACACAGCTTACCATTAAAAAAACAATGAATATAGTTGTGAATGGGATTTTAACTGATTACCTTTCCCTGTGAGAAAGTGATGTTGATCTTGTTGTTGTCAGCTTTTTAGAATTGAGTTCCATATTGTCGAATATTAGTGGCCACCATTGGTCTTGTAAAAGCCCACAGAATGTTACGGCAAAAAAGACAGCGGCGTTCTGGTACTGATCCCCACTTCCAAGAATGTAAGCTTGTGCAAGAACATCAGAAAGAACGATAACCGAACTGTGCAGAAGCCAGAATGAAAAGGCAACATGTGTGCTCTTTGGGAATTTTTTGAATTTGACATGATTTTTTATTGGGTTATTCTGTAGCCGTTTCAGCAGTTTCTCAGCTTGATAGTTCTGATTCATCATAGCCATCCAGCTCATCGACATAGAGGAAGCGCAATGACGATAGCAAGAGAACCTCATTAAGTTGGACAACATGTTCTCCAGTACAAATACAAGTGCCTTCTCATGGACATATCAGATCGTTCTGAAAAATGTTTAGTATGTTCTTTGACCCTCAAAACACAGGTCTGAAAACTTGTTATATGCAGTTATCTTTAATATTGGCTGAGCTATGGCGAAAAATAGACTTTCTGTTAATGACGGCAATATTCTGCGCAATAACATGCAATAACACTTGATCACTTCAAGAATAGTTTTATAATGCTCTTGGACCCTCAAAACATGGGGTTAGACACCTTAATTGTTGAGCTATGTGCACTATTAGCTGAGATATGGCGAAATATACATTTTCCAGTAATGGCGTCACTAATTTGCATAAAAATGGTATGTGGGACATTTTGTCAATTTTTTAACATAGCAAATCGTTTTCTATGGTGTTTTTCCAATCTAGAAACATCAATTAGAAATTGATTTCCGGGAGGTGCACGATACCCCCTTCTTCCTGCCCAACTACCTATTATACACTGTTTGCACGATTTTGCGCATAAGCAGGACTTCCAACTAAATAGAGCAGTTTTTATCACTGTGTGGCGTGTTGTATTAGAAGTGTGACAGGACTCCCAACTAAATAGTTCAGCTTTTAGTCACTGTAATGTGTGGTGTGTTGCTATTGGGAAAGGTGTATTAGGTACATTCAAACAGTCATTATAATGGGGTTTTTCAGGATTTTTGTGAATTTGTGATACACTGCAATACTAGACATATTTTTCTCTGTATGTTTGTTCTTTTTTCTCACTATTACTGGTAGAAATGAAGCCATTATTGTAGAATTAAAAAAGTAATTTGCTTTGAATGGCACTTTTATCACCTTTTCCGGGGGTTCCTATCATTAGATTTCTCGCAATTATAAAAAAAATGGTGCCAGCTGTATCTGTATCTGTATATGTATATATTACACAGCAAAAAACCCATTCGGCTATCACGCTGTGGTAAAGAGGAGTGCAGGCTAGTAGCGACATTTAGTTGCGCCTAGACCTAGGGCCTGGCCGATCCGGTATGGAATTTATATTTCTCTTGAAAGAGTAATTTAGTTTCCTCTCTGATGTTGTTTGGGAGTGAATTCCAGTCTCTGATAGTTCGTGGAAAAAATGAATATTGTCTTTGCTCGAATTTGGCCGAGATATGTTTAAAATTTGATTTGCCTTCCCGGGTCCTTGGGTCTGCAGGAGTAAGGTATTGGTTGGCATCAATACCAACCAGGTTATTTTTAATTTTGAAGAGTAGGGTTAGTCTGGCTCTCCTTCTCCTATCTTCAAGGGTTCGCCACTCAAGCCTTGACAAGAGGCCGGCCACACTGGTGGTTCTGTGGTAGTCCCTTGTGACAAACAAGCTTACGCTTACGCTTTTCAGTAGCTAGGTAAGGGCCCCATATGGAGGCACAATTGTCAAGCGTAGAGCGAACCAGTGAAGAGTAGGCCAACTCTTTGAGTCTCTGAGGGCAGTGTTTTAGGTTTCGTTGGCAAAGACCAAGAACCTTACTGGCTTTGTTGGCAATTTTAGTGACATGCTCCCCATACTTGAGGTCATGCTGAATGGTGACTCCCAAGTATAGGTAACTCTGGACGTATTTCAAAATGGTATTGTTCAGTTGATAGAAAAATAGTTGAAGGGTAGTCGGAGATTTATTGATGGGTAATATGTAGCAGTTGTTTGCATTGCAACTCATGCCCCATGTTTTTGTCCAGAGTGTTAAAGCGTCGAGATCCTTCTGGAGCAGAAGGTGGTCTCTGTGGTTCCTAATTGTTCGGTACAGTAGACAGTCGTCGGTAAATAAGCGGATATGACTGTCTACATGCAGGGGAAGGTCATTTATATAGCACAGGAAGAGAAGTGGGCCCAGAACGGTACCCTGTGGCACACCTGAGGCTACATGCACCCGTTCGGAGCTCTCCACATCTACTACTACTCTCTGGGTTCTGTCCTGGAAAAACTGTGTAATCCAGCTGTAAATATCCCCCATTATGCCAAGGCGTTTTAGCTTTGCCAGCAGTTGACGATGGGGGACGGTGTCGAATTTTATGCAGGTCGAAATGATTCAAAATGTGTTTCACAATAATATGTTCTAAAATTTTACATGAGATAGAAGTCAAAGAAACAGGTCTGTAGTTTTGGGTTTGGTGTTGGTCCCCTTTTTTGAATATTGGCGATACGTTTGCATCCCTCCAATCTTCGGGTAAACAGCCTGTTTGTAAAGATTGTTAAAAAATTATCTGTAATATTTTGTCAGACTCAGATGCTGTATTTTTTAGAGAAAAGTTTGGTATTGCATCAGGTCCTACTGCTTTTTTGGTATTCAGATTTTCTAATGATTTTTGGATGCCTGTGTATGTAATTTCTAGATTGCCTATTGGAGGGTAGGATGGCTCAGCTGGATCAGGCAGTTTCTCCTTTGAGGTTTCCTGGGTAAAAACTGATTGCAACTGGTGATTTAAAAGTTCGGCGTTTGTGTTAGAGGCCGAATGTAGTTTACCCTTGTGTTTTATTGGGGCAACCCCGACATTATCCTGACGCAGATTTTTTATGTGCTTCCAAAAAGGTTTAGTGTTGTCTTCTTTCAGACTGTCAGTATATGTGGTGTCCAGATGAGACCAACGGGCTTTTTTTAGCATTGATTGTGTGTGTTTTTTCTGGTTTTTTTGTATGCCTGCCAGTCCGAATCAAAACCTGATTTTTTTTGCTTTGTTATATGATCGGTGATTTTTTCTGACCAATCGTTTAATTTTGGGTGCAAACCAAGGCAGGTTATAAAGAGTTGTTTTATTTTTCGAAGGTACCAGGTACTGTGGACAAAATCTCTAAACAAACACCAGTTGGTTTCTACTGTGGTTTAAGAAAAAGTTTTTTTGAAAGCGGATCTGAATTTTTTAGTTGCACACACAATTTTATCTCAGTTAGCTTTAGAAAATTGAAAGGTTTTTCGTGGTTTTCGTCGGTTGTAAATTGGTCTTAGTTCACAATCAGTGACCACCATATCATGATCAGAAATACCTGGGACAACTGTGCTGTTCTTCACTAGTGATGGATTAGTAGTGAAGAACAGGTCTAGGTTGTTTTCGCCTCTAGTTGGTTCCATCTGGACTTGAGAAATAACAATATCTCTCGCCTTTAATTCCATAATTGTTGCAACAAGTGCTTGCAGAGGTAAGTGGAACAGGCATGCCATTCTGATAATTTTTTTTACGCAGGTGCTCTTGCCTTTAGTTTCATGATAGCTGCAGCAAATGCTTGAATAGGTAAGTGGAACAGGCATGCTGCGGCCCCTTCTGATATTTTTTTTACGTAGGTGCCATTTTTTATTTTTTTTCGTAAAAAAATGCAAAAATTGAGAATAAACTATGTCCACTTCCCTATGAGGATTCCTGGAAGCTCTGGAGGACATCATTAAGACCGTTTGGACAGAACATTGTGGGAATCTCAAAGAAATGAGATATCTGGGGAACGCTGCCCTAATTCTCCCAGGGTAAAACCTGTGTGAAGTTTTGTTTGCCTACCCTGCACTTCCTCATGGGGCGCACCGAGGGTAAAAATGGAAGTTTCAAAGCTATAAGAATGAGAATCCATCAAAAGTTATGTTCTTCCTTGACCACCTCGTGAAAAAAAATGGGAGCCGGAGGCTATGTCCAAATTTCGGATTGTTTATGTGGTTTTTTTGCTACTGTTACTGTATTAATTGCTGGGCACTCGTTGGGTGCCCTGATGTATCTAAAACTAAAACTCTCAACAGCGGCAACACCTCAGTAGTTTTCTTCAGCTGCTTCAAAAAGTTCAAGTGTCTGGGTGAGGTTTTAGATTCTGTTACCCCCATAACCGTTTGCCACATTGAGGTGCCATCTTTCAGACGTTTTTATAATTTAGCTCAGATTTTGATCTAGCACAGCATTTTTCTTGCTCAGTGAAAACTGTGGAATGTGGTCAAATATTTCTTTTAGCATTTCGGCAGTTACGAAAAAAGCATAATTTGATTGGACAATTTTAAAATTTATTGAATCCACCTACCATAGGGCCTATAGTATTGCAAAATGCAACGTAATTTCCATTGTTGCAGTGTCATCAATTTATGCTTGTTTTCATTGCATTGTGCCACGTGTCTTAATTTAGGTTAGGTACATCACCCTTTTTTCGTAATTGTCGACATATAAAATAAATATTTGACCACATTCAACTGTTTTCACTGAGCAAGAAAAATTCTCAATGTTGCAAATTTTAGCAGGGATACAGAATAAAACAATCACCCAGACACTTGAACTTTTGGAAGCAGCCGAAGAAAACTACGGAGGTGAATAGGCTAATATTTAGTTTTTAGATATAGCAGGGCACCCAGTGAATGCCCCACAATACAGTAGGAGGCTAATAGTAGCAAATATACCACATATATGCACATAACAATCATAAATTTGGGCATAGCCTCCGGTCCCTCTTTTTTTTCAAGTCCACGACGGGGTCCCGGAAGAAATTTTTTAATGGATTTTCATCCTTACGGCTAGAAAACTTCTATTTTTTACCCTAGTTCGCCCCGTGAGGTCACATTATTGGCTCTAATGCTTCAGCGATGATAGCAAAAAATATAGTCAGGCTCTATTTGCATATGCCTCTAGACAAACTGATGATTTTCCAAACCTAAAAAATCCCCCATAGTGTCTCAGACAATGTTGATCAAGATACAATTATTGTACCAATCGAAAAAGAAATTAGAGGCGATGATTCTACTACAACATGAAAACTGACCATGCAGCAGAGTTTAAAACGAATTAAAAAAATGCAACGACAATTTTCAAATATGCCCCAAACAATCCTTGCTTACGATGAAGCCACCTCTTGTGACATTAGTAAGTTGGTAAATTCAATCCCCGAAATACCAAACGCTGTTAGATCATCACCTAATACAGACCCAGAATCACTGGTGTTTCCAAAACATACATTACAACGTAAAACAAACTACAATACAGCACCATAAAAATTAGAAAAAGAAAACGAACAGCCTGTGCTGAATGTTCACTTCAGTCACACTGCAGATACGGACAATACCCCCAACAATAAACAGAACTTATCACATGGAACTAGAAACAAGGAAGGCGAAGACTTAGTCTCAAAGCTTGTAGCCGACTGAGAGTGTTGGAGCAGAATATGCAAGAAACCACGGACAAAAACCCCAAACTCGTGAAAAAAATTCGTGGACTACGTCAACAAAGCATGGAGCAGGGAAAAGAAAGTATAAAACTCATCAAAGGACGCGATATAGCCTGATGACAGAAAAATTAAAGATGCACAAAGAAATCTCTCGCCTAGAACAAAAGCTTGAGAAAGCCAATCATGAATATGCCTAATAAAAAAAATAAAAAAAGTGACCTATATAAAAAATGAAATAGATGATAATCGTAATGCATGGGAAACTGTGGGTGCCACAAAATCAAAGAATAACATTTAAATACGGACAGTAGTAGTCACTTGTACTAAAGCTACACCGACAAAAGGCCAAAAAGTGCTAGAAAATAAAAAACAGAAAAAAACAAATAAGGCAGAGAAACACATTTAAAAACCCCACTAAAATGAATAAAATACATCAAATACAAAAGATGTAGACAACCAAAATGTAAAAAATGATGAGCAAAATAATAGGCCAAGTAGTTCTACAGAACTACTTGGCCTACTACAGCAGCACCACTAGCAGTAGTAACAGCAGTGATGTAACACAAACTATCGATGACCTATCCGTCAATAACGATAATGCAAAACTTCGCAACCGAAGAGGGGTAAGACTCAGGTCCCACAAGTAAACAAGCTAAATGAGGATATTAACAAACTGGCTTAGAAAATGAAGGGATTTCAAAATACACATTTCTAATTGGCTGAAATCCCCTCTAGAAGCAAGAACAAATATAATGCCCCCATTCACCACATAAATTGGCCCATACGTGAGATATGTGGCATGCAAAATTGTCCAACGCTGACTATTTGCCCACCCCCGTGGAAAAACAACTTTATCGTGGTGGAATCCACTTAAATGAGGAGGGACTGCAAATACTGACTCCTACCATGGCGGAAGTCATCAACAATAACTCCATTAATGGCCAGTGTTTTCCCATAAAAACAATCATCACTCGGACATAACAGATGTGAATAGAGTAATTAACAATGATCAGGACATTAAAATACGCGTGCTGTCATGGAACATTAATGGTTTAGGAAACAAAATGACAGACCCTGATCTATTTACATTTATTCGCAACAACGATATAATATTTTTCATAGAAACAACAAAAGAAAATAATTTTACATCGGCAATACCTGGTTATAAATTCCATCATGTAAGTAGAAAACTTAAACATAAAAATGCCTGTAGAGCTTCTGGTGGTATTGGCATACTTATTTCAATAAATATGCAAATTTAACTAGGACAGACCACACTTATGACTATTTGGTGTGTCTAACATTAGTTACCGACTGTTGTCAGAAAAATATTTAAACTGGATATGCCTATAATTATACCATCAGTAAACTCAACATATGTCGGTGTAAGAAATGATTATTTTACTATGGTAGAAGAGGAAGTGGCTAGGTATATAGAAATGCATCACATCCTATTATGTGGAGATTTTAATAGCCGAACTGGTCAGGCTCCGGACTATGAAGCTGGGGTAATAGATATCAAAGTAAATGTTCAAAATCAACGTTCTAATGGAGATAAAGTAAGTAACATATACGGTCAGCTTTTACTAAATTTTTGTATAAACACAGGTTTCAAAATAGCCAATGGGCGGATGTTTAATAATAATAGCATCGGCTGCTTTACATACTACACTCCCATTGGTTCAAGCACAACAGACTATCTGATTTTAAATGAAGATACTATAATCAGCAAACTTGAAGTTACACCGAAATTGGTGTAATCAGATCATTGTCCTATACAGTTCAATATTTCAAATACAAAACTTGATGATCATGATGATTACAACCAGAGTTGGGGTCAATTCCGGAATTGAATAGGAATTGAGCTCAATTCCTGACTCAATTCCAGGAATTGGACTAGGAATTGGAATTGAAAATAAAGGAATTGGAATTGAGTTGGAATTGACAAAAAATGCCTGGAATTGATAAAGGAATTGACTTTTTTATCCATGTTTATTTTTTAAGCGCCATTAAACACATGCGTGATCATCACTTTTGTCATTACAGTAGAATATTACCTGATCTATGTTGATTGATATGTGTATTATAATAACAATAATAATATTAATAAACATCTATAGCGCCTAAATTATATTGAAAGGTTTTATGTAAAAATACTCATTTAAATGACTTATGGCCATCAAGATTAAATAAGACTGTAATGTGTAATTACTTGTTGTTACTTGTATACACCCTTGAATAATTTACTCATACGGGGTGTTGTAACCAGCCGGTAACAAGTAACAAGTATTTATTGCTGATGGTTCCTGTGTGAAGAACATGACAGAAGAGCCAGGAAAGTGCGACTCATGACAACTCAACTAGTGTCAACACTTACAGTGTCTATATATTATATTGTTTACAGAATTACCATTGAGTGGCTGAATTATCAGCAAAATGTGACACCGCGCCGGCGTTGGTTTAATGTTGGGCCGTCATCGCAAACGACGGTCAAGCATTATATAAACATTGGGCCAATGTTTCGTGTTTGCTGGCTTAAAGTTCTGGAAATAATTGTGCTATTATGTTATTAATGTTTTCTTTATATATTCCCGTAAGTATGATCACACTGCTTAACTATAACTTTTGTGTCCCTTTACAGCATTTTTTTTAACAAAATGTATTTAAAAAGTAATGCTTGTCTCATGGGCATAATTTTAATTGGCCTACTCGAATTTATTATATTTTTGTCATTTGGACGTCTATATTTTTTAAAACAAATCGTCATAATTAGACTTAGGCGAATGAATGGCTTAGAACATGACTATCACTGGTCTCTCGAGTTGGTAGAACAAAAGAAATATCGGGACCTTGAAACGAATGCGTTTCCAATGTTGAGCCAATGCCGATCTATTATTGGGAAAGCACTGAAGACAGTGGACCAACATTACGGCAACATTGGGTTAGCATCCAGTGTTAGTAGGAAGGAAGTTAGGCAGCGTAGCCATGCGCTCTAATTGACCCTTTGATTAATATTATGCCTTTTGTGCCCTAGAGGTTATTCTGATATATTTTCTTAGGGTATATTTAATCGCCACACGCTAGAATTAGATATTAAAAAAATAGTATAATCGGAAAATAAATAATGTGAATAATTGTATCAATTAAAATACGACAATAGGTCCCTACGTTGCTTTATTTTTAATATGAGTTAATGTGAGGTGGGGAGCGACACGCCGTAGCCTTCACAGGGTCAGACTTATCAGAGTTTCAAGTGCACCGCTTGTCGCGAGACATTGCGTTAATTACACTGTCGTGTTGATGGCAAGGGCGGGGGCCCTAGGGTAGTGGGTAGCACCGCTGCCTTTCACGCCAGAGTTCGGGGTTCGGTTCCCGGTCTCGGCGGTTTGAAAGAAACTAAAATGTTTCTTCCCCATCCACGTGTGAAAGTCAGTATTGTGGGGAGCCTCCGTGACCGAGAGGTAGCGTGCTCGGCCTCAGACCGCCAGGGCTCGAATTTCGAATCCTGTGTCTGGAGGACAGTGTCATCTCAATCATCTCACCATCCTCAGGAGGTTCTCCTGGCCCAGTTTAGGCTATATGTGCACAAAGGTGGCCTAAAGCCCGATTCATTTCATTTTTATTTTTGTTGATGGCAATTGTGGAGTAACAGTTTGTTTATAGAAAAAAACGCGCTCACAATTAACTCCGCGTCCACACGAGTACAACTCCGTCATCAGGTAATATTGATGTACCCCACCCTTACTAAAGGTTAGTAAGTGTAGCATGTTTAAATATGTTTACAAGGCAATAAATAAAATGTATTTTATTTTATATCAGGTGTTCTATGTGTATCAAAAATCTTGGGTGGAATTGATAAGGAATTGACTTCTTAGGAATTGGAATTGAATTGGAATTGACTTTTCTTAAAACCAAAGGAATCGGAATTGACTTAGGAATTGACAAAAAGGAATTGGAATGGAATTTCGAATTGATAAAAAGGAATTGACCCCAACTCTGATTAAAACCCATTAAAAATAGATACCTGTGTAAATGATAAAGGTTCTGGCTCTGATGTTTTTATATGGCAAGACAAGAAAAAGGAAGAATATCAACTAACTTTACGAAATGAGCAAACGTGTCATGCATTTGAGAGATGCTGTGTGCCGTCACCGATGGGTGTAATACTAACACTCTATGTGACATGTTTAATGGTATGCTAGAAATTAATTTCGCCATCATTCCCAGCAAAGAAACATATTTCTAAGGAAAGGAAGTACGTACAAAATAGTTCCCCCTGTAACCCTTGGTATGATAAAGAATGTAAATCCTTGAAGTATGTTGTTAATAATATCGCTAAGCATATATACATTAAAGCACGGCATGGCGAATACAATTACTGTTACGACAATATAAGCAATTAAGACAGTACCAGCAAGCCAAACTTAGTCAGCTGGAAAATATGAGAAAAGAAGATCCTAATTTCAACTGAAAATTCAGGAAATCTTTAAATCCTAGAAATGTTACAACATAGCCTACCTTGGCAGACTTTGTGAACTATTTCGAACAACAAGTCTACCCACCGCATGTGGATTATTTTGATTATGAACACATGAATAATATTATAAAGCAAGTTAATTCATGGAAAATAATGTAGAACACGATAATTCTAATATGTCACAGTTCCTAAAAACGAAGTATGTAATAATAATGATCCCTATCAAGCTGGTTTTAAAAGCAATTCGCGAACTACGGACAATATATTCATACTATGTGCCATCATAGATAAACAAAGGTGTCTCTCTAAACCCCTGTATACATCCTTTGTCAATTTCACAAAAGCTTTTAACTATATTGATAGAGCAGTATTATACTACAAATTATTGAACAGTAGAATAGACGGCAATTTGTTAAACGGAATTTTTACAAGACATATCCGCATCATTTGACAAAGATCAAGATATCCCTGTGGACACCTTACTAATAGTATATCTCTTATTTGCAGATGACCTTGTCCTTTTTCAGAATCTGCTAAGGGATTACAAAACAGCTAACTGCCCTGTATTCATATGCGTTCCTGTGGCATATCATAGTAAGCATTCCTAAAACAAAAGTTCTAATTTTAATGAGCGTTACACAACAGTAAGTGGAAGCTTCCACTATGATGATAACATTATAGAAAAAGCTGAACAATATAAATACATGGGTGTGGTGTATAAGCACCAAGTCTGCTAATAACGTGTTAAAATAAAAAAATTCTCATCTTGCTTCCCAAGCTGGGGAAGCAATTTTTTCGCTACGTAAACAATCCTGTCATGTGGTCGGTAAATTGTAACCCACTATTGAGTTCAAGGTATTTGATTGTCAAATATTGCCCATACTAGAATATGGAAGTGATATATGGTATACAGGCGATGATGTTAACGTTCTGGAAAAAATCCATCTAAAATTTATTAAATTTACACTTGGAGTTAGAAAGCAAACACCTAAACCTGCAATATATGGGGACACGGGACAATTCCCACTGATCATCCGGTAACACATAAAAGCTGCAAAATACTGGTGTAGAATTCTAAAACTATCTTAGAAGCATCCAGTCAGAAATGCCTACAAATATGCTTCTTGAGCTAGATGGCATTGGCTTCACGAATTGGTGTTCCCGTAGTCGCTCTATCCTCGAACGAACCGGGTTTGATCAAACTTGGGAATTGCAGAATATAGGGGATACAAATAAATTCATGATTTTATTTAAAGAATCAATTGTTAGAATATTTACACAGCATTGGAGAAACGATATTGAGAGTTCGAGTAAGGTGCGCACATATATATGCACAAGGTGTGAATTAAACGAAATTGACGACGACATGCATCATCTTCTCCACTGTAGCGCTATGAATAATGAACGCAAAGTCTTGTTTAATTCTGTAGCCGCAATTATCAATATACATCCGACAAATGTTATGTTTCTACGAATTATGACATCCAGAGACATAACAGTGGTGAAGTCACTAGCGCAATTTATCTATGGTTGTTTTAAAGAAAATTAAGGGTTGAAAATACTAAGTGTAATAAATCACAAGTCACCTATATTATCCATATTATCATGCTTTCATGATCTGACTTAGATATTACAACATATCAGGGCGGCTGTTGCTCTCGGATTTTATTATTGGGCTTTTTAAGGCCGGTTGGGGACGTCTCCGTCGCCTTTGCTATCAGAAAAGGTGGGGCATTATGGAGGATTTCATAGTTGCTGAGTCATCTGATTTTTTCTATGAGGTCGGGAATGTTTTTCTTCGATTGTAACTCCGAGTATCTGGTACTAACTGGGTCGTGATTGAAATAGTATGAATTAAACAATATAATGAATTAAAATAAGCTGTAATTTTTTTGTGCGAGGGCTATGACCTATGTGAATTGCACAAATAATTAGTAACCACCATTATAACTGTTACTACGTTGTTAAGTTTGTACCACTAGTTAATATCAGGGGATCTACGCGCTCATATAGCGACTGTGCTTTGGATTGCCACATTATTTTATTGTACTTGCATGATCCTAAATTTGATTTAAAAAAAATACCATATAAGTTTCACCATTGTCTTTATTGCATACTCCATGTAGTTACTGTAGCATAATTATGCACTTGTATATATTATAGGTTTCTATGCTTACTTTTTTTGCTACTACATATAATCAATATTTATACATAGTAGATATTTTATCTCTGGTTTTGGTGCTGGAAACAAAATGATAGACCCCTATGTTATTTTGGCAATGCCTTCTAATTTTATTTTAAGGGGTAGTCATTTATATTATCGAAATACCAAGTTTTTATTATGGCAATGCCACTTAAAATAATTTTAGTTATGTTTGTCATACCAAGTATATTGTCATATGATTTTAACAAATTAACAATCTTGTATATACATGTACATGTACATATATCTCTTTAGTTTCTATGACAAATAAGTCTGTAATGACTTTTTTCTGTCAATAAAAAATCTGTCTGTCTGTCTGTCGTAGGGCCGGCGAACAAAACTTCACCCAGTTTTTACCCTGGGAAAACTAGTGTAGCCTTCCCAGCGGGTATCTCAATTCTTGGAGATTTTCACATTGTTCTGTCCAAACGGCCTTAATGATGGCCTCCAGAACTTCTTCATGTGGCAGTGGACATAGTCTATTTTCATTTTTCGCATTTTTTACAAAAAAAAATAATAAAAAGTGACACCTGTGTGAAAAAATTATCAGAAGGGGCCAAAGCATGCCTGTTCCACTTACCTCTTCCAGCTGGCATCATTTTCATAATTGCGGGAAATTTAATGATGGGAACCCTTAGAAAAGGTGATAAAAGTACCATTCAAAGCAAATAATTATTTTAATGATGGCTTCATTTCTACCAGTAATAGTGAGAAAAAAAACAACAACCAAACAGAGAAAAATATGCCTTTTATTGCAGTGATTCACAAATTCACATAAATCATAAAAAAAACACGAAAAAAACATAAAAATGACTTTTTGTGATAAACCTATTTAAGTCACAGTGTATTAAATGACAACTTGCAATGCTCATAGCATTCCCAGTCGCGCCTGGTACAGAATGGCAAGAGGTAAATTACAAATTACGTTGTGTGTTATGACCGCCGTCACCACGGAGGGTCTCGCTGCTTTTTTTGCGCCGATTATGTTATGCGAAAATCTGAGTCAATTTGTGAGGGTAAATATATCTCAATATCCATACGACGATTGGGAACATGACTGTGTGTGGCAGTAACGGTGTACCATACCCTATGGCAGAATTTAATTTGGAATGGCAGAAGTATGGTTGGCCATCACCCTCATAAGTAAATAAACCTTCCAAGGATAAAGAAAAACCTTCCGCGGAAGGTTTCTAATTATCCGCGGAAGGTTTTTCTTTATCCTTGGAAGGTTTATTTACTTATGAGGGTGATGGCCAACCATACTTCTGCCATTCCAAATTAATTTTTTTGGTTTTCAATTATCCGCGGAAGGTTTTTAATTGTCCGCGGAAGGTTTTTAATTAATCGCGGAAGGTTTATTTACTTATGAGGGTGATGGCCAACCCTACCGCGGAGAATTAATTTTTAATTCTCCGCGGAAGGTTTTTAATTGTCCGCGGAAGGTTTTTAATTATCCGCGGAAGGTTTTTAATTGTCCGCGGAAGGTTTTTAATTATCCGCGGAAGGTTTTTAATTATCCGCGAAAGGTTATAATTCTCCGCGGAAGGTTTTTAATTGTCCGTGGAAGGTTTTTAATTATCCGCGGAAGGTTTTTAATTATCCGCGGAAGGTTATAATTCTCCGCGGAAGGTTTTTAATTGTCCGCGGAAGGTTTTTAATTATCCGCGGAAGGTTTTTAATTATCCGCAGAAGGTTTTTAATTGTCCGCGGAAGGTTTTTAATTATCCGCGGAAGGTTTTTAATTATCCGCGGAAGGTTTTTAATTGTCCGCGGAAGGTTTTTAATTATCCCCGGAAGGTTTTTAATTATCCGCGGAAGGTTTTTAATTATCTGCGGAAGGTTTATTTACTTATGAGGGTGATGGGCAACCATAACGCGGAGAATTAATTTTTAATTCTCCGCGGAAGGTTTTTAATTGTCCGCGGAAGGTTTTTAATTATCCGCGGAAGGTTTTTAATTGTCCGCGGAAGGTTTTTAATTATCCGCGGAAGGTTTTTAATTATCCGCAGAAGGTTATAATTCTCCGCGGAAGGTTTTTAATTGTCCTCGGAAGGTTTTTAATTATCCGCGGAAGGTTTTTAATTGTCCGCGGAAGGTTTTTAATTATCCGCGGAAGGTTTTTAATTATCCGCGGAAGGTTATAATTCTCCGCGAAAGGTTTTTAATTGTCCGCGGAAGGTTTTTAATTATCCGCGGAATGTTTTTAATTATCCTCGGAAGGTTTATTTACTTATGAGGGTGATGGCCAACCATACAGAAGACATTTTTGCCTGGCGAGCCCGGCCAATTTCATTTATGGCCGGGTCGAGGCCAAGGTTCTTAGTCACGTGACTTTCATACCTGTGCTATTGAGGCCGGTGAATAATTTTCTGGGTCAAGTCATGGGAAATGCGGCAGAGGGGAAATACAATACTGTGAACAACTCTTCATTCGTGGAAGTGATCTTTCAAAAATGCCTGAATTCGGGGATTACCCTATTTCAATCTAGATATAGCAACTAGTCACAAACATTCGCCACTGGGGCATACAAGAGGCTACATGAAGCTCGGCCACGCAGCGTAGTGCGGCTCTGGGAACCAGAGTAAAGACTTTTTAGCATTTTCAAACAGTAGACCTACTGCAAGTAATCACTAGGACGCGCCTGTGACGTATAGTAGCCTACACCATTGTCCCAGCAGCTTGGGTGGGATACCCTTCTCCAT
Source organism: Flabesymbios commensalis (assembly GCA_964017125.1). Classification (NCBI taxonomy): domain Eukaryota; kingdom Metazoa; phylum Annelida; class Polychaeta; order Terebellida; family Flabelligeridae; genus Flabesymbios; species Flabesymbios commensalis. The sequence continues at coordinate 46,308,777 of OZ024904.1, forward strand.
ATTATAACGTGTACACAGCGTTCTATAGATTATGGATCAACGTCTAAAAAGTTTTTTCCCGTTATTACACCCAAACTAAAAGCTACTTGAGATGCATTACGATCCCACATTGTGGAGATTCGTGGAATGATGGTGGGTCATCGGGAATGATCTCAACACATCCTAACATATATTAATAAGAGGTCGAGAAGGACTAAGAAAGTTTTTTAATACCATGTGGCACAATATCATAATTATCACAATATGAAAACCAAATCCCATTTGGCATTTTCGAGTTTTGACATCAATTATGCGCCATACTACTATGCTAGCCTACGGTAGTTCCATTTTTAAGACTGATTATGCTCTATAAAATGATCAACAGAGTGGAGGCTATACCATCTCACCCATATCACCAACCAATATTTTAAGACTCTCACGTACGAGTTCACCCCCTGGGCTTCTAACCATACCAAACGAATATCAATGCATTTAAGTACAGTTTTTTCACCGGAAAAATCTTAACATGGAACTGTTTACCTTCACAAACCCTACGTACAGGCCTCCACAGCTGATGATTTTAAGGCCAGAATCAATAGCCACACTTTCCCTAAATAAAATAACAACCACCATGCCATTTTATCCTTGCACCAAACACTGATGATCGCACCTTTATGTTTATCAGTTACATTTATCACACACAATCACTAATGTTAGCCTATTGACTCGAAATTTGAATCAAGTTGGGCCTATTTGCACAATTTATACAGCACCTAAATGGATATGATAGCACTCCTTGTACCATTAATTTTCATGTGTTTTTAAGGAAAATATGAAAAACAAACAAAAAACAACAAGTTATAACCCACACGCATGCATGACCACCGTCCTTAATAAAGTTGGGCCAGTATTGGAAGAAGGCTGTAACCATAGGGCAGACAATTATACACGGGCACAGGTCAATAGACAAAATGTAGACACGATTTTTTTTACATTAAACAGCCAGCTATTACAAATCAAGTACATTGCTCTTTTTCATTTCTATGCAATCTAAGAAACTACTTTTAAGACATATAATTAAATACAGAGTTTTCGTAAAATGAAAGCTCTTTTTATCGGACACAAAATAGATTATTAATCTTAGGCGAATCCCAAGCTATGTAATTCGTGGTTTGTTCGGATCTCGATTTGTTTGTAACAGTCTCTTTTAGCAATGAAATCTTGAGGGTGGTCCAACCCAAAAATTAATCCGAAAGAGATATAAATTTATATAGCAGATTCTATGTCTATCAAGAAAATCTTGTATTTCAAATACGTTTCAATAGTTCTTTTATATGTTAGATATAGTTTTGCATTGTTTTTGAATATGTTCAACCATGTGTCAGTGTTTTTTTAGGTTGACTTCGATTGATCATCTCCGACATCGGTCCAGTCACATGGTCCAGGCTTAAAAATTCTTATATTATCGCTCACGTTGAATTCGTGTTTTTGTTAACTATTAATAATAGTATTATCCGTACGCGCTGTTAATTAAATGTCAAAGTTACTGGAGTCTAGATATAGTCTAGACTCGGCTCTAACTGTTACTCTTAACTGTTAGTATACTCTATAGACTATACTCTATTATTGCCATAGGCTCCTGGCCTAGCCGCAGTAGGCCAGGGCTAGGACTAGACTTTGGTCTAATTAATTTTAAGTCTAATAGTCTAATTCTAGACATTGCACATTAAAAAATTGTAGCTGTCTACAAAAACGTATATAGGCCTAGTCTAAGACTTATCGCTTTTTGTTTTATTTCATGAAATCAAAAATTTCGCGCTGCCTTATCTCATTTTCATGAAAAAAAAAAATATATATATATACGATGTAGACTAGTCTACCTTTAGACTGGTTGCATCGTCATTATTAGTGTAATAGTCGGCTGCACTTCCAGTCACTGACCGTGACATAATTTTGGAGTGACAAATTCATAATACAAAATTCATCTGGATTAAATTTGGTTTGGACTGTTCTTTCATGATTTTAAAAAAATGTAGACTAAAAAATATACAATCTAAGGAATTTAAGCGCTAGTGTTAACTTTAAATTAAGTTAAAAGCACAATGACTCTATGATTTTGATTTAATTTAAATCAATGAGAGTGGTGATAGTTGTTTCTGAAATTTGATTTAAAATAGCAAGAATTGATGAACTTATTGAGGCGATAACCAATTGCACATTTAAAAATTTTAGCTGGCAATACTTTATTTTTATATGACTATATGATTCTATATAAGAAATTTATGTTACAAATATTTTTAATAGTCTGTGTATATATTTGATAATAGCTTTGCGTGGTTATTATTGAATCTGTCTGACCAATTATTTTGATTATGACCCTTATCTTTGTCACATTGACATTGTTGGCTTTTCATGTGGTCTAGTCAGTCTCAAAACCTTACATTATCGTTCACTCATTCTTCGTTTCAATCGTAAATTCCCGTTGTTATTAAATTATCAAATTTAACAGATCGAGCATAAAACAAGAACTCTTATAACTGCAGAGTAACACTGGTCGGTTCCTCATTTATCAAACATTTGCGGAATGACATAACGAAAAAATCATTTGCATTTTTGCATCCAAATTTGGATAACTTTTAATATGTCAAGGGGGATGGAAAATGTTTCATCTTTGTCACATAAAAATTTTGGTTTCATTCAGGTGAAAAAGTACTATGTTAACTTGTTGTGATTCGCTGAGTAAATATTTGAGATGGCGTTCACTTTAATGCAATAGACAATATTAATTTAAAAAATCAACGATAATTGTGTCAGAGAATTTGTTTAACAAAGATTGATTAACTCTTGAGGCGATAACCACTTTGGCAGCTTTTATGCATTTATGCTAGTTTGTGGTTGACTCACTGATTCCTTTCAGGAACTGTTTTTCCTGTGGGCCATTCTCTGGCATTGCCACTGCGGCCTTATGGGGTTTCAGATAGGTCTTGTTGTCAGGAACATATGTTTTTGGCCTTTTTCCTCGTGGTTGGGAGTTTCATCTTTGTTACTTAAATTTTTTTGGGTACATTTTATTGTGTGATTTGCTTGGTCAACTTTATAAATTATCTTGTTAAGAAGATTGATTCTTGTTGTGATTCGCTGAGTAAACATTTGTGATGGCGCTCACTTTAATGCAATAGACAATATTAATTTTATCAATCAATGATAATTGTCTCAGAGAATTTGTTTAACAAAGATTGATAACTCTGGAGGCGATAACCACTTTGGCTGCTTTTATGCATTTATGCCAATTTGTGGTTGACTCACTGATTCCTTTCAGGAACTGTTTTTCCTGTGGGCCATTCTTTGGCATTGCCACTGCGGCCTTATGGGGTTTCAGATAGGTCTTGTTGTCAGGAACATATGTTTTTGGCCTTTTTCCTCATTTTTGGGAGTTTCATCTTTGTTACTTAAATTTTTTTGGTACATGTTATCGTGTGATTTGTAGGGCAAAAATTTACAAATAATATAAATAAATAAGAGGAGCAATTGTTGTTTCTAGGATTTGATTTAGCAAGAATTTATAAACTCTGGAGGCGATAATCACATTGGCTGATGCCAATTTGTGGTTGACCCACTGATTCCTGTCAGGATTTGTTTTCTGTGGGCTATTTTCTGGCCTCGCCAGTACAGCTTTAGGTTTCAGATAGGTCTTTGTCAAAACTATGTTTTTGGCACCTTTCCTCTTTGATTGGAGTTTTCTTTTTTTTGTTACTTCTAGTCAATGAAGCATACATACCGGCTACTCTTAATCTCAATTTAAAATATACAATATTAGTGCTCATAAAGATATTTAAAAAGAATTCATGTTAGGAAGTTAAGATTTAACGTTCTCATTAGTAATAATTTAAATTAATGAGAAGAGATATAGTTGATAATCTCTTGATTTCATTTTATATAATTAATGCAATTATGCCAATTTGTGATGACTCTGGAATAATCCCAGGGGCTGGTTTTCCTGTAGGCCATTCTCTGGCTTTTCAAGTGGATCCTACGAAATTATGTTTTGGGTCACCTTTTTCTTTCTAAGTTTTCTTCTTTGTTGTTTGTTTTGTAAAGCTTAGTGATCCAGATTTAAATCTTTCATCATTCTTACTTATATATCATGTATATATATATATATATATATAATAAATAATTTGTAAATTAAAATAATTCGGAAGAGTATCCAAGCGTAGGAGTGTAAGGTAAAAGCAATATAATTATTCAATTAAACTACTGCAAGAACATTTTATTAATCTTTCATAAAAAAAAAGTCAATAAATACAAGGTCAGTTACAACAAGACTTGGCCAGTTGTTACAGGCCGCAGTAATTATTGCATGCCTTATACGCCAACTACATGATGCTCTATGTCTAGCTTGATTAATCTAGCATCACGACTTGCGCCAGATGCTGAAATCAGTGCTAGTAATGATGGACAGGATGCATCCGGACTTGCGCCAGATGCAATAAACTTCATGAGGAACCAATCATATGATTATTCATTTGTTAGTTCGGCAGGACTTGCGCCAGCCGTTCTAACTATAGCAAACATGATGAGGAGTGATTTGCCAACTGGATTTGGGCCAGTTGGTTTTTGATACAATATCCACAAGCTCATTCTTACAGGTGGAATTAGTTTAATCTAGCATCAGGATTTGCGCCAGCTGCTGAAATCGGTGCTAGCAAGGATGGGCAGGATGCATCCGGACTTGCGCCCGATGTAATAAACTTTGTGAAGAACCAAACATATGATTTTCCATTTGTTAGTTCGGCAGGACTTGCGCCAGCTGTTCTAACAATAGAAAACATGATGGGGAGTGATTGCCAACCCGATTTCGGCCAGTCGGTTTTTGATACAATATCCACAAGCTCATTCTTACAGGTGGAATTAGTTTAATCTAGCATCAGGATTTGCGCCAGCTGCTGAAATCAGTGCTAGCAAGGATGGGCAGGATGCATCCGGACTTGCGCCAGATGCAATAAACTTTGTGAAGAACCAAACATATGATTTTCCATTTGTTAGTTCGGCAGGACTTGCGCCAGCTGTTCTAACAATAGAAAACGTGATGGGGAGTGATTTGCCAACCCGATTTCGGCCAGTCGGTTTTTGATACAATATCCACAAGCTCATTCTTACAGGTGGAATTACTTTGAATGTGAATGATTTATGTCCTTTTTCTTCTCCCGAAGAAGAGAAGAAAAAGGTAAAATTTTGCTTTTTCGTCAATAACTGCGTGAGTAAGAAATTATTATTATTATTATTTTTTTTATATTTTTTTTTAGAATTCTTCAGATCTTGCTTTTAAATGTATATGTAAACAACATTTTTAGTGAATACAGCAATACTCAAGATGTGGACCATTTTCTCATGTTCCTAATTTGCTTCAAATCCTTCTAAATCTATGTTTTGTGGTCTTCTTATGTTTTCAAAGTGTGTCTGCAATACCTAGGTCAGCTCAAAATGAGGTCTGTATACTTCTGTGGTCAGATTTTACACTTACAGAAAATAAAATTCAACTGACATATAAATCCAGCCAGTCAAAACACTACTCAGACTTGCTTCAGGAATTATAAATACAGCAGATGTTATGATAATGTGTCCCTTATTATCTACATTTGGAAATTTTAATTATTTGGTTATCTATTCATTACATGTAAATTTCAAGTTTCACTTCTGTAGACATCCTAATTTCAATTTAAAAACTAAATTTCAGACTATATAGCACTTCATTATTTAGAATTAGTGTTGTTTCTGATGCCGCAAATAATGGTGGATTAGACAGATGAGAGGTTGGAATTCATATGTGCTCTTACGATGCATTCGTAAGTTTGTGTTGTTGGGGTCAGACACTTTGTGTCTGTGTGCCGTTTTCATACCCTCCTCAACAACAGATAATCTTGTTTAATAATGTTATTGATAGATTTTGTCAATATTATGTAATTTGTATGTAATGATACAAGAGTCAATGTTCATTAATATATTAATGTGAACAATTAGTAGATTGTTATTGATAGGTTTGGTTTTGTGTGAACAATTACTAGATTGTTATTGATAGTTTGGTTGATATTATCTAATTTGTTTGTAATGATACAAGAGTCAAAGTTCACATTTAAATAGTAGATTAGATCAATCAGAGACATGTATAAATATTCATAGTAGATTAGATCAATCAGAGACATGTATAAATAGTCCTAGTAGGTTTGATCAATTTGAGACATGTATAAATATTCATAGTAGATTAGATCAATTAGAGACATGTATAAATATTCACTGGTTAATCCTGTTAACTGATTGTCAAGTAAATTTATACCTATTTTGGTCTTAGGGCTTCACTCTGTTACATCCACGTTTACATTAACAACATTTGAAGTGAAGCCCTTTTTATTTGTAGTCGTTTAATTTGATGTTTATTTTTAATAAACAAATTTTCCCCATTTTATGTGTCTGTTTTTTGTACGATAAATACAGAGTTTTCGTAAAATGAAAGCTCTTTTTATCGGACACAAAATAGATTATTAATCTTAGGCGAATCCCAAGCTATGTAATTCGTGGTTTGTTCGGATCTCGATTTGTTTGTAACAGTCTCTTTTAGCAATGAAATCTTGAGGGTGGTCCAACCCAAAAGTTAATCCGAAAGAAATATAAATTTATATAGCAGATTCTATGTCTATCAAGAAAATCCCACCTCCTCCCGCTTCCATCCGCTGCAAGTTTTTTGTTCATTTTTCTTCTGACCGTTTTCATACCCTCCTCAGCAACAGATAATCTTGTTTAATAATGTTATTGATAGATTTTGTCAATATAATGTAATTTGTATGTAATGATACAAGAGTCAATGTTAATTAATATATTAATGTGAACAATTAGTAGATTGTTATTGATAGGTTTGGTTTTGTGTGAACAATCACTAGATTGTTATTGATAGTTTGGTTGATATTATCTAATTTGTTTGTAATGATACAAGAGTCAAAGTTCACATTTAAATAGTAGATTAGATCAATCAGAGACATGTATAAATATTCATAGTAGATTAGATCAATCAGAGACATGTATAAATAGTCCTAGTAGATTTGATCAATTTGAGAGATGTATAAATATTCATAGTAGATTAGATCAATTAGAGACATGTATAAATATTCACTGGTTAATCCTGTTAACTGACTGTCAAGTAAATTTATACCTATTTTGGTCTTAGGGCTTCACTCTGTTACATCCACGTTTACATTAACAACAATTGAAGTGAAGCCCTTTTTATTTGTAGTCGTTTGATTTGATGTTTATTTTTAATAAACAAATTTTCCCCATTTTATGTGTCTGTTTTTTGTACGATAAAAACTTAGGCAGCAGGTAGTTGACGGAGTGTGGCCAGGCGAAATAAATCAAAATTTTTAATGTAGTTAATTTCCATAAAAAGTATTTCATCGCCAACAACAAACACATTTAATAAATGTCTGTGTTGTTGGCGAGTAAATATAAGGTAGCTCTCTTAAATGATATGATATTGGTCAGCTCACGGTTTGTTGAGGATAGCCTATTATGTGTACTGGGATAGACCTTTCACTCGTTTTACCAGTGTCTCTACTTCACTTTAGACACTGGTTTTTATCCCCCGATTAGCTAATATTCACCACCAGGGTTCAGAGTTTTCATCGCCACAGCTTGTACTGCCGCGTCCAGATGTGTGGAAAAAACCCACGACTTGTTAGAATGAAGGGCTCACATAGTGTAAAATAACCCTATTCATGTTATTAGCACTGACGCTTCTCAGAATGAGATAAAAATATCTAGGCTGAATATACACTGATATGATACCGTGTATAGTAAAGATTGTTCTTAGTTCATAATTTAAAAACTCTTTTAAAAAAGTTATAAATAAATATAAAATTGAAAGGACACTACTCAATACCCTCTGGTTAACATAGTATGTATTGCGCTGCGTGTACATATTCCCATGTTTTGACAAATGCTCGTCTAAACACAAGTGGTCAATCAGGATCTACCCGATCACCGCTCATGCGATTTTATGAATTGCTGGCTGCTGACTGGCAGGCGCTGATGTAACAGACGACAGAGACCCCTGGTGTTTATTATTAGCAAATGCTACAAAAATGATCAGTGGGTGACGTACTGCGACACCCACTGATAAGTCAGTGTAGATATACCTGTACCTGTGTAATACCATTTTTTATTTATCTATTTCAGGCAACAAAGTGAACATAATAATAATATATTTATTTAATAATAATAATAATATCTTTATTTAAAGAGGGTAAACCCAATGACCATTCACTCATCATCCTTGGACCCTCAAAACATTCAAGGCTGTTGGTCGTTACGTGTCCGCTGACATAGAGTATCACAACAATCAGGACCCCCAGCCAATAACACTAATTCATCAGTTCTCAGTTCTTTAAATATGTTGATGCATAATTTTATAATAGGCCAATATGCCTACTACTGAATACATGTATCATAATGTCAAGGAATGGGTTGGTTTTCCAAAACAAAGTCCAATTTAATTGTTTTTATGTCTCTATTTCATGGAATAGCATCAATGAATTATGTATTTGTGAGCTCACTGTTTATGATGGTAGTTTTCTAGAAATTCTCCTATAATCACCTATATTATTTGTTTATGGATTTACAGGCCAATAGGCCTGCACCGGACAGATTCATTTACTGGTGCTAATCTAGTAGGCTATATAGGCCTACTAAAAATGTCATGGTGGATGATGCTGTTTTGGTGTAGGCCTACATATATTAGCACCCCCAGAAAGTGAAGTCAAAATTCCGATCAATCATTATTTTGAATCAGTCAGCTACATAGAACGAAATCGTGATAGGGATGTATTCAAATTTCTATTCATGTTTGGCTATTTTTTAGGTGTAAAACTTTGTAAGTTGATATTCTTGACAACCCATCTAGACCCCAGCGCTATAGTAGGCCCCAATATAGCTTAAGATGTAATATTGAATCCAAACATATTATGCGAATATAGCTTTAAGAATGCATATTATACTTTATGAGTGTTTGTCCGTTGCAGGTGACGACATACTTTTCTTTCCGACAGGAGACGCATGCTTAAAGGCCGTTGGTCGTTACGTGTGCACTGACACAGAATATCACAACAATCAGGTACCCCAGCCAAGCAGTGTCACCTATGCACAATAGGGGCCTACACCCAGTACAAAGCTAGTCCATAATAACAGTCTCTATGTGCGATACATATTCTGTAATCATAGCCATTTGCCCCGAGTTATGCCCCAAAATCCGATTGCCCAATAACTTAAGGTAAGCCTACCTAAAAGTAAAGTCGTCATATACAATAAAGGGTACGCAGATGAGACATATTATTTTGATATAAGAGGGGACAGATTAGAAATATGTGAATCATATAAATATCTCGGACTGTGGTGCAGCAACAGCCACAACATGTTCTTTGAAAATTATACATATTTGTCAGAGCATACTAAAAAAACATTATATAGTCTACACGATTGAAAGCTACACCACACCCTCACTGGCCAAATTACACCCAAACCTAGCACTAAATCTATTTGACAGCTTGATAAGCCTTGTACTGATGTATGGTTCTGAAATACTATATAATGACAAAGCGCTAAATGACTTTGAGAAAACATATCTCTCCTACCTGAAAAAACAGACAAACACCCACTATGGCCATATATGGCGATATTGGTCATTTCCCACTTTTGTTAAAACAAATACTGGGCTCCTCTTATAGCTTTACCAGATAACCACATCTTGAAAAACGCATACAACTGTCTCCTAGAACTAGACAGTATAGGAATAGGCTTTATTCATTCTCATAAACATAAAGTTGTATAGATTCATTAAGCAATATTTGCTTTTTAGGACATTTTATACTTTTTAGGCTACAGTTATAATCAATTTATTAAAGCCTAGACCGACTTTATATTTATTTATTTTTGTGAAAACATACCGAAAAAAACCCGTCTAGAATTAGATTATCCAATTCCAGTGCTCAAACGTGTAGTATATATGTTTAAATCATATTTGACCTTGAGATTGACATTTTAACCTAGAAGATCACCTCAAATTACAACAAAAATACCAGAGATAGATTTTCCAGACAAAATCACACGAAAAAGAGGTATTATACTTTATAGCTTTATTTGTTAAAAGTCATATTTTTGCTTACCTGAGCTTGAAATTGATACATTGAACATGACCTTTAATCATCAAAATAGTAGCATAAATGGATATACAAAATACGTAGGCCTACTACACCTCTTTTGCTATTTATGTTTGTTAAAAATCATAGTTTCACATTTTTGACCTTTTCAATGACATTGAATTGAAATTGACCTTGAAGATGATGACCTTGAATCAATAAAATCATGTCATAATTGGAATAGTACACACGTACCTAGCTGTATTTGCTCAAAAAGATATTTTCTCTTATTTAACCTTGTAGACGACCATAAATAATCAAAATAATTTCAGAAATGGATTGCCCAGTCAAAATTATATGAAAATTATGCATAATCCCCCCAGGAATGGTGGTAATGGTCATTGCAGAAGTCTTTTTGACGTCACGACCAATGACCATACCATAAAATAACCAAACATGGTCATTCAGACGTCCGTAAATATGGTGGTTATTTGTAGGATATTTAGAAGGCCTCCAGAATGACTGGTCATTTTGAAGTAACCTATATAATCAAACCAGAAAGCGAACACGCAAACGAGTCATTTTTTGGTCAGGCTCTGGTAACCAACCAATGAATTCATACCTCAAAATAATCTCCAAATATCCACCCTGTTCCGGGGGGGGGGGGTATACACTTGTTCCTAGCTTTATTTGTTGAAAAGTCATATTTGACATTGCAGCCATAAAGTCATCTGACCTTCATCTGTCCTTGTGGCTTAAAATATGTTTTTTCTCAGCTAGACAACTACCTGGGTTTGACTCACTGCAGGATATAAGGATAATAAGGAATAAGATAAATATAGATTATTTGATATATAGATTATTTGGGAAGAACACTATCTTTTTTAGATAATGGTAAAAAGTTTTGTACACCGTACATCGGTAGGCCTACACTGACAATATATCTATATGAGTCGACATAGTATATCATTCATCATCAAATGAGTGGTATTATCTCTGCATGCACGGTATGTTGAATGATAATGACTCAATTATTTTAATTTTGGGCCTGTGTCGTATATATGGGTTAAACTTTAAAACAACATTGGGTCAATTCAACGATCAGCAATAAATCTGCAGGTGACATAAGTCAGAAGAGTATACTAGAATATTACATTGGACAATTTCACTTCATTATAATCTTCGGATTCAAACAATTCTAGTTCAACAAAAATGCAAGAATAGTGCAAGAATAAGAACAATTATATTTTATGACAGCTGTGCCACACACTCAGTCCTACTGGGCTAATAATGTTGCTATAAAAATTAAAAAAATTTACCGATCATTAAATACCAAGCTTCGATACACATTATGGAAATAAAAAGCAGGAAACAGGCTGTAGTATTAAAGCGACACAATATCAGGCTAATATCATTAAAAAATCTGTATTTTTATTTTGGCTTCCTAATATGGCCATAAGATGTGAACATGCGGAAGTCTTTAATTTTTGAGCTGCTGTGGCAACGTAGCAAGTGTGCCGAAAGCCCCATTTATCAGTTATTCTCTCGTAGGCCTATTTCTTATTATGGACATGAAAATGTCGCTTGACTGGAAAATGCGCAACACAAAATATAAAAAACGTAGGTACGCAATTCTAGTATATGGACATGTTGACATATTATGGACATATATCAAAGAGCCAAAATAATAATACAGATTTTTTGCTGATTGTAGCCTGATTGTGTCGTTTTAAGGTGTGTGTTTGAGTACCCTGAGCACCCCCTGAATGCGCCTTTGATGTATCTCGAGGTAAATCACTGTTTCTGTGGCGAGCACAATCGGCTACTATGACTTCATTGCAGCCTGCAACAGCATAGCTTAAGATTAATTGACAGGTGCAACTAAAGACAGGGCAAGCATCAAACTGCTAATTACCATTGATTCCGCCGTACCTGTATCGTCCCTACCTATGTAGGCTTCGATAATACTCATTGAAAAGTGGTCTGGCTACAACACAGGTGTGATCAGGTGATGCGTTATTCGCATGGCAGCGTCGACTTACACCATAATCCTGATAATATGCGTGGGCAGTGTGACGTTATATATAACACCAAAGCTATCAACAATTTGTGAGCTGCATTCAGAAAACCATGATTTCGTTCTCGCATGTTCAGTTGACAGGTGATAGTAGCAGGAAATGTCTTTGTTCGATCACAGTTATGGCAAATTGTCTTCAATTTGACTCCCGGCTAGTTAATACGTCGATGATAATATAACATATTCCTGGAAGCAATCAGCAGCCATACTACTCTCCACGGATGCGATCACCATTTGAGCAACAATCAGCTTATAAGTACAAGAATCAAGAAACATCGTCAAGTTAGGCCCAGTAGGCCTACAAGCATTACGACATGACAACGGAACTGTCAGAGCTACAAGAAGCAGGTATGGGTCCTACCGTATGATTTTGTTTTACAAAAAAGTGCAATCTTTAGCTAGGCGCACACGAACCTGTCGTATTATAAACAAAATATTCATGCGTTTTTTGAAACACTGAACGGGGTGGGCGCAGGCGACGCCACATGTGGAGCAGCCACGGTTTCTTACTGATGGATCATTAATAAAATAATTGACCTTATCTTCCCAAGTAGCCTAAATTGCATATTATTTACTCCTTAGTAGTGTGCTACTTTTTATATAGGTTTTCAGTTGGGCAAAGTATTATTCCAGAAATGTACCATGTCATGATACCCATACGTGCTCATCACACTTTTTGTTTTTAAATGTTTATCAGATTTAAGTAGGTGGGTCGCTATGCTTCGTTGAATCAAAATATTTACGTTAAGGATTCGGAAGACCCTACTTCTGTGGACGTTGATCATGCTGCGCATGCGTACCGTGGTATTGGGCGCTTTAAATGTTTCCTCAGCGAATAAAAACGACCCACCTACTGTAAAGTTTATAATGCGACAATACCTAGCTGTTATGTATTTTGCAGCATTTTCTGGAAACATACGTCTACTACAGATATTGGTGGAGAACGCCTCATCGGTTAGTGTCATGCAAAATTGTTTAATGCTACAAAAGGATTAGCCTTACTATAAGATTTTGTTTTACCAATTTAAATATGTGAGATAGACATTTTTTTCTAAAAATGTACTGAAAATAATGTCAAGATACGCGGATGTCTAAGCCCCACTAAAATACCAAACGGTCACGCCTACTAAGCTTATATTAAGCCAACTTCAACTATTCTTGAGGGCGCTGTTGATGCGTTGTCTTTAAATGTTTTAATGTATGTTGATATTTTGAAATGGCCTACGATCGATGCAATTTTAGATTATGATGTTTAGTTTCCCGCAATCTAAAATATAACGATAGGTTTGCAATTGGTATCAGAATTTAATGTAATATTTTGAAATAATTCACTATGTGTTCCCGTTGTGTCAGTCTCTTATACTTATGCATTTCAAAGGAACAAAATGTTACTTCCCATCCAATTATAAAGATTCAGTATTGTGAGAAGACCACATGACCTTTCGTAACGTGCTTTGCCTCAGACATACATAGGGCTCAAATTTTAAATCCTGCGTCTGGGCGCACGTGTCATCCGATTCATCTCACCATCCTTAGGAGGTTATCGTGGCCCAGTTTAGCCTATATGTGAAGAAAAGTGGCATAAAACCACATTCATACATGTCCTACCATTTAACGATTTATTTAATTGTCTTTTTTCATTTTCAAAGGATCTGAATGAACAAGACTGGTCACAACAGACACCACTCCATAAAGCAGCAATGAATGGTTGGATGGAAGCTGTGCGACTTCTTGTACACCACGGTACACATATTAACACGACAGATGTGGCAGGTGACTGTAGGGCATGTGAAAAAATAGATAATATTTCTGCACTAGTAGCAGAAATATATAAGATAGAATTATGTATTTCTGCTAGTAGTGATAAGTTAGTTCCATAATTTGCAGTTACCCTTTTAACTATCCACGTGTTTTTTCCAATTTTTATTAACATTTCGCTCCGAAGATAATATTTTTATCGCAGAAATCCCAAAATTAATCAATTATGTAAAGTAACCAATAGTAAAACGTTGCATACAAATTCTAGGAACGGCCGTATTTTGATTGATTGTAGCATTTTCTTTAATAATAGTTTTCTTTTATGTATTTAAATAACTATGTGTTATTGTGCATCAAAGCAACATCGATCCATGGTAGCTTAAAGAGTAAAAACAACTTTAAGGTAGACTATATCCACTTGAGGTATTACCGTCGTATATGAGAAATCTGGCTCTAATAGAGCTGCTGAGAGATTATTTACTATCACTCATTTTTATTTAATTCTCTCATCGTTTTATCAGTGCGCCAGGCTGCAATTTGTAACTGATCGTTTCTATATTGTATTCTTACAGGATGTACTGCTCTCCACCATGCAGCGTGCAACGGGTATCTGAACATTGCGAAATACCTGGTTGAACAAAATCGAAGCAGCATGAGTATAAAAAGTAACAAAGGACACACACCTCGCTACATGGCCAAGTTGAGGGGGCAAACTAAACTAGTCGCGTTTTTCAATGAAATGGGTAAGTTATATTACTGATGATTAAACATACATCACATCAACACATTATCAATGACTGATTGAAATTAGCCCTACATTTGCACTAACGTGCATTATTCATGCCTCCAACGTCATTTCCATACCATATCACAGGGTTCTAACCAGCCTGAAATGGCAGCGTGTTGGCTCGAGGCGCCAGCTGAGCAGCGAAATATTGGCGAGGGTTTCGGGGGGCGCCTATAGGCCCCTGGAAATTTTGTGGATACTATCTGCTCTAGCTGAAAGGCGTATTTCCTAACACTTTGATACATGGTTCCCATGGGTGCTTCAAAAAAAGGAAAAATCGCGAAAGGTCCTTGATTTTTCTGTGAAAACATAAATAAATCAGTAAAAATCCGAGATTTTCATCAATATGTGATGTTTTGCAGCTGCTGTTGATTGCGACAAACGTCACCCAGCAGCAACCGTGATTGAACGATGGAAAATCTGCGCATGCACATCAGACATAGGTTCAATTCCGGAATTAAACTCGAATTAGAACTAATCCCAAGTCTAATTCCAAGAATTGGAATGGGAATCAAGTTATAAGGAATTGGAATTGAATTGGAATTATTAAAAAGTAGGTGGAGTTAAAAACGGAATATTGAACGTTTTAATTTTTTTTAAATATCAATACAAATGCAAAAAATGTCACATTTAAGTGGGGGGAATCAGTTATTGTAAAAGTTGCACTGGCCTGTGATAGATGTGTGTGGGGTGTGACAAACACCAGGCCCGTCATTGTTCTCTGAAAGCGACAACGCACTAGTGGCCCATGAATTCATACATTCATGCGATGTTGCTTTAGTGTTGTCAGCGTCTGCGACGTTGGCCAAGTATTGAGCCAGCATTGGACAATGTTTCATCCTCACCGGGGGTGGTTATGCCTCTATGTATAACAATCATCATATCTTTATTTAAAGAGGGTAAACCCAATCAGCATTTATCTGGCAACATCCATAACCTATTTCAATGATTCACTGATCAATTTAGTCTTTTTCATGTATTATTTTAGCTATAATTTCGCGCGATACTTAGAGCCTCAGGTGCTTGAATGGTCACATGGCTCGGAGCTACCTGTTTTTCGGATTGCCACAGTTATTGTAGACCTACTTCCATGATATTATATTTCTAAAATACCAGATAATTTTTACCATTGTATTATTGCATACATTAGTTACTGTAGCATAATTATGCGCTTGTATATATTTTAGGTTTCTACGCTTTCCAGAGTGTCTTTTCTGGTACTATATATATTTAGTATGCTATGAATAGTAGCTATTTTATCTATGGTTTTGGTGCGGGAAACAAAATGATAGACTCCGGACTATGTTATATTGACAATGCCTTTTAATTATGTCTCCCCCTCTGTACAAAGAGGTGAGGACATGTTGGTTTACCTCTGTCTGCTCAGTGTGTCTGTCGCGTTATGTCCGTTTGTCCAGTCTGTCCAGAGTTTTCTATCACGCAGGCGGAAGCCGCGGAGGTTGCCCTAGCAGAC
Organism: Flabesymbios commensalis; assembly: GCA_964017125.1. NCBI lineage: Eukaryota > Metazoa > Annelida > Polychaeta > Terebellida > Flabelligeridae > Flabesymbios > Flabesymbios commensalis. The sequence goes on from OZ024904.1 coordinate 46,325,033, forward strand.
ACGAGTCATTGACCCAATGCTGGGATAATGTTGGCCCACCGTCTATGACGCTGAGCCAACATTAGCCCAGTAGGCCTACTGGGTTACCTTGTCGTGCTTGGCGCCACGCTGAATGTGGGCCAGCGTCACAGACGGCAGACCAACATTACCCCAGCTCTGGTTCGAAGCATCGCGCTGGTATATTCTTTGCAAGCCCACCATTGATCCGGCAATGGGTCGGTGAAACGTGCATTAGTCCGATGCCGGGCCATTGTGTACGACGCTGGCCAATATTTAAACGGCATTGGGGCTTTGTATACTATGTGCACGCTCTCCCGCCAGCATGAAGTACTGACTAGGGCTAAATGGATACTGGCCAGCACGCGACGTTGCCAATGTGTCGGTGTGATGTGCATTATTCCGATGTCGGGCCAACATTTAACAGACATTGGATCGTTGTCAGCTTGTACTCTGTGTACACACCACCATCAACAGAAAACAGTGTTCAGTGTTGAATGGTTGCTGGCTAGAGCCAGCGGCGGTGGACCAGCGTTGAGCTGGCATTGGGTTGACGTGTCTGTTTGCTGGGCAAAGTGTGGTAGGCGGCTTGGCCGCTGATACGGGTCCACTTAGCTATCCAGCAAACACGGGGTATTCACACAATGCTGTTTCAATGTTGGTCCACAGTCTTTCTAGCTGGCTCAACATTGAAACAGCATTGGATGAATGACCCGTGTTCGCTGGGTAATAGCTATCAACCTTTTAGTCATGTTAGTAGAAGAGCTGGACCTGAGAACAAATCGGTCCGTACAACCCACCATACTGACAAAATCTGACTATATATTCTGTTAGAACAAACCTTCCTGATCATTTATAGGGTGGGCGTAAAGTCAAATTGTGGTATCAGTTTTTTATTTTGACCGCTTATATGGGGGTACCTCTTACGTAAACGTCTGTCATTGCTATTCTGCTTAACGAATCGACACACGCGATATATCATATAATAGATAACTCAATGTCTGTTATAATGATAATCACACACTGCCGTAAAGTAAATAGTCGTCTCTCCACATACGCTCAAACATATTTTTATTATGAAATAATCAAAATAAACAACAACACAGACAAGTCGACATGGTCAAAGGAAACAACACAATAAAACATAATTATTGTATATATCCATATCTGTCCTATGTTTTCTGAGCCAGATATGTCTATGCTTTAAAAAAGAGTGTTATTTATATTTAGAAATGTCACATATTTTGTTTTATTGGGAAAATATTGCAGCCTTTTATGAAAATGTGTGTCTTTAGTCAGAGCCGAAATCTGAAACATCGAAGTTTGCTCAGCATTTTAGTGTATAATTTGCTATCCACTTGTTTTTACATAATTTGGGTGGGCTAAATTCGAATCTGTCGGATAATATTTATTATTTGGTGACCTTGACCTTCAAATAAGCAAAACATAAAATGGCCGCCGAAATGTAAATAAAACACCGTATTTTCTATGGTTTATCACACATGAAAGCACAATTTTTGGTCTCTGTGAGATTTTTCTTTCAGAAACATATTTCGAGTGTCATTCGAAAGAAATTACCTTTATTTGACCTTCAAATTCAATACGACCGCCATTTTTAAATATTTACTGTCACTATAATTACGCGAATACATATGCTGACAATAATATAACTAATTTGTAGAAACTTAGTGAACCAAGAATAAACATTACTGCCGAGTAAATTAAAAAAAAAAATCTAAAATGGCCGCGACATTCACCCTCAAATTAAGGTAAAACAAAATGGCTATCAAAATGTAAATGACACCTTTTTTTTCGGTTTTCGCACGGAAATGCTTATTATATAATTTTTGATGATTTGGGTGCCGAAGCACTCATGTCCGATGTTTATTTATCATTGCCTAACCCAGATTTTATCGTAAAAACCGAGATGGCTGTCATTTTACATATTTACAATTAAAATCATGACGTCATTCTAAATGCAGAGCACAGCATAGCATGTTAGAATGTAATGTAATTAAACATAGTTTCGAATGCATTGTAAGCAAATCTGCCGTATTACCTACTTAATTTTTAAATTTCCATTAAAAAGTGTTTTTTCTATTATATTATAGTTTATATACATAAAAACGCTATAATTTCGTTCTGGCGGTAACCATTTTGAATTTGAAGGTCAAAGGAAGGTCATTTTGATCGAAAAACATAAATTTCACAACTCCAAATCATGCACAAAAAAGGACAAAAGATGTGGTTTTGACAGCCATTTTTGTTTGTCAAATTTGAAGGTGAAGGACACTATATATAGAAATTTATCTGACTGATTCGCATTCAGCGCACCCGAATTATGTAAGAACAAGTGCATAACAAATTATACACCTAAATGCCGAGAAAAGCTCAATGTTTCAGGTTTCAGCCCAGGCTAAATACACACATTTTCAAAACAGACTGATATATTCTTACATTAAAAAAATATGTCAACATTTAGAAAATTAGATATCACTGAGTGTCGAACAGATACATATCTGGGGTCAGAAAACATTGGCCACATGGACAATAATTATGTTTTATTGAGTGCTTTTCATTGACCATGTTGGCTAATTTGTTTTGTTGATGATTTTGATTACTTTCTAATACAAATTATGTTTCAACGTCTGTGGAGAAATGACTGTTAACTCCACTGCAACATGCAATACATCATTGTAACGGCCATGTGTAAACTGGAACCGCAACAAAAGCCGTTTACGTAACCCAACCCCCAAATCTAAACAGGTTTGGGTGGTATCAATGACAACTAGAATATATCAATAATCACGAGGATCGTATGCTGAATGAAGTGAGCTCACAGTCATTAAAGTTACACACATGGAATCAAATTTGGTCTTACTTTTTTCTCAAGACATAGTTTATTCTGGTAATATAAAGCATTTTAGCCAATACACGTAGTATAATTTCTGCTTCATTTCTTGTAAAGATTTAAGAAAAAAATCCATAGCGGATTTACTATTGAGATGTGGCTTGGTAAAAATTGGTATATATTCACAATACACAATGTGGTCTAAGGCCAAACTGATCCAACATCTAGATAATTGAATACTGAGTGTATTGATATCAAAAATGTAAGAATTGATCCATTCATTGCAAAGATATGTCTATTTTCCGAACTTTACCTCCACTTTGACGAACATAGCGAAAAACACCCCCTATGCTAGAAAATGGGCTGTAGAAAAAAACCTGATACCACAATTCTACTTTACACCCACTCTATAAATGACCAGGGAGGCTTCCTCTAACATAAAAAACAATCAAATGTTGTCAGTATGATGGGTTGTACCAACTCCTTAAATAAGGGTCCTAAAGTAACTAGCTCTTCTACTATTTATGCTGCGGGAGGGGAGACATCTCCAGTTTTTGTTTACAAAAACGGTAAACCTTCTAGTTTTATTTTAAGTAGTAGTCATTTATATTATCGAAATACCCAGTTTTTATTCTGGCAATGCCACTTAACATGATTTCAGTTATGTATGTCATGCCATGTATATTGTCATATGATTTTAACAAATTAACAATCTTGTATATAAATGTACATAATTTATATATTTTTCATTTCTATGACAAATACGTCTGTAATGACTTTTTTCTGTCAATAAAATATCTGTCTGTCTGTCTGTATTATCTGCGACATACCTAACCTTTCAAACAGTATATAAATTAGTAATATAGAGTAATTAATGCTCCTGTTATTCAATTTTCTATATTTTATTGCACAAAAAACTGTTACTCTGACCATTTTTGTGAAATCAGCCCTATACTGTGATATTTTCACATACTAGGTTTTTTGTCTTTTATATTTGCAGAAAATAAAATTGATGGGAACTCATGGCTTTCCTAACTGTTCACAATGAAAAAAAGGAGAGAACGTATTGATTGAAAACAATATATTATACAGTGGAGACCCAGAAATCGGACCACCCATGGGACTGAATGAAAGTGATCCCAATTTTGGGTCGTTCAGCTTTGTGAATCCAGCCAATTTAGAATGAATAGATACAGATTAGTCTGTTTATAGATATGCCTTGTTCCGTGTTGACATGAAGGTCGATTATTAAACTAATGTATTGAATCACGATATAATAAAAAACACGAAATTTAATAATTAAAGCTTTTTTTTAAATGCAAATAAAAATATATATGAAAAAAATATTAAACATACTTATTTATGTAAAAAGTTTTTCTTTGATGTCTGCTTTCTGTCCCAGCTGCAATCAGCGGTGTTCAAATTAGATGCAACACTTCTATTTGATAATAAGCTGGGGTTCCATTAGTAGATATAGTATCTTCTGAATATTGGCGACTATAGAGCATTTACGTCGTCAAATTGTTGAATGATAATAATAACCAGACAGTGATCGTAATCCTGATCCTGGGTATCCTAAAATTTACCGAACTGGTCTTTGGCCCGCGACACACCTCTGAAAAAAAGTTGCATGCAAACTCGTGCGATCCAGATTGGATTCGGATTGTAATTCGGATGCTGATCGTAATGCCGATCATCCTTAAAATCTACTTGACTGTTTCCTGGCCTGAGACACACCTCTAGTAAAAGTTTCATGCAAATCCGTGCTTATCTTTTAAGTAACCCGAGGGACGGACAGACAAACAGAAAAAAAACCAACACAAACATAATATTTCTGGTGGGGGCAATAAGTCTCCACCACATAGGCCTACTAGGTAGAGATTTAATTTCAGATACTATTATTCTATGCTGACAATTGAAATGTACGCTTGTGTGGATAACACAAAACACTTACTAACTCAGATATTGGAGGACATGCAGTTGTTGATGAGGCCTAATTTTATGGGCTTTTTTTGAATTAACTCGAATGATTACTAGTATTTTCCACGTAAGATGTAATTATTAAAGTTTGATTGTCTTCTGATTTTATGTAAATTTGCTTTTTTCGGTCCTTCCCCGAACCGAAAGTGTTGTTCAAGTGTCGAGTAGACAATTATGTTATTCTGTTACTGCTTTCATTGACTGATTTTGAATGTGGTCCGTGGTTATCGCGAAGAATGTCAGTAAATGATATTTTTGTACCAATTTGTCTCTTGTCTCTTTCATATCTATTTTTAAGTGACTTGAGTGTCTTCCATTATTAAGATGACTACTATTATTGTAGCTGATGTGTAAGCCTACCATGTTTAGTGTTTTTATCACCAAATGCACAATATTAATGCACAATATTAACACAATATTTTCTGAATGTATCTTGTTGTGGGTGCTGCTGTGTGGTGCAATGTTGGTTTATTGTTGGCTCGTCGTCTGCGAAGCTGATTCAACACTAAACCAGCATTGGGTAATTGTATCGTGTTTGCTGGAGTGGCGGGTGTTAAACGAGGTCAGACAAAAGGTCTACAGTAAGCCCTAGAACCTGTTATGAGCAGCCACGCTTGCGTCACAGGAGAAGTGGCCTTTTTACGCAGGAGGTGCATTTTGTATCCATTTTGGGAAATGACCAAATGGCATCTCATTGGAGGTTAGCCGCTCATAAGAGTGGCTGCTCGTAGCAGGTTCTATACTGTATATACCATTGTCCAGGTTAAGAGTTATTTTGGTATTATGGTCTTTATCACAAATGTAGCTATGGCATCAGGTGTTAGATCAAGGGTAAGATTGTCAAAGGCAATACATATCATGGCAACATATTCTATCGATATCATAATAGATTTGCTTTTGAAAGTGAAACATATGCCAGCTTCTCCAGCTTCCAACTTTCATTATGTTCAATTCCCTAAATCATAGGAGAGACCGGGGATAGTTGAAACGATTTCGGAAAATATGCTCTAGGAGTCTTAGATTTAGTGTCAGGTTAATGAAACAAAGCACTAAAGATCATCATTAACGGCGGATCTCGAGAAGATAGATATCAATTGCCTATGTTGTTGACATCACTGTTTAAATGTGACTTAACTGACACTTAGTCGACTGTTTCAAATAATCCCATAGGCCTACGTGGGGCTAGTTGAAACATCAGTCAATATGTGGTTATTATCAATTGTAGCGATGAGTAAGGGTCTACATTAATTCTGGAACAAACAACGTTCAGTTAGGCCACGTGTGGCAGAGTTGCTTGATTGTGTGCCATATAATTGTACTTGGTCATGAATCGGGGTTAGTTGGAACTTGTTTCGACTAACCCCATTTATGTTTCAACTAACCCCATTCCATGTTTCTACTAACCCCATTGCAAATGCTTCAACAAGCCCCATATTGATAAGCCCGGTTTGTACTGATCCATACTTAAATCAATACATCACATGACAGTGCAACACCAATGTATACCTTTTTATATGGTTTATACAGAGAGCAAAGTTGTTAGGTATAGACTATAAGCACCAAGGAGAATGAAAAGATATGTTGATTCGACCAAAATTCACTCAGAAAATCTAAAATACGACAAACCTGGCTCTTTGAAAGAATTCGCTTCTGTTGACTTTTTATACAAAATGACGTAATGTATGCTGCCACTGGCATTCGCTAGGTGTCCTCACATGACCCATCAGTATCATAACGAGGGCTTGAAATGTTATGTTTTAATTACCTCCGTGCTTCAACTAGCCCCGTTCTCCCCTATTCAAATATTAATTGATCTCGGGTAGACATTGCTCTCATTGAAGGATGCATTGAAAAAAAGGGCTATTAGGCCCACAGGATAAACTAAATGGCTCAAATGCCAGAAACTTTACCTGCCGTAAAATTGATGAGAAAAAACCCGTAATAATAAAGTGAACATAATTAGTCTATATATAGAATTTAATGCTTATTCAGAAACATATTTTGCTGGGCCAACTATAGGCTTTGTGATAACAGAAAACTGGATCTATGCGTGTTGCCGTTTTTGCCAAGATGTCAGTGAAAGCCATTTGGGACACACGGCCACACACTGGTAGAGCCCAGAAATCCGTTTTGCGAACATGTTAATACATTATTGGAAGGAGTTCCAATAATTTAAAAACGTCATTAAAGGGAGGGGGTAATGAGTTCTCTGGTTTTTGACAAGATATGTTCCATTTCTATTCTGTTTCATGGTAATATTACCGAAAATTTAGTTTCAAGCAATATCTCAGAAACTAATAAAGTTAGAAACTTTAAAAAAGTGTCTATGCCTACCATATGGTTATAGTGGACAGAGATTGGAATAAACTATACGTTATCAAGATCAGGAAAACAGATTAGCTTAAATATGCAAATTAGTTATTATAAAAAATCACGTTTCAAGCAATATCTCATCAATCAATCATGAGTAAGTAGAGCCTGACGGCACAGAAGTAGAGCTTGAGCTGGGCTTTAGGGTCAGTGTTTTAAGGAAAGCTAAAATGCAGCATCGTCTACGAAGCTCGCCCAACATTAATGCCACATCGGGTGAATGTTTGTTTTATTGGGCAGTGAGTGGCCGATAGGCATATTATATATATACATGTGTATTGCGACCAGCGGAGACAAGACGTGGAATCAATGTTGGATTAACGTTGGTTCAACGTCGTAGACGGTGGACAAACGTTGAACCAACAAGGTACAGTACTTGCCACGATTTTATTTCCATGCTACATTAATGTCCTCCCATCCTTGGTCCTATCTGATGTTCGACTCTTTGCTGACCACTGCCTCCTTTATCGGCCCATAAAATCCAAGGACGATCGAAAAAAACTACAGGAGGATTTAACTAAGTTAGAGCGCTGGGCAGAAATTTGGGGGATGAAATTAAACTTATTACAAATGTTCTGTCCTCCGAGTGAAGTGACCCCGGGCTTCAGACTATCAGGTCAAAGGGGTAATACTCGAGAAAGTATCTAATTCACCTTGCTTGGGAGTCAGCATAAGTGAGAACTTGGAATAGGGGGGTCATATCTCCAAAATTATCTCGACATTGGGGTTCTTGAGAAGAACTTTAAGGGCCTCAAAATTAAAAGAGCTTGCATATTTTTCTATGGTTCGGTCACTTATGGAATACTCTTGCCTTGTATGGGATCCGTACATGAAAGGTGATATTGATAAATTAAACAAAATCCAAGGAGCGTAAATCAAGTGTAACAGCTCTAATCGAATATTTAGGCTGGACTGACTTAATAACTAGGCCTACAAGAAAGAACTTAAGGACGACAAGCCTGTACAAAATTGACCATATCTTAGAAATGCCACTAACATGGAGTAACTATTATTTTATCACATATTGGTGAATATAACTGACGTGAAAGTTGGGAGTTAAAGGGTTATATTAACAAACCGATAATTGTTAATTTAAGTTATTTGCTATTTACATAACATATGCTACTAACATATTAATAGGATGATTACATTTTACAATTATCGGGATAATTAACTGGAGTTGAACAAATAGATACAATCCGTCTCTTCTGATATTAATTTTACTGCGAAAAATTCAGGTGGTGCATATGTTTGATGTCCCGAGTAATTTTTCTTGCCCCAATATTGACAAGCAAATAATGAATAAATATATTTTAAGGTGTTAAAACGTAGCAAGGAAGACATGTAATTTGGGATTTGAAGGGTTATTATATGTAATAATGAACCCCATATTTATTTTATTTACGTTTTACATAACATCTTCTAGTAGCATAGTGTTAATTTCTCGGAAAATACATACAACATATGGCTTTAAGTAAATTAAATGTTTCCTACTGCTTAAAATTCAAGGTGTAGGCCAACATTAGTTTGATGACCCAGTATTTTGAATGGATATTTAATATCAAATTTATCGTCTTCGAATATCTCGCCCAATGGGAGGGGTGGGGATGGTTTTTATGTATACGTAGCAAGCAAGATGTGTAGGCCTACTTTGGGATTTAAATGTGGTTATATAGGCCTATTACATATATTATTGAACATTTAACAGTTTTCGTTTAACATAACACCTTCTTGTAACATAACTAGTGCTTAATCCTTGGGATAAATACGTGGAGTTGAGAAAAAATATACAACATGCCTTTTATGAAATTAGATTTACTGCTTAAAATTCAGGGGGTGTGTATTTGATGACACACTATTTTTTCGTGCCCAAATATTTGGAGTGCAAACAAGCAAATATTGAATAGTCATATAACAAGGTATCCAAAAATCACTGTCTTCAACAATCCCCCGGAGGTGGGGGGTTTCATTTCTGGCCCATGGACTATTATGCCTACCATAGGCCTATTATAATTGCATTGGAAAACCCTCATCGTCAACTATCCTGTGGCTCTGATACAAGCAGACTGTGAGTAGGCTATCTGCTTTATATGGTGGATCAAAAAAAAATAGTTGCTAAAATACAGTAGGCCTACATGCATACACTCATTGAAAATCAATATATCCTTAAACATGCATTTTTTCTTGCAGTCGTTCTCTAATTCCCTACATTAGACTAGGAATTGAGTTTGTTGTTGTAATCCAAGATACCAAAACTCAGCAATACTATCCAGTATTTTCAGCTCTACTCTTCTGATGATGCGAGTCTGAGTGGTTTTCTGTATGATTAATTTCACGACAATAACTTTAAATCTGTCGAATTGAGAACATATCTAACTCCATTTGTGTGTTAAGAATAACTTTTTTCGTTGCAACACGAAGCCGCATTTTGAGATTTGGGCTTGAATTGTCCGATGAACACTGATATAAATGACGCATCAATTCCTATATATCTAATAAAATGTCAGCCATGTACAGGCATACAGTGCAGGTCTCTGTTAGGTGACGTCACGACCTTAGCAATACACTTTACCATGCATTCGCTAGCACTGCAATACCAGCCTGACAGTACTGTATACGACACGTGACCTACTATGATCCAATGATGTTTAAATGTTGGCCCGCCTTCGCCGACGTCGGCCCGACATTAAAACAACATTGCGTCAACGTCTAGTGTTTGCTGGGAACAGCACCTGGCATTAATAGTAGGCCTAATACGGCAACGCTGACTAAATGTTGGGCCAGCGTCGTAGACGGGGTGCCAGCATTAAAACAACACTGGCTCCATGTGATTGTCCAGCGGTATGCGTGTTTGCTAGGTCAATTTGTCCCATAGACATACACAGCAACACTCAGCTGACACAAGCAGACATTGAATCAATGTTGGTTCAACGTTTGTCCACTATCTACGACATTGGACCAACGTTAAGCCAACTTTGATTCAACGTCTTGTCTCTGCCGGCCTGCCAATATAGAGTAGGGTGGGGCAAGGCGCCCCCTCTAAAGTCACAACGTCCTACAGCTGAATAGATTGCCCACAATAAAGAGTTATCCAATGCTCATAAAGAGGCATATGAGGGGAACATAAAAAATGATAAAAGACTTATTCCATGTTATTTGCTAAGATATTATGAGCGGTAATGTATATTGACAGAAAGCGGCATCTTACCCCACACTTGGGGCAAAATGCCCCGGGGGCATCTTACCCCAGGGATAAGGGGCATCTTGCCTTTTTTATTCGAGTTGAGTGAGTTGGGTGAATTGGGTGAATTGAGTGAGTTAAGTGAGGTGGGTGAATGAGTTGGCTTCGTTGTGTGAGTTGGGTGAGTTGAGTGAGTTGGGTGAGTCAAGTGAGTTGAGTGATTTGGGTGAGTTGGGTGAGTTGAGTGAGTTGGGTGGTTGAATGAGGTGCGTGAGTTGAGTGAGTTGGGTGGTTGAGTGAGGTGAGTGAGGTGAGTAAGAGAGTATATGAATGGATGAATCAATGAATGGGTGAATCAATGAATGGATACATGTAGATGGACGTACAAATTAAATGAATGGAGGGACGAACTAGAGATGTATTTTCGCTATTAGGCAATATCACCAGACTGGGTGAGTTGAGTGAGTTGGGTGAGTTGAGTGTGTTGGATGAGTGGGTGGTTGGGTGAGTTGAGTGAGTGGTTGGGTGAGTTAGGTGATTTGAGTAAGCTGGGTGAGTGGAGTGAGTTGAGTGAGTGGGTGATTGGGTGAGTTGGGTCAGTTAAGTGAGTTGGGTAAGTTGGGTGAGTTGAGTGAGTAGAGTCAGCTGGGTGAGGTCAGTGAGTTCGGTGAGTTGGCTGAGTTGAGTGAGTTGGGTGAGTTGAGAGAGTTGGGTGAGCTGAGAGAGTTGGGTGAGTTGAGCGAGTTGGGTGAGTTGAGTGAGTCGGGTGAGTTGGCTGAGTTGAGTGAGTTGGGTGAGTTGAGTGAGTTGGGTGAGTTGAGAGAGTTGAATTGGTTGGGTGAGTGAGCTCGTTGAGTTCGCTGAGTTGGGTGAGTTGAGTGAGTTGGGTGAGTTGAGTGAGCTGGGTGAGTTGGGTGGTCGAGTGAGATGAGTGAGAGAGTATTTGAATGGATAAATCAATGAATGGATGTATCAATGAATGGATAGATGGACAGACGAAAGCAATGAATGGATGGACGAACTAGAGATGTGTTTTCGTCATCATCCTGCATTTTAATTGACCAAAAAACTTTCCATTTCATGGGAAAGCAGGTGAATGCCTACATACAAAATTCGGACTACCGGATCACGCGTTCACAGTGTCTGGAAAATTAAAAATTACAGGTCTTTTTATCGAAATCACCCAATCGTGACGAAAAGCTTTTCATTCCGTGGTCAGCCAGGTAAGGGCCTACATACAAAATCACGAGCGATTCGGACCAGTGGCTCTTGAAATAACGCGTTCACAACGTCTGAAAAAGTTAAAAAGGGCCGCAATTTTTGTGAAAATCACTGAACCGTGATGAAAACCTTTTCATTTATTGGCCAGAGAAGTAAGTACCTACACATAAAATCACTAGTCATTCGGACCAGTGGTTCATGAAATGACGCATTCACAAAATCTCGAAAAGTAAAAAATGGACGCCATTTTTTTGAAAATCACTGAACCGTGACCAAAACCTTTTTGATTTCGTGCTCAGGCAGGTAATGGCTCACATACAAAATTTTACCAGCGGTTCTGTAGATATCGCGTTCTACTAAACACATATGAATAAATAAATAAATAAATGAATGAATGGATGGATGGATGGATGGATGGATGGATGGATGGATGGATGGATGGATGGATGGATGGATGGATGGATGGATGGATGGTAGAATGGATAAATTGATAGATGTATGGACACATGAATGGATGGATTGTTAGATGGATTAATGTATGAATAGATGGATGGATTATTAGATGGATGGACGAATGAATGGTTGAATGCATGAACTGAATAAATAAATAGATGGACGGAGTGAGTGAGTGAGTGAGTGAGTGAGTGAGTGAGTGAGTGAGTGAGTGAGTGAGTGAGTGAGTGAGTGAGTGAGTGAGTGAGTGAGTGAGTGAGTGAGTGAGTGAGTGCGTCGGTGGGTGGGTGTTTGAGTGGGTGAGTGAGTGAGTGGAATATTAGAAGCTAGTCAGTCACAGTCAGTCGGTCAATGAGTCAATGATAAAAGAAAGCCTAGTGCGTAAACGACGGTCATATCTACAAACACATTTGAATTAGAAGCAACATTGGCTCAACATAAGTGACGCAATGGAAGCATTGCATTTCGATTGTCTCACACTTTTAATTATTAATATTGCCTGTTGGAGTAAGACGCCCCCATAACTGTGGGGCGTGTCGCCCCTGGGCCTCTTGCCTCATCATAAGAGGAGGAGTTTAACAAACACGCTGCATTACGGCATGCTCCATATGTGGGCAAGACTGTGACCACGCACAATGGTAGTGAACATTTTATTCTACCAGCATTGTGACGGCCATGTCTTAGCGGTGTTTTTTGTGAATTCAGAGGACCATGCATCGGTTGATATTTTTTATTAAAAAAGGTGTTCAAAGTAGTAAATATGAATGCATACTATGTAATTCTCTCGAGAATCAACTGTGACCTGGCGGGCAAATAGAAACAACCAAAGGAACACTTTGAAATACCGAAGAGCGTGCTCTATTTATGACGTCATACATTATGACGTAGGGGGCACCTTACCCTAAGGGGGCGTCTTGCCCCACCCTACTCTACATGTATAGGACCTATATGATATGCCTATTGGCCAAACAAACATTCACTCGATGTGGCATTAATGTTGGGCTAGCTTCATAGACGATGCTCTAACATTAAACCAGCAACAAAAGAACAATTCATGTGTAGTAAAAACTTAGGCCTAGGACCTACTGGTGCCTACAGTCTCAATACGTTCTGAAAACTTTAAAAACACCCCTTAGTCAGGGCCCATTTTTCAAAAAGAGGCATTCTTAAAGTTTGTAAGGCATTTCTTAGTAGAATTTGTCATGTAGTTGTTTTCACACAATTCGGATATGCTGATTCCAAATCTGCCCCATGCCAAGCTCTATTGTTAGTTTTTCCCTTTTAAAATTGCAAAACAAAATGGCCGCCAAAATAGCAGATAAAGTCTCAATTATCATGATTATACATCAGGTCTGGGTGCACATCGGACAGACAAACTTCACTTTCGAGTTCAAAATAACATTTTTGTTTTGCGGAATTTTATGTTCTAAGACCTGGTCAACTATCACGCAAAAAATCCAAGATGGCCGCCAATAATACAGAAAGTACCATAAAGTTTTTCTAAAAGTCATAGAAAGTTGTTTTTGGTGGCTAAATATAGGTTTTTAATACCAATAAATCTAGTACAATACAGTAATAACCTCTAACTTTTATATTACATGTAGTTTCAGGGAAAAATCCAAGATGGCCGCCAATTATACAGTACTATAACCAGTACAGTACTATAACCATTTTTCTAAATGTCGTAAGAAGTTTTTTTTGGCGCTTAAATAGTTTTCTGATACAAAAAAATTACACAGCATCAAAAAACTCAACTTCCATGTTACATGTAGTTACGGGGAATGCAAAAAAAATGATTATTTAAAAACAACACATTAACTATGAGGAAATTGCACAGAAATAGCATGTGTTACTTTCATCACTGTAGCTACATAGGCTTGCTGTGTATATGTCGGATTTGCATCAATGCCTCATCTTGCATAATGATAATGCTAGAATAGTCACCCTCATCAATATATTGCTCATATATTTGTGCAGCTTCGGAATTGATGTAGCGACTCCTTGATAGGACGCCATTGGCTACTTTCTCGTGGTCCTAATTCACACTTAATCAAACTAAATGTGATAGTTCTTCAGGTTGAGCAGGAAGCTTTTACACGAGAACTAGTGCAGTTGTCCATCAATGAAGCTCCAACCACAATTTCATAGATGTTTATAATATTGTTATCTGGCCATAACTGTATGTATTGCTAAATAGGCCTAAGATACAATGGAAACAATATATCTACTTTTTGTGGCAGGGGTTATTGACGAAGAGGATACATTGAAATACTCCAAATGGCTCAAGTTCTAGTTCTGGATGTTTATGAATTAATTTAAATGTCTTTCTTTTAGAATTGATGTGCTGGTGGAAGTCACTGAGACGGTTGAATGGTACGGTAAATATCACCAGTTCTAGGTTTATACAGCTAGGCATTGCTATGATGAGAATTTTTCGAAAGCAGAATAAGCAAGTTTACATCAGTTCCTACGACTACCACATTGTCAGTTTGATTGCTATAACAACATTTAACGTCCCATCATGTACCTCGGTATTTTTCACACTTAAATACATACCAGTGTTCATTGAATAGTTGAATGGCATTGTTCTTTACCAAAAGTGGTGAATTTGAACATTGAACTGAAACTGCATTGCCCGCCTACCTGATTATGTACTTTATATGTTATATTTTCATCTGAGATAACATCGCAGTGTGCATGGGAATGTTTTTGATGTGGGATACATGTGTCTTGGATAGATTATTAGATGATCAATGTTTATTACAAAAGACTATAACAGATAAGTAATAAATACTCTGTATAAATGATAATTACCCTTTCAAGCCTGAGTTTACCATTGTCATCTTCATCCACTGCAAGCCGCGAATTGCTGTCGGCTTGCAGTGGATGAAGGTGATTTGAAGTGGGTGAAAAATTAAAGAAAATTGCCATACATTGGTAAACCAGTTTCATGGAATTTTTAATTCTAAAACCCCTATTTGTCATGGTTGTAGGAAAATTAAGTCCGTTTTCAGGGATGTAAAATTATGCTTTAATGCATCGTTAGGGGCCTAAAATGCTCAAAATATCTACGCTCCACTAATTCGAATAGATTTGTTTTTCCTCGTATAAAGACTAAGACTGGGTCAAGAGCTTTCTCTATATCTGGTCCAGCCTTATGGAACGCCCTGCCTGTGCCAATACGTCATGCCAAAACAATCCTAACATTCCGGAAATTACTTAAATCTCACCTATTTGACCTGGCTTTTCCACCCTAGTCCCTCAGCAGCCCGGCTCCCTGTTGACGAACCTGCTTTGGCCTCGATTATGACACATGATCACGCTAAGGATTTGTGCGCCTCTGAGCTTGGTCCACTGAGGATATAGGCGCTATAAAAGTTTTTATTGATTGATTGATTGAATGATTGATTTATTGAAAGGTTCAATCTACTATGTCTGGAGGAGACATATAGTAATCAGGGACCTAAATATCTTCACGTCCATCATATGATTTCATCACTTTATATATGGTAAGACTTATTGTCTTTAACATTGATACCTCTTCCTGCAAAATAGGGTGGTCGCTCCCATACCACTTCAAGACACAACTGAACCTGTTGGGTTATTGTATATTATGTGAGAGTGAGAGCTTATATCTGATTAGAAGCATGCATGACCAGCACCTACTGATTCCTCATACATTCTACCAAATCGGGCGGGGGCCCTAGGGTAGTGGTTAGCACCGCTGCCTTTCACGCTAGAGTTCGGGGTTCGGTTCTCGGTCTCGGAGGTTTTAAAAAAAATGTTTCCTCCCCATCCACGTGTGAAACTCATTATTGTGGGGAGCCTCCGTAACCGAGAGGTACCGTACTTGGCCTCAGACCGACAGGGTTCGAATTTCAAATCCTGTGTCTGGAGGACAGTGTCATCTAATTCATCTCACCATCCTCAGGAGGTTCTCCTGACCCAGTTTAGCCTATATGTGCACAAAGGTGGCCTAAAGCCCGATTCATTTCTTTTTTTTCTACCAGATCACGACCACATCTAGGAAGTTTCTGTATTTTATGTTAATCTTCATAAAAACATCCTGATCGTGTTACGAACGGTATCATTGCCCCAATTACCACATATTCTGCATCATATCTTGTTGCAATAGTGTACCCAATAATCTTTGGTGACTTGTTCATGACACTCTATAGCATTTAGTTGCCAAGACTAGGTTAGTTACTAACATCTTTTGAAGATGGTGTATGTTCATACTATATTTATTAATTCATCGTCAGTATTTTCAACATTACCCTAGCGTGTCCTCAACCATCAATCTTATATGCCGAAAACATATAAAAGTCAACTTCCGCACCCAATTACAGATTTCCGATATTGTGTAACTGTATTGATAGTTATTGATGGTGATATCATCTATCTCATTCAAGTTAAGGGAGTAGAAACATGTGTAGCCTACATTACGGCTTTGTGTGGATCTCGGAGCCGATGGTTGGGACTATTCGTTCAATTATGTCTGAAAACTGTGTTATCAGCGCATTAACAGGCTTTTGTACGGTATCTATTCTGATCAAAAATATAAAAATTAGGATGATACTATTATCATCATTATGTAAATTGTCAATCCGATTGAGAAACATAATTTTTATGTGATGTGCACGTTCTAACCAGCACAATATACCTAGTTACTAAATTGTTAAATTTAAACGACTTCTTGTCTCAATAGGATGGAACATGTATGTGTGTCATTATTACCATGGTTATGCAGACCACCTTGATGGATTAACTTCATGTTTTGCTTAACCCTAGTACATGGCTTGGGCAGGAGGGTGCCACCCGTGGCAAACGCACATTTAAATTATTGCTTTCTTCCTTACGGTACTGTAAAAACACGATGCAGGTGTATATCACATAGGCCACATACTAATATGCCTAGAACGGATATATGGTGAGCGACAGGTTATCTAGTACTGGACAATGATCAACAATCATAAAATATTTTTTGTCAATAGTCTAAACATTTTTACAACATGCCGGATATTACGTTTGTTTTTCTCGGCTTCTAAATGTGAAATAATGACTTTATTAAATAAATCATTATTATTACACTGGACTACGATGTGTCGTTTCCCTGGCGTAACATTTGTTTTTTCCCCATAACTTTGTGAAATATTGATAATAGATGTTATCACGGCTCTGAAATGGTTTCCCGGGTGTGAGAAACCTATAAGTAGACACCAAAAACACATCTCCACGTTATTTGGAAGCAAAGTTATGGCACATTGCCTTGAAATGGCGGCCATTTTGGATTTTGTCCTCTAGCGGCCAACGCACATGATGAAATTTAGGGGACTTCAAGTATGTTGCTCAGGTGGGTTTTAATACACCGAAATAATGTTTTATGTTCATTGTAAGCCAAGCCGTGATGTAAATTTGTGACATTTTTACTAATTTTGGCGGCCATTTTGTTTTTGAATTTTGAGTAGGAAAAACACAAAATATAGCTTGGCATGGGGCAGATTTGGAATCAGCGTTTCCAAATTGTGTAAGAACAACTGCATGCCAAATTCTACTAAAAAATGCCTTGCAAAGTCAGAAATTTCGAATATGAACCCTGACTACCTCAGACAATGCTCAGCCTAATCCTGCTATGCCTAATAAATCTCATAGCCATATGCGAAGCCCCAGAAGTGACATTTAAATTAGGCTATTATTGTTCTAAACTCAATATCAAGTTATTAACTCACTAGTTATATCGATAACTGAGCAATCTCAATATATCTAGGCTTATCGAGTTTTGAGTTCTATAGTGAGTTGTGAGTTCTAATAGGCCTATTGAGTTTAAAAAATAAAAATGCAAATGTTTCCCATTCTTCACACATAGATGTCGCTCAGGTCAACCTCGATAATCTCTGAGGTCAGAATGAATGTTTCCATGACACATTAAACATAATTAAAACGGAGTAGTAAAATAAAAATGGTCATTGACATGAATTAATTAGGGCCCACGATGGAAACTGATTGTCAAGGGAATATGCCTGATAGAATATGCCTATTGAAATCCTTGTTGGACTGAGATGGTCGAGCTAACGGTCTAATTTTCGGGAAGAAGACAACCAACCGAAGTAGGTTTACACAACATGTGGTGCCAAGGCGCAGAAAACAAGAGAGATCCCCTCAGGTCTATTTAATGTTGCCCTGCAGTCTTACACTGTTATTATGCTGGCCTATCATTAAATCAACATTGGCTCAACGACTGTGGCAGTGGAAGTAGTTAATTTGTCTCCTGACTCAGTTATTTAAATCTGAACACTACACACTGCCATCACATCTGAGCAAATAGCAGTAGGCCTACTAGCATGCAATGTGCCTAGGCTACTAGCATGCAGTAGGCTACCTTCCCCTACCTGTCATTGACTGGGGTATGCCTAGTAGGGGGCCTAACATAATTTATATGCCTATACCACTCAAACTGTCAGGTTAAAGCAGCTCCTTGGGATGACATCAATTTTCGTTTTTATCCCCCGCCCGTAGAGGAAGGGGGATTTTAGTCGCGCCAGGATTCTGTCTGTCGTCACGTTTTCTTGTGGGCGCAAAAACTGAAAAACTACTGGTCAAATCTTTTTGAAATTTTAACATGACGTTCGTAGCAACATGGGGATGTGCAAGTGATTTTTTAGAGATGCTACCAAAAATCAAAATGGCCGCCAGAGGGCAACTTCAAATTTTTTTGTGGGTGCAAAAACTCGAAAACTTAAAGTCAGAAATTATTCAAATTTCACTATCACATTCCCCATGATATGGAGATGTGCAGGTGACATTTTCAAGGTTTTACTGAAATTCAAAATGGCCGCCACAGATACACTTTAATTTTTTTGAGGGGGGGGGGGGGGTAAAAACTCAAAAAAATTGTTTGTCAATTTTTTTTAAATTTTAACATCACATTCCTAGCAACATGGGGATGTGCAAGTGATTTTTTTAAAGATGCTACCAAATTTCAAAATGGCCGCCAGAGGTCAACTCCAAATGTCTCATACCAAGGGGTCCCTTTAATATAAACAGTTTCTGTTTAATAGATTGGCTTTGAATAATGAACTGCACCACAGTCCCAGCCAAGGGTTACACAGGGAGTAGCTAGCTGAGCAGGCCTATTTCCATTAGGGTAGGCCTACTCGATTATCCATAATAAACTGAATATACTAATAAACACAGTTGGGGGCGTATTTATCAGGAGTTTATTATGTGCACTGAAATCAGTGTGCAGTCCATCAATACAGTTGTTGACTTGATGTGAAAAAAATAGATGTGACAGATTAAGGCTGAGCCTGTACACGCTATGGCTCATTTCGCCGGGAATTCACAACATTACACGTACAACGCATGACCACCAGCCATCCACCCACCTACCCTCCCCAACTAAACATTGAAAACAAAATTGAGCTGACGACAGTCAGACACGAGATACAGCATAGCTACTGTCGGATTCAACACCTCATTCAGACTAATATATTTGTTGCTTAATTGTGAAACAACTGCATCTTAGCTTTCCTTAAAACAATGACCCTGGAGCCCGGCACAAGCTCTACTTCAGTGCCGTCAGGCTCTAGTTTTCACATAACGTGTCAAAAAAATCAAAAAATCAGCGTGTTATAAGCAGAACATTTTATTTTCAAGCAGAATATTTATTAAATATCAAACAAAAGAAACTGTTTTGATTTGTAGATCAAATGTAGCATGTAAGCTATACATATACCGGTTCAATTATTAGGTTCTGCAAAATCACCTGCGTTTTCCATGATGAATTTTGAAAATTCCAGGAATAACCATTTCGACTTTTTTCCACCTATTTTGATGTGTCGCGGCAATGAATGCGGTGAAACTATTAGACACTATTAACACTTAGCCGGACTAGGTACGTCACACACCACAACGACCAGCCTGCATAATAACACAGATGGAGAAAAAGCCACCATAGCTAATCACCCGGTGAACACAGTTTATACGCGTGAAACAGACTGACAACTTTAGCTCATCAAATTATCTGATTTTACCATAATTTGAGGATTTTTTTTCAAATTCTCTGACTTTTCTCTAACTGGAAAAGTGAAATTCATTCTCCAGGTTGTCCCTGGTAGAGTGGGAACCATGTAAGTACGTCTGTTGGAATAGGCATATGGCCAAAGCTGGCTACTTCCAATTATCATGCGATCCCCGCCATGTTCTCGTTTGTAGTGACTTCCACTTTTGTTTATATTACTCATCGTCACACTGCAGGGGTGGATCCAAGGGGGGGGGGGGGTCACGTGACCACTCTTTTTTATTTAAAAATTGTCCCTTTTAAAATCTAGAAAATTTATTTTTTTATGTATAAAATAAATAGATTAGATGACAATGCGAGTTATTTCAATTTGTTATTTCTAGAAATGGTGTATTTGGTATTTTATTAGCAAATACTCTGCGTGAACAGACTGGACTTGAAAAGATGATATAAATAGTTTCATCATGTAATTTAATGTGTAGACCATTCATAAAATGCATAGTTATCCAAAGCCTAGACAAGAAAAAGTGTGCTTTCGACCACAGCAATGCCATAAAAAAAGTCATATTTGGCATTACGCCAGCTTAAATTGTTGTCTTTGACAGGCCACTGAGTGGGTGCAGTTTTTGGAAGATAAATTATTTGAAGTAGCATATAGTAGGCCTAGTGATAGTGATTGTATTAAAAAAGAGAATTCCCAAAAGTAGTTTATTGTCCCTTGCAAAATTAAATCAATGTTCATGTCGCCACAAAATACGTTGTTGGAGTTAGTTTGTTTGTTTTTATTTGCAAAAAATTCTAAAGTTCTTGCAATTGTAGTATATATGTATAAGATAAAAAAAATATTATGTGATACTCTTGCAATAACCAATAGGAACAAGACTACATAAGTGTAACAGCGCCCGCTCCGAATTAGAATTTGATTTAAGCAATTTTGTGTAGGGTTATTAATGTAGTCCTAGTCTAGGTCAAAAATCAAGACGCAAGACAACTAGGTCTAAGAAGCGCAGTCTAAGAGTAAGATAAGAACTAGACAGTCTGTCAGAGATTGCAAACCTCCATTGAAATTAATGATCCTAATCAGTATCCCAGTAATGGTCTACCTATCTGGCACGGTTTACCCGATATCAGGCCAATCGAGTTAACTAATAGCTGATTTACGGTCATTTTGAATTCGATATAAATTAGTTAAAAACTTAGGGTGCATCCTCCCCCGAAACCTCAAATTTTGTCTTATAGTAATGGACTAACATCTAACACAGTTTGCAAAATATTGGGCATGTGAAAGTAAATAATGGCCGATAGGGGGCCATTTTGAATTTGATCGAGTCAGAATTTTTCAAGATGCATTCTCAGCTGAAATCTCACATTTCATTCTATAGTAATCGTCTAGCTATCTAGCACGGTTTACCAAATATCGGCCATGTGAAAGTGAATAATGGCCTAAAGGCGGCCATTTTGAATTTGATCAAGTCAAAAATTTTCCAACATGCATCCTCAGCTGAAATCTCACATTTCATTCTATAGTAATGGTCTAGCCATCTAGCACGGTTTACCAAATATCGCCCATGTGAAAGTGAATAATGGCCGATAGGAGGCCATTTTGAATTTGATCAAGTCAAAATTTTTCAAGATGCATCCTCTCCTGAAATCTCACATTTTGTTTTATAGTAATGGTCCAGCTATCTAACACGGTTTACCAAATATCAGCAATGTGAAAGTAAATAGTGGCCGATAGGCGGCCATTTTGAATTCGATTGAGTCGGAGGTTTTTAAAAGGCATCCTCTCCCGAAACGTCACATTTTGTTTTATAGTAATGGTCTAGCTATCTAGCACGGGTTACCTGATATCAGGCCTATCGAGGTAAATAATGCTGATTGTCAGCCATTTTGAATTCGTGAGTTAAAAATTTTCAGGGTGCATCCTCCCCCGAAAACTCACACTTTGTTTTATAGTAATCAGGTAATGGTCTAGCCATCTAGCACAGTTTACCAAATATCAGCCATGTGAAAATGAATAATGGCCGAAAAGGCGGCCATTTTAAATTTGATCAAGTCAAATTTTTTCAAGATGCATCCTCATCTGAAATCTCACATTTCGTTTTACAGTAATGGTCTAACCATCTAGCACGGTTGACCAAATAACGGCCATGTGAAAGTGAATAATGGCCGATAAGCAGGCCATTTTGAATTTTATCGAGTCGAATTTTTTCAAGATGCATCCTCTCCTGAAACCTCACAATTTGTTTTATAGTAATGGTGTAGCTATCTTGAGCGGTTTTCATGATATTCCGCAAAATCTTTCAGTCGGATTTACCGATGTTATAAATTAGGTCAAAGTGCTGGGTCAACTTCAAGGTCAAGGTCAAAAAACCTGAAAAGGCACAACTAGGGACCTTAGAGAACATGTATGTGCAATATGACTGTCATCGGCCCAGTACTTTTCGAGATCTGCTCCGGAAACGAAATGCGCGTCAAAACGTCTAAATAGGTCATAGTTCTGAACCAGAAGTAGGTCAAAGTTCAAATACCCCAAAAGGCACAACTAGACCCCCTAGGGGTGTTGTGTGTAAAATTTGAAGACAATCGGACAAGTACTTTCAGAGATATGCTCCGGAAACGAATTGTTTACGGACGGCCCAACGCCGTAACATCATCATTTTCTCCTCTGCGACCTTGCGTATTGAATTCGGATTAAATATATTTTAACCTGTCCATTATCCACCTGGAAGTAACCCACATACCAAAAATTGTTATCCTAGCTTATTTTCTTACAAAGTTATAGGCAAAAAAAGAGGCAAAAAAAACGGAGGTAGAATCCATAGCTCCCTCCGTCTCACCTAAATTAGCCTGGTCACTGAACCCAGCCTTACAATTGTAGGCCTACATGACAGAAAAAAACTCCAGAGTATGTTACACAAAATACGTTACATTTTGCAATGTATTTCGTGACTGTATGTATTTTGCTCTTTACTAAAAAATGTCCTAGTGCATTTTGTTTCGTATCAAAGGTACAAGACACTAACACTATGGACAATAACATAAAGCTTTTCACTGGATATATAGTAACATTAAATATCATTACATTATTATAACATTAATTTTGCTAGTTATCATAGTTATGTAACTAATTTGGAAAATTATTTTGTATTTCTTAACAGGCACTGATATGAAGTTTGTGGAAAAATCTTGAAGTGGCGGGCTTTGCCCATATGCTTTTGATCCCGTAATTATGTGCTTGGAGAGCTATAAATTATAATATATTCAAAGTTCAATCATAATACTTGTAAAGTTCACATGTTCACAACAACAACTTATTTTAACAACCGGTCATTGTATTGTTATGAAGACGTCTCATTTTTGAGTGAATAATTAAAACTATTATTTTACACAATAAAAACTGATGGTGACCCAAGTTATGGGAAAGTAGCGAGTTTTAAAGCATAATCAAAATATGCTACCATTGATTATATTTGCTTAGTTACTAGTATGAAATATGTATGCAACACTTTGTACAAAATTATCACTATATGTGAAACAATACTTAGTGAACGGTCTGAAAATATTTATCAGTCATAATTATAACCAGAGCGACGCTGATGGCCAGGACTCCAAGTATCATCATCAGATTCATCCTCCTTGGCATAGTGGTCCAATAATTCGGCAGCTGAAGGAGGGACTTCTACATCATAACTGGACTCCGACTCCAGACCTTCTGATGTTGTTGTATCTGACGGTTCGCTCTCCGGTGGTTGCCAAGAATCTGAAGAATCTGATTGCTGAGCACACTCCTCAATCAAGTTAGCAACAGTGACACTTGTTGATCTACAGAGATGTGATTTAGCACTATCGGGCAGCATACCTTCAACATCTACATCTTCAGAGTGGTCCTCTCCCCTGTGCCTATGTCTACTTTCTGATGCCATATTTTCAGGTTCAGAAGAATGTTCTCTACGACGACGTGAACTACGCCTATCTGGTTCAGGAGAATGACGTCTTTTGCCTCTTCGAGATGCGCGAACACCAGTGGAGGTATCTGGCTCAGTGGTGGTAGTTGGCTCTTCTCCTGCATCAGACTCATGATGCCTCTCTTCAGGATCAGGATTATGTTCATCAATATCATCATGCGAGTCATAGCTGTCATTATCTCTTTCAGAGAAATTATCGTCTAAGTTACTGTCCGATACCCCCCTCGAGTCGTGATCACTCTCCGAAGAAACACTTCTATGACTGTCGTCAGAAGTGACACTTTGATTATCTCTATCAGACCCTGATTGATCAGTAAAGCTAGACCTCGATCCATCAGAATGGTATTCAGCTGTAGGTGTAGGTGACCTTTCAGAATCACGACTCCTGGTATAATTGGATGTTGCAGGATGGACGTATGTATAGTTTTCATCATCCATATCACCATTGATATAGGCTTGAGCATAATCTTCATCATCGTTATAGTAACTGCTGTTCCTGTCATCAAGGTCATCATCATAATCACGGGGGCTACTTTCCATATCAGGATGATCATCCCAGTCTTCTGGAAGATCATAGTCTAATTCTTCGTCAGGGTCGGTTTGGTCATCCACAGGTGGCTGGTTCCAAGATGGTCGTTGATCCTCATACCAATCCCTGGTCTCTGCTCGTTTGTCTCTCTCTTCCTGGAGAGCCTTCTCAGTTTCTTTCAGTTGTGCATTCAGGGCTTGTTGGTGGTCCAACAGCTCATGCCTTTCTCTCTCCAAGTCATTTATCACATTTTTTTGCTCTGAAAACAAAATTTTCGCAAAATTACAAAACTTAAGGTGCAGAAATTATTTTGAATTCACATAAAATTCAATGCGTTTTGTTAAGCCTAGTCCATATGAAAGAGATGACACCCGACGAGATGTCGTGTAATTTACAAAACTTTGATATATACAGCACTTTCATTGACTAGTAATCATGCTGATGTTTTAATTAACTAAATAGACACTGTACTGCTGATATAAGACCATGCATTACTATACATGTACTGTTGACCTACCTTTGTTTGCTTCCAACAAAGCCTTAACACAGTTATGTTTGTTTCTTTCTTGTGCCAATATACATAAATGGCATTTACTGCACTTTTCTTCACGTTTTTTACAAGCAGTCTCATGTGCTTGCAGTTCCTTCTTTGTGAACTTACGTCCACACCTGGAATGCTTGCAGGTTACAAGCTGGTATTCACATGATTTAACATGTTGGTCATACTGCTCAAGTTGCACTTTTAGTAAACAACCTTGTTCTTGATTGACACACTTGAGCAGCAGTCGACCGATTATATTTTTCACAACAGGTGTAGCTGGATGAATATGATGTTTCTTTGTTCTTTTGCGACATGATGGACAACTTCGCTTTTCCACCAACCATTTCTCAATGCAATCTAAGCAGAAAATGTGGTGACATGGACATTCTGTAGGTTTCTCTAGCACACAATGACAAATGGGACACACCAAATCAGGATCTGGCGTATTGTAGAAATGCTCCACATCAAATCTACCCATTATGATCTTCTGCAGGTTAGAGCCTATTCAACAAACCATTTGTCTGTAAACACAAACAAAATTATTAACTGTAAAAGTTCTCTCACATTTTGTTAAACAGTAATGGTCTAGCTATGTAGCATAGTTTGCCATGTATATTACCATGACTACAGATAATAAACAGTTAAAGTCAATGATGGCTGCAAATCTGTCATTTTGAATTTGATCAAGATGAAATTTTTCAGGGTGCAACCTTCCATGAAATCGCACATATTGTTTGGTAGCAACATTGGTCTAGCTATCTGGCTAGGTTTAAATTGGAACTCGTCCGAGAAATGATTATTACAGTGGAACTTGCTATGAGCAGCCACCCTTGGGGAACTTGAAAAGGGGCTTTTCAAGACAGGTGCTTCATTTGTAAAATGTCATTTTGGGGAATGGCTACGTGGCACACATTTAAGCAGGATACATTAAAAAACTTTTTATCACACCCACTGGGTAAAATTAACGAACGTAACGTAAAATGCAATTAATTAATGCATTATTCACTGAATTGAATATATTATTGAACTTATCCGAGAACTGGTTTTAGCTGAAAAATCAAGGTATCTAGCATTAAAATAAAAAAAAATGGTCTTTCGTTGTTTAAAAAGTGTTTTTTTTGTATATCAATTGGTTTTCAAGATTTTTAGCTTTTTACTTGGGTCACCCTAAGCCTAAGCTAATGGCTAAATACCAGAATACAATCACCAAAATAAACCAGGATAACAGTCTCTTTCATGGAATGACAGGCTCCCCATTAAACAGTATGTATGTATTGCTGTATTCTGTGGCCACTATGTTTTTTTCTCTGTTTTAGAAGAGCATGCACATTAGATTAAGGCAGGCATTACCCAAAAAACTTATTCTTTCTCTGCCCAGCGCACACATTAGAAACAACCCAATTTCCAAAAAAACAGTCCATTAAACCTTAACCATGAAGGAGATAAAAATATACAGCTATGACTATGTTTATTGTTATTATTTTTTATTTTTTATCATCGCCCACATTAACTTTTTAACAAGGCCCGTCGCTGACTCTAATAATCGTTTTAAAGTGAAAATCATTTGAAACAAAAGCACATTCGACAATAGCGAAACATAAAAAAATGTTGAGTGGATCATGTTTTAAATGAGAAAATTTGACGATAGGAAGTGGCCGCAGTTCGGCCATTTTTAATTTTATTATGTTGAAATTTTTCATGGTATATCCCTACCTGGAACTGCACATTTTGTTCTATAGTAATGGTCTAGCTATCTGGTCCGGTTTTCCAGATATTACGCATATTAAAAAAATAATGGCCGATAATCGGCCATTTTTGGCGCCATGACCTAGTTTCTGTCCGAATCTTGCCCAATTTCGAACTCATCTGAGCTATT
The DNA here is from genome assembly GCA_964017125.1 of Flabesymbios commensalis. NCBI lineage: Eukaryota > Metazoa > Annelida > Polychaeta > Terebellida > Flabelligeridae > Flabesymbios > Flabesymbios commensalis. Next base: position 46,352,020 of record OZ024904.1, read on the forward strand.
AGTAAAATGGATATCTGGTATAGATTTTGGAGCGAAACATGGAAAAATGTTGAGTGAATCGCGTTAACGAGAAAATTTGACGATCGGAAGTGGCCGCAGGTCGGCCATTTTTAAAAAGTTTTTCATGTTTAATTTTTTCATGGTATATCCCTACCTGGAACTGCACATTTTGTTCTATAGTAATGGTCTAGCTATCTGGTCCGGTTTTCCAGATATTACGCATATTAAAAAAATAATGGCCGATAATCTGCCATTTTGCCCGCCATGACCTAGTTTCTGTCCGAATCTTGCCTAATTTCAAACTCATCCGAGCTATTAGTGAAATGGATATCTGGTATAAATTTTAGAGCGAAACATAAAAAATTGTTGAGTGAATCGCGTTAACGAGAAAATTGGACGATCTGAAGTAGCCGCAGGTCGGCCATTTTGCATTTTTTCATGTTGAAATTTTTCATAATATATCCCTACCTGGAACTGCACATTTTGTTCTATAGTAATGGTCTAGCTATCTGGTCCGGTTTTCCAGATATTACGCATATTAAAAAAATAATAGCCGATAATCGGCCATTTTGGCCGCCATGACCTAGTTTCTGTCCGAATCTTGCCCAATTTCAAACTCATCCAAGCTATTAGTGAAATGGATATCTGGTATAAATTTTGGAGCGAAACATGAAAACTTGTTGAGTAAATCACGTTAACGAGAAAATTTGACGATCTGAAGTGGCCGCAGGTCGGCCATTTTGAATTTTTTCATGTGAAAATTTTTCATGGTATATCCCTACCTCGAATTGCACATTTCGTTCTTTAGTAATGGTCTAGCTATCTGGTCCGGTTTTCCAGATATTACGCATAATAAAAAAATAATGGCCGATAATCGGCCATTTTGGCTGCCATGACCTAGTTTCTGTCTGAGCCTTGCTCAATTTTAAACTCATCCGAGCTATTAGTGAAATGGATACCTGGTATAAATTTTGGAGCGAAACATAAAAAATTGTTGAGTGAATCGCGTTACCAAGAAAAATTGTCGATCGGAAAAAAGTCAAGGTCATAGGGGTCACAGAAAGGTCAAATGTGAAATTAGTCAAGCTTTAGTCTTGATTAACCTGTATGTGAAGTTTAATGTGCATTCCAGTTATGTGAAACAAGTTATAGTTCTAAAAAATTGCGGACAGACGGACGGACGGACGCGCCTGGTGACGACAATAGGCATCCGCCAAAATTTAAGCTGAGGCCTAAAAAATTGGTCCAATGTTTTTTATTTTGTCACCCTCAATTGCCTTATATGTAGCGCACCCAGGGTAAAAATGGAAGTTTTTTAGACATATGGATGAAAATCCATCAAAATTTGTCTTCTTCCAAGACCCCCTAAGGGACTAAAAAAAAGTTAAAGAGGGGCCAGACTGAGAGGCTATGCCCAAATTTATGATTGTTATGTGCATATGTGATATATTTGCTATTGGTACTGTATTGCGGGGCACTCATTTAGATGACCAATATTTACGGGCGCATATGTCCGTAAACAAAAAAATAGGGGCACATGTGCCTACAAAAAATCAGGTTAAGAGCGCATGAACTTATACAATTTTAGTTCAATAACTGGGATATTTTTGGCAAATTAACAACTAAATTTCCCTTACACTTCTGCATAAAATTTGCAGCATGTGTGGTTGCCCACTAAGTAATATCTGGCCCGTTTTCTCTTCGAAAAAACATCTGATAAACAACTGCTACTAAAAGCCAATAAATTACAAAATCAGTGAGTTAGCTATCTTCAAAACGCAAATAGAAAGAAACCACAAAACAAAACTGAATTTTTTTTTTTTAATTAATTTTTTTTTTTAGAATTTACTGTGCAACCAGAGTCGCCCACAGCAGGCTGAGCTTGTTTTTTGAAGGGCGAATATAGTCGCCCATAGCAGTGTAAGGGTTAAGATACCATTATGAAGCGACAACCTATATCTGTTCATGCAGTCAATAGATTTTACATTTACTATAGGTTGTATGCCCAATATCGTTCCTTGCCATTTAAAAAATATTTGCTGATAAACTTTTATTTTTTCAACTCCATTCAACTTTGCAAGTTATGCGGCGACTAAAATTGTTTTAATGTAGGAGCACAGGACCAGGTAAATTGAGTCCTGATTGGGTGCCTTAATGTATCTAAAAACTAACTCTCAATATCATTCATCTCAGTAGTTTTCTTCAGCTGCTTCAAAAAGTTCAAGTGTCTGAGTGATTTTTTGGATTCCTCTTCTCTTTCTTCTGGACAATACTGGCCAAACCTAAATATTGAAGATGAGGGCCAGGCATGCATGTGGGTTATAGCTTTTTGTTTCTTTTTTTATTTTAACTAAAACAAATGAAAAATACATGGCCATTTAGGTGTTGCCAAAACTGAGCAAATAGGAATAGGAAAAGTGTGGCTATTGATGCTGGCCTCAAAAGCATCAACTGTGGAGACCTGTGGGATTTGCAGGGGTAAACTGCTCTATGTTAACCCTTACACTGCTATGGGGGACTATAGCGGCCTAAAATAAACCAGGCGCAGCCTGCTGTGGGCAACTATAGTCGCCGAGTAATTTCTAAAAAATTCCTTGCGACAAAGCCCTGAGGCACACCAGATGTCACTTGTACTGTGTCAGAAGCTTCTTCCTCAAGCACTACACGCTGTGAACGGTTTAAAAGAACAATTGATTTTTTTTTTTTAATTTCACTTTTGTTTTGTAATGTCTTCCTATTGCGATTTAAAGATGGCTAACTGACTGATTTTGTAATATAATGGCTTTTAGTATCAGTTGTTCATCAGATGTTTTTTGAAGAAAAAACATGCCAGATTTTACTTAGTGGGAAATCAAACATGCTGCAAATTTTATGCAGCAGTGTAAGGGTTAAGATTGTTCTGGGGAAAAACTGTATTTACATACATCATGTACATTGATATTGGTTCGGTATGGATGGAAGCCCAGGGGGTGTGTACGGGAGAGTCTAAGTTTTGGTTTGAGATATGGGTGAGATGTTATAGCCACAATTCCATTTATAATTTTGTAGAGTATAATCAGTCTTGAAATGGTTCTTCTTTGGTTATCCAATTTAGCATATTTGTCACGCTGCTGGTGTTATGATATCTGTAGAGACATTATCTGGCTGCTCTGCCTTGGACAGATTCAAGCTCCCGTACTCCCTCCTCCGTATATGGTTTCCACAAACAGGTGCAGTTGGCCTACTGAAGGGTTGGTCTAACAAGTACCTGGTATGCCTTTGTTTTTATAGGGGTCTGTCTTGTGCGAACATTCCTCTTTACAAAACCTAGGGTTTTATTGGCTTTGGCTCTGATGTTGTCAATCTGAGTGTTCCATTTTAGATCGCTGGTAATTTTAATTCCTAAATATTTTGCAGATTTCACTTTGTCCTTGAAGAATATAATCGGTTACTATTGGAAATGTTAGTTTGTAACTGTCAACACTTTATATTTGCTAGCATTGAATTGCAAAGTTGTTCCCGATTTGATAATTAATCTATATCTTCCTGGTGCGGCCCATGAGGAAAGCAAACAAAACTTCACCCAGGTTTTACCCCGGGCAAACTATTGCAGCCTCCCCCAGATATCTCAATTCTTAGAGATTCTCACATTGTTCTGTCTAAACGGTCTTGATAACTTTTTGCATTTTTTTTTACAAAAATGAAAAAAATGGCACCTGCTTAAAAAAATTATCAGAAGGGGCCACAGCATGCCTGTACCACTTACCTCTTCAAGCATTTGCTGCAACAATTACGGAATTAAAGGCGAGAGCTGGCCCCATTTTTTTAATTTTTGTAAAAAAATGCTAAAAATGTAAATAGTGTATGTCCACTGACCTATGAGGAAGTTCTGAAGGACATTATCAAAACATGTCAAATGGTTTAACTTCTAAACTACATTATAGTCAGATTCACATTAAATTTATCAACCAGGATTATTGAATTTCTCGGATTTCTCGGTCAAATCTCAACCAATTTTCATGAAATTTTACACACACTATTTTCCATTCATGTCGTGACTACCCTGAAAATTTCGCAAAGTTTTGATAAGTATTTGAAAAGTTAGACCATTTGACATGTAATAAAATTCTGAGACTAAGCTAATGGGTTTATAGAGCAACATTTTTATTTATTTACTACATGTCAAATGGTCTAACTTCTTGAATACTTATCGAAACTTCGCGAAACTTTCAGGGTAGTCAGGACATGAATGGAAAATTGTGTGTGTAAAATTTTATGAAAATTGGTTCAGAATTGACTGAGAAATCGGCAAAATTCATTCACCACGGTTAATGTGAATCCGACTATATACATAATATTTTTTCTTGAAATTTTCAGGGAAGTTGCCGTAAGACTAGAAAATAATGCTTGGCAAATTTCATGACAATCGGATGTAAATTGTGTGAGTAATTATCGAGAAGCATGCAACTCAAAAGTGACAAACTTAAAGTGACTTTTACTATACTTAGGATAGGCACATTCAAACAGTCATTATGATGGGTCTTTTCCTGTTTTTTTCAGGATTTATGTGAATTTGTGATACACTGCAATAAAAGACATATTTTTCTCTGTTTGTTTGTTCTTTTTGCTCACTATTCCTGGTAGAAATGAAGCCATCATTGTACAATTAAAAAAGTAATTTGCTTCAAATAACACTCTTATCACCTTTTCCGGGGGTTCCCATCATTAGATTTCTCGCAATTATGAAAAATGGTGCCAGCTCTCGCCTTTAATTCCATAATTGTTGCAACAAGTGCTTGAAGAGGTAAGTGGAACAGGCATGCTGTGGGCCCTTCTGATAATTTTTTTTACGCAGGTGCCATTTTTAAATTTTTGTAAACAAATGCAAAAAATAAAAATAGACTATGTCCACTGCCTTATGAGGAAGTTCTGGAGGACATCATTAAGACCGGTTGGACAAAACAATGTGGGCATCTCGAAGAATTGAGATGCCCGGGGAAGGCTGCACTAGTTTGCCCATGGTAAAACCTGGGTGAAGTTTTGTTTGCCTACCCTGCACTTCCTCATGGGGCGCACCGAGGGTAAAAATGGAAGTTTCATGGCTATAAGGAGTATAATTCAACAATTTTTTTTTCTTCTATGACCCCATCATAGACTTAAAAAAAAAAAAAAAAAAAAACTGGGGCTGGAGGCTATGCCCTAATTTCTGATTGTTATCTGATGTATTTGCTCTGTTATAGTATTGCGGGGCACTCATTGGGTGCCCTGATGTATCTTAAAACCGGATATATACGGATAGCACATCTCAGTAGTTTTATTCATCTGCTTCAAAAAGTTCAAGTGTCTGGGTGATGTTTTGGCTTCTGTATCCCTGCCGGAATTTGCAAAATTAAGGTCACAGCTTTTGGATGTTTTTATCATTACGACATTAGCATTTTTCTTGCTCAGTGAAAACTGTGGAATGTGGTGAAATATTTATTCTGGCATGTCGGCAGTTACGAAAAAAGGCTCAGCATAATTTTATTGGAGAGAATAGAATAGAATCTTATCGACCCACTGCGAGCTAATTGGCAGCTGTCTGTGGTGACCTGCTCCGCAGGGCTACAGCGACTCCAAGCCTCCATGGGCCTGGAAAAGCGAGCATCCACCTATTTCCCAACTCCCGTACCCCCTCCCACCTTCTAATTTTTATATCTACTTTACTCCCCCCGCCTATTTTGCTTTAATGGGGTCCACACCCTTAGATCAGTCCCTCTCCCTCTTCTATGTTTCTTCTCTGATCATGAGTTATACCCCCAGTTAACCTGAAAGTCCGCATAGCACCAGATAAATCTGGGTACAGGACTCCCACGGCCTGGCGAGTGCTTGTTCAACTACAGTAGCATTTCTTCATATATTGGAGCTCTTCTTCTGGAGTTCAGCAAGTCTTTCAGTGTTTTCTACCCCCAGTTAACCTGAGAGTCCGCATAGCACCAGATAAATCTGGGTACAGGACTCCCACGGCCTGGCGAGTGCATATAGAATAGAATAGAATAGAATATTATCGACCCGCAGCGAGCTAATTCCGCAGCTGTCTGTGGTGACCTGCTCCGCAGGGCTACAGCGACTCCAAGCCTCCATGGGCCTGGAGAAGCGAGCATCCACCTATTTCCCCACTCCCGTACCCCCTCCCACCTTCTAATTTTTATATCTACTTTACCCCCCCCCCCCGCCTATTTTGCTTTAATGGGGTCCACACCCTTAGATCAGTCCCTCTCCCTCTTCTGTGTTTCTTCTCTGATCATGAGTTATACCCCCAGTTAACCTGAAAGTCTGCATAGCACCAGATAAATCTGGGTACAGGACTCCCACGGCCTGGCCAGTGCTTGTTCAACTACAGTAGCATTTCTTCAGCTATTGGAGCTCTTCTTCTGGTGTTCAGCGAGTCTTTCGGTGTTTTTTACCCCCAGTTAACCTGAGACTGAGAGTCCGCATATCACCAGATAAATTTAGGTACAGGACTCCCACGGCCTGGCGAGTGCATATTAGAATAGAATAGAATCTTATCGACCCGCTGCAAGCTAATTCGCAGCTGTCTGTGGTGACCTGCTCCGCAGGGCTACAAAACAGTAGCATATCTTCAGAAGTTGGAGCTCTTTTCTTGGTGTTCAGTGCGTCTATCAGTGTTTGTTATCTCCAGTTAACCCGAAAGCTCGTATAACACCTAGGCCTATACAATTTTAAAATTTATTGAATCTACCTACTTATACCCGCCGTCAGATTAACTTGTATCGCATGTTTTTCGCCGATTTCTCCGTCAATTCTCAACCGATTTTAATGCAATTTTGCAAGGACTATTTTCGGGTCAGGCGGCGACTTCCGTGAAATTTTCATCAAAAAATATTCTGTAGTTCAAAAGTTAGACCATTTGACATGTAGTAAATTTGAAATTACGACGTCCCTCTATAAACCCATTAAACTGGTCAAATTTAAGTTTGTTTTTAGCCCTGAATTGCATTACATGCCAGATGGTCTAACTTTTCAGCTGAACAATATTTTCTGATAAAAATTTCACGGTTGTCGCCGAGTGACTCGCAAATAGTCCATACAAAATTTCATGAAAATCGGTTGAGAATTGACTGAGAAATCGTCGAAAAACATGCGATACAAGTTAATCTGACGGCGGGTATAGGACTGCCCTCATTATCGCTCAGTCTGAGAATCAGATCGGAAACGCTAAACTATTATTATATATGGCTTATTTTTGCTACAAAAGGGCGACATTTGTTTACGTTAACAGTTTATACTTCTAATGTTATACTAACATATACTAAATTAACGCTTTGAATGTGGAAAATTAAACAAAACACCACTTCTCTTCGTTCGTCAACCATTAATCAATCAATCTCTCAGTCAGTTGGAAAATCGCTACTTGTTTATTCTTAGAGTAGCCTACCGTAAAATGGGGTGACTTGGGACGATTTCAACCGTTTTTCATATCTACATTCAAGGCATTTTCCAATAGGGCCTATAACTGTATAAATGATATTAGCTCAAAATTTATATTCACTAGAATCGGTCAATATAAGTTTTTGTTTAGTTATGTTGCTTGAACACAATTTTTTAAGTGTCCCAAGTCGGCTTTGTGTACGCGACGCAGACGCACACACAGACGCACAATCAGACGCAGACGAACGATCCCATGTTCCGAAGTTCCCACGTTCCGATAACAATGATAAAGTTCCTCGGTCGGTTTGCCAGGCCACCAAATTTAGCTGAACCTTGAAATTCAAGAAGTAGGGGAGAGTGGGGAGGTGTGAGCTACAGGAGGAGTGGGCCATTACTCTTACATATAATGAAGTAAAGCAATATCCTCACCCTCAATGTCATATGACCTAAGGACCCCCCTCGTGATCAGCTGAAAGTTAAAGCCACAAAAGCAAAGAGTTGCCTGGCAATCATAATAGTCCCCATTATTTACACAGTAGGCCTACGTAAATTTTTCACTTCTGATTAATATATATGAGGTTTTCCGTTACATTGCATAGCCAAATGTGTATTTTAATAAATGGGTTTAATAACAAGTAGTAGGCCCTATGTCATATTTTAGTAAGTTAAGAATCCCTTTAATCTTATAAAAAAAGTAACCGACGTTTGTTATGCGAAGGTCGGTTTAGGAGTGGGCTATTGGTGCGTGGGAGGTGTAGGCCATGTCCCACTCCTCCCATGTATCAATGGCCCACTATGTGACAAGCTAAGTCTAAAATACATCAGTGTTCCGTTTTTGCAGGGGCTGATCCAGGATTTGAAAAAATGGGGGCAATGATGGTTTGCCCCCCACTAAAATGTTGACAAATTTAAACTAATTTTGACGACTTTTAAAGCATTATTAAAAAAAAAATAGAAGTACTCCCACAACTAGCTTCACATATATTAATCTAGTCATAGTAGTCAATGACTTTTTATTTACCCACCAGCTGATAACTGATATATGCGGCACTATAGCAGGTAAAGGGTTAGCTGTGCTGATATATAGGCCTACGGCACTAGAAGGTAGGCCTAGATTGTTATCTGTTCTAATTTAAGCGGCACTAGCAAGTAAACTGTTAACTGGGCTGATATAGGCGGCACTAGCAGCTAAACAGTTAGCTGTGCTGATATAGGCTTCAATAGCAGGTAAAGGGTTAGCTGTGCTGATAATATATAGCGGCACTAGCAGGTAAAGGGTTAGCTGTGCTGATATAAGCAGCACTAGTAGGTACAGGGTTAGCTGTGCTGATATTTATAGTCGGCACTAGCAGGTAAAGGTTAGCTGTGTTGATATAAGCCGCACTAGCAGGTAACTTAGGGTTAGCTGTGCTGATATATGCGGCACTAGCAGACTAGCTGTGCTGATATATAAAGCAGTACTAGGGTTAGCTTTGCTAATACCCAGCCGACGCAAAAACAATAACTAGGGTGGGGTGGGGCAAAACGCCCAGGTGAGGCAAAACGCCCACCGCTATTATGACGTCATTCCACGTGATTTTATAGTCTCATGTAATTCTTAAATAACTGCTGCCACATTTTCAATGAACTGTTGGAAATGTCGACCATTTGTAACAAAACAGTGTTGTGTATAAATGCTAAGTACATAATGTAACACAATCCTTAGTAAATGCGAGCAGTACTATATAGTCTCTCAAGGCCCAAGGAATACCAAGAACCACTAGTAACCGGGGTAGGCCTACATCCAAAGCTACTAGTGTTGGTTACCGATGCATTGTGGTTTCCATTGAAAGATATACATGGTCACGTGACAACATTTAGAAACATCCTCTGTTTCCAATTGGGGCAAAACGCCTACCATGGTGGGCGTTTTGCCCCAGGCAGGTGGGCGTTTTGCCCCTTTTGACTATCATAAATAATTTAAGGGGTGATCATGATCTGGATTCGTAATCAGGCTACTCGAGGCTACTGGCCCATCTCACACTCAGGTTACTGCTGGCCCATCTTACACTCAGGCTACTGCTGGCCCATCTCACACTCAGGCTACTTGCACGTCTCACACTCAGGCTACTGCTGGCCCATTACACTCTCAGGCTACTTGTACGTCTCACATTCAGGCTACTGGCCCATCGCACACTTAGGCTACTGCTGGCCCATCTCACACCCAGGCTACTGCTGGCTGATCTCACGCTCAGGCTACAGCTGGCTCATCTCACACTCAGGCTACTGCTAGCTCATCTCACACTCAGGCTACTGGCACATCTCACACTCAGGCTACTGCTGGCCCATCACACTCTCAGGCTACTTGCACGGCTCACACTCAGGCTACTGGCCCATCCCACACTTAGGCTACTGCTGGCCCATCTCACACCCAGGCTACTGCTGGCCGATCTCACACTCAGGCTACAGCTGGCTCATCTCACACTCAGGCTTCTGCTGGCTCATCTCACACTCAGGCTACTGGCACATCTCACACTCAGGCTACTGCTGACCCATCACACTCTCAGGCTACTTGCACGTGTCACACTCAGGCTACTGGCCCATCCCACACTTAAGCTATTGCTGGCCCATCTCACACCCAGGCTACTGCTGGCTGATCTCACACTCAGGCTACTGCTGGCTCATCTCACACTCAGGCTACTGGCACATCTCACACTCAGGCTACTGCTGGCCCATCACACTCTCAGGCTACTTGCACGTCTCACACTCAGGCTACTGGCCCATCGCACACTTAGGCTACTGCTGGCCCATCTCACCATCATGCTACTGTTGGCCCATCTCACACTAAGGTTACTGGCCCATCGCACACTCAGGCTACTGCTGGCCCATCTCACACTGAGGCTGCTGACCTATCTCACACTCAGGCTTCAGCTGGCCCATCTGACACTCAGGCTACTGCTGGCCCCTTTCTCACACGCAGGCTACTGCTGGCCCATCTCACACTCCTCAGGCTACTGTTAGCCCATCTCACACTCAGCTACTGGCCCATCTCACACTCAGGCTACTGCTGGCCCATCTCACACTCAGGCTACTGACCCATCTCACACTCAGGCTACTGCTGGCCCATCTCACACTCAGGCTACTGCTGGCCCATCTCACACTCAGGATACTTCTGGTCCAGCTCACATTCGGAATACAGCTGGCCCACCTCACACTCAGGCTACTGCTGACACAGCACATCCCACACTTAGGCTACTGGCCCATCTCACACTCAGGCTACTGCTGGCCCATTTCACACTCAGGCTACTGTCAACCCATCTCACACTCAGGCTAATGCTGGCCCATCTTACACTTAGGCTACTGGCCCATCTGAAACTCAGGCTACTGCTGGCCCATCTCACACTCAGGCTTCTGATCCATTTCACACTCAGGCTACTGCTGGCCCATCTCACACTCAGGCTACTGGCCCATCTCAAACTCAGGCTACTGCTGGCCCATCTCACACTCAGGCTACTGATCCATTTCACACTCAGGCTACTGCTGGCCCATCTCACACTCAGGCTACTGCTAGCCCATCTTACACTCAGGCTGATGCTGGACCATCTCACATACAGGCTACTGCTGGACCGCCTCACACCTAGGCTACTGCTGACCCATCTCACACTCAGGCTACTGGCCCATCTCACCTTCAGGCTACTGCTGGCCCATCTCACACTAAGGCTACTGCTGGCCCATCTCACATTCAGGCTACTGGCCCATCTCACAATCATGCTACTGCTGGCCCATCCCACACTCAGGCTATTGGTGGCCCATCTTAGACTCAGGCTATTGGTGGCCCATCTCACACTCAGGCTACTGCTGGCCCATATCACACTCAGGCTACTAGCCCATCTCACCATCATGCTACTACTGGCCCATTTCACTACTACTGCCCCATTTCACCTTCAGGCTACTGCTGGCCCATCTCACACTAAGGCTACTGCTGGCCCATCTCACATCCAGGCTACTGGCCCATCTCACAATCATGCTACTGCTGGCCCATCTCACACTCAGGCTATTGGTGGCCCATCTCACACTCAGGCTACTGCTGGCCCATCTCACACTCAGGCTACTGGCCCATCTCACCATCGTGCTACTACCGGCCCATTTCACTACTACTGGCCCATTTCACCTTCAGGCTACTGCTGGCCCATCTCACACTAAGGCTACTGCTGGCCCATCTCACATCCAGGCTACTGGCCCATCTCACAATCATGCTACTGCTGGCCCATCTCACACTCAGGCTATTGGTGGCCCAACTCACACTCAGGCTACTGCTGGCCCATCTCACACTCAGGCTACTGGCCCATCTCACCATCGTGCTACTACCGGCCCATTTCACTACTACTGGCCCATTTCATACTCAGGCTGCTGGCCCGTCTCACACTCAGCCTACTGCTGGCCCGTCTCACACTCAGACTAAGCCTACTGCTGGCCCATCCCACGCTCAGGCTACTGGCTCATCTCACACTGCTCAGGCTACTGCTGGCTCATCTCACACTCAGGCTACTGTTGGCCCAACTCACAATCAGGCTACTGATCTGTCCCACACTCAGGCTACTGCTGGCCCGTCTCACACTCAGGCTAAGCCTACTGCTGGCCCATACCACTCTCAGACTACTGGCCCATCTCACACTCAAGCAACTGCAGGCCCATCTGACACACATGCTAAGCCTACTGCTGGCCCATCTCACGCCCATGCTACTACTGGCCCGTCTCACGCCCAGGCTTCTGGCCTGTCTCACACTCAGGCTACTGACCTGTCTCAGGCTGCCGGCCCATCCCACACTCAGGCTACTGCATGGCCTGTCTCACACTCAGGCTACTGTGGCCCATTTCACACTCAGGCTACTGTTAGTCCGTCTGACTTTCACTTGAACCTGTCTTTCTATTGAATTTGCTTTAACCATACTGATAATATGGTCAACCTAAGGTCATGGACAGTGTATTTTTATGTTAGGTAGCGGATGGGGCAAAACGCCCACCATGGGCGTTTCGCCCCTGCCAAAAGGCTTGTGTCTTTTTGTATTTTTGCATTTCGAGAACAAAAATAAATAAATAGGGAATGTAACATCAGGGTAGTGGATAGTGCAATTTAGTATCCAACGTATACTGGACTACATGTTTTCCTAGAGGTTGGTAGTACATAACTACAGCTGAAAATGCTTACGGTAGGCGTTTTGCCCCACCCTACCCTAAGTATACAAGAACTTAAAATATTATGCAAAAACATAACTAAAAAACGTTTTAAAAATATTTTTTAAATATTTACATCTTATGTTGAAAAAAAAAACGTTTTAAAAATGTTATAAAAAATGTTTTTAAAACGTTTCAAAAACGTTTTTAAAAAATGTTTTGCAAAATATTTTTTATTTAATGTTGGATAATATTCCGTTTTAAAAGTGTAAACCATTTTCATGTGACCTTTTAAAAATGTTTCGTGTTTGCCGGGTATAGGCACACCAGCAAGTGTTAGCTGTGTTGATATAAGCGGCACTAGTAGGTAAAGGGTTAGCTGTGCTGATAATAATAGGTGGCACTAGCAGGTAATGGTTAGCTGTGCTGATATAAGCGACACTGGCAGGTGAAGGGTTAGCTGTGCTGATATATGTGGCATTAGCAGGCAAAAGGTTAGCTGTGCTGATACATAAAGCGACGCTAGTAGGTAAAGGGTTGGCTGTGCTGATAAAGTCGGCACCCGCAGGTAAAGGTTTAGCGGTGCCGGGTATAGGCACACCAGCAAGTGTTAGCTGTGTTGATATAAGCGGCACTAGTAGGTAAAGGGTTAGCTGTGCTGATAATAATAGGTGGCACTAGCAGGTAATGGTTAGCTGTGTTGATATAAGCGGCACTGGCAGGTGAAGGGTTAGCTGTGCTGATATATGTGGCATTAGCAGGCAAAAGGTTAGCTGTGCTGATACATAAAGCTACGCTAGTATGTAAAGGGTTGGCTGTGCTGATAAAGTCGGCACCCGCAGGTAAAGGTTTAGCGGTGCTGATATATGCGGTACTAGCAGGTAAAGGGTTAGCTGTGCTGATATATGCGGCATTAGCAGGTGAAGGGTTAGCTGTGCCGATATAGGCGGCACTAACAGGTGAAAGGTTAGCTGTGCTGATATAGGCGGCACTAGCAGATGAAGGGTTAGCAGGTAAAGGGTCAGTGATATATACGGCATTAGCAGGCAAAAGGTTAGCTGTGCTGATAAATAAAGCGACACTACCAGGTGAAGGGTTAGCTGTGCTGATATATGCGGCATTAGCAGGCAAAAGGTTAGCTGTGCCGATACATAAAGCGACACTAGCAGGAAAAGGGTTAGCTGTGCTGATAAAGGCGGCACCCGCAGGTAGGCCTAAAGTGTGACCAGTGCGAATATAAGTGGCACTAACAGCTAGGTTTACAAAGGGTTAGCTGTACTGATATAGGCGGGATTAGCAGGTGAAGGCGTAGTTGTGCTGATATAGGCAGCACTAGCAGCCAAAGGGTTAACTGTGCTGATATAAGCGGCACTAGCAGGTAAAATTTAGGTGTGCTGATATATGCGGCACTAGCAGGTACAGGGTTAGCTGTGCTGATATAGGCGGCACCAGCAGGTAGGCTTAAAGGGTTGATAGTGTTAATATAAGCAGCACTAACAGGTAAGGGTTAGCTGTGCTGATATAGGCGACATTAGTAGGTGAAGGGTTAGCTGTGCTGACATAGGCATCACCAGCAGGTAAAGGGTTAACAGTGCTGATATAGGTGGCACCAGCAGGCAGGCCTAAAGGGTTAACAGTGCTAATATAAGCGACTCTAACAGGTTTACAGAGGATTAGCTGTACTGACATAGGCGGCACTAGCAGGTAAAGGGTATAGCTATGCTGATATAGGCGGCATTGGTAGGTGAAGGGTTAGCTGTGCTGACATAGACGGCATCCGCCGTCGCGCAGGGTTCTAACCAGACCCTTTTAGCGTGTCGAACCGACACGCTGAGTTTTGCTGCCGCTACGCTACTAACATCGCCGACACTCTGCCGATACGCTGAATAAAGAGCGACACGCTGCCGATACCTCGGAAATAATCGTTCTTTTTTTAATCCATTTGAAAATTGCGGAGCAATGCTTGCCTAATGATGCGCCGACTTCGCAGAGAGCCAGCCAGCATTAACTCATCATTCGTGCAGCGACTCGTGTTTTCTGGTTAAGCAGTAGCCGTGACGTCCTCATGGAGGCCGTGGTTAGGGATTGCTGTATTCGTCTTACCCGAAAAAAATAAACGTTTTTCAACATGGCGGTGACTGAAAGCGATCACGACCCCAAGCCCCGAAAAATACCCATAAAGTGTGCGGAAAATAGGCTCAGAATGCGATCTCGTAGCTGAAATGCTACTGATTCTAAAAATCATTATTTTCTACCAAGAGGTTTGTTTGGGGTCAATCTGTGGCTGAAACCTTCAGCAACGCTGAGGCTGTTTAGCATATTTTTTTCATATTCACGGACTTTCCCCGTTTTCAAGGAGCAGTGAAAGCCATGTATCAAAGTGTAGGGAAATGCTTTAAAATGCATCTCAGAGCAGCTAGTAGGCCTATCCTCAAAATTAGGCGGCCCCCTGAGGCTGACCCCCCGCTGAGGCTGTTTAGCATATTTTTTAATATTCACGGACTTTCCCCGTTTTCAAGGAGCAGTGAGAGCCATGTATCAAAGTGTAGGGAAATGTTTTAGAATGCATCGCAGAGCAGCTAGTATCCTAGTATTTTTGGGGGCTCGGCTGGCGCCTCGACCGATACGCTGACATTTCAGGATGGTTAGAACCCTTGCACTAGCAGGCAAAGGTTAGCTGCGCTGATATATGTGACACTAGCAGGTGAAGGGTTAGCTGTGCTGATATAGGCGTCACCAGCAGGTGAAGGGTTAACAGTGCTGATATAGGCGGCACCAGCAGGTAGACCTAAAGGGTTAACAGCGACAATATAAGCGGCACTAACAGGTTTACAAAGGGTTAGCTGTGCCGACATAGGCGGCACTAGCAGGTAAAAGTTAGCTGTGCTAAAATAAGCGGCACTAACAGGTTTACAAAGGGTTGGCTTTTGTAAAACCCTTTACAAAGGGTTAGCGGGCGGGGGCCCTAGGGTAGTGGTTAGCACCGCTGTTTTTCACGCCAGAGTTCGGGGTTCGGTTCCAGGTCTCGGCGGTTTGAAAGAAACAAAACATGTTTCTTCCCCATCCACGTGTGAAAGTCAGTATTGTGGGGAGCCTCCGTGACCGAGAGGTAGCGTGCTCGGCCTCAGACCGCCAGGGCTTGAATTTCGAATCCTGTGTCTGGAGGACAGTGTCATCTCAATCATCTCACCATCCTCAGGAGGTTCTCCTGGCCCAGTTAAGCCTATATGTGCACAAAGGTGGCCTAAAGCCCGATTCATTTCATTTACAAAGGGTTAGCTGTGCTCATATAGGCATCTCTGCAGTTAGCCACCATGGCAGCAACAAGATCTCAAAACGTTTGTATGCCCACAATGGCAGGTGTTTGTGGGGGGGAGGGGGGAGGGGGGGGGGGGGCGTCACTGTGAAGCTAGGGGACTGCCGGCTCTATACCTACCATGCGGAATATTTTGTTTATTTTATATTTTCAATCTTTAAATATGTTAAAAAGGTATGAACTATGGTAGGCCTACATATGTTTTCTATGCTTTATTGCACGATAGTTGCAGCATATATAGGTTAAGATCAGGTTCAACTGCCGGCCCAGTCCTCCCTACCATGTGGCCCATGTCCTCCCTAAGCAGGGAGGAGTGGGCCACTTTTTGATGACCTAGTTATTTACTTGTCTACGGAAAACATGCCGACATAGCTGTAGTTTTGCCAACATGGTAGATGGTTCCGTAGGTAGACTTCATCACAACCAATTGCATTTTCAAAAAATATGCAAGCCTAAGCAGAATGAGTGAAAATATAAAAAGTGGCTCACTCCTCCCCACTCTTCCCTATTTTTTTGTTCCAGAAGTAGGCCTATAATTGATATGTCAAGTCAAGATCATAAAACCACCTGGTGCACTTTTTTCACCCTTGAGCATTTATTTTTATTTTTCGGACTTGGTGGCCATTGCTGAAAATCTTGTTTTCGCTTATAACAGTTTGTTCCGGGAACTTCAAGCTCCAAAATTCTGAAAAAAATGTCCCCCCTAATTAGAACACCTATTGACAGCACTACCGCAGATGGCAACCAATATCAGAATAAAAAGGTCTAGGCCTAAGCATGCTAAATGTCGGCTAGAGATCACTCTAAAAATGTACATTAAAGTTAAAGGGACTGGCCCAGGCTAAAATCATCAAAAAATCGGTGATTTTATTTTGGCTTCTTAATATGACCATATGATGTAAATATGTCCATAGACTAGAACTGCAAAAGTCTTTTTTAATTTTTGTGCTGCGCATTTATCAGTTAGGCTAGATATAGAGACGAAATCCCTGATTTGTAATTATTGACAACCATGTCAAAAATTAGAAATACGGGAATTTCGTCTCTATATCTAGAGCAATTTAAATTGCCGAATTCGGCTACTTATCTTTAATATTTTAATTTTATATTTCGTACATAGTCTGATGATCACGTATTAAACACGCTATAATAAGAAATAATGCGATCTCGTATAATCCTGCTGTCTTTAGGTGTCTTTTCGGAAACGCGGGACTGCCCATTGATAATACATTGCAATGTATAGCGCTCATTGACGGACTCTTAGTTGCCGAATTCGGCTACTTATCTTTAATATTTATATTTTATATTTCGTTTATATTGTGATGATCTTGCATTAAATACCCCACATCAAGAAATAAAGCGATTCCGTAGAATCCTGCCGTCTTTAGGTGTCTTTTCGGTGAGGCTGAACTTGTATTGATAATACATTACAATGTATAGCGCTCATTGACGTACTTCAAATTGCCGAATTCGGCTACTTATCTTTAATATTTTAATTTTATATTTCGCATATAGTTCGATGATCACGTATTAAACATGCTATAATGTGAAATAAAGCGATCTCGTATAATCCTGCCGTCTTTAGGTGTCTTTTCGGTGACGCGGGACTGCCCATTGATAATACATTGCAATGTATAGCGCTCATTGACGGACTTTAAAATGCCGAATTAGGCAAGATATAATTAATATCTTTTTATAAAATTTGGTATATACACTGTGTGGGGCGTACTTAACACGATACAATATGAAATATTTAGTTCCTATATCGTCCACCCGTCTTTTCGTGTCTTTTCGGTATAATGTCTGACCGGGTGACTTGGGACGATTTCAACTGTTTTTCATATCTACATTCAAGGCATTTCCCAATAGGGTCTATAACTGTATAAATGATATTAGCTCAAAATTTATAATCACTAGAATCGGTCAATATAAGTTTTTGTTTAGTTTTGTTGCTTGAACACAATTTTTTAGGTGTCCCAAGTCGGCTTTGTGTAGGCCTACTCGACGCAGACGCACACACAGACGCACAATCAGACGCAGACGAACGATCCCATGTTCCGAAGTTCCCACGTTCCGATAACAATGATAAAGTTCCTCGGTCGGTTTGCCAGGCCACCATATTTAGCTGAACCTTGAAATTCAAGAAGTAGGGGAGAGTGGGGAGGTGTATGGTTGGCCATCACCCTCATAAGTATGGTTGGCCATTACCCTCATAAGTAAATAAACCCTCCGTGGAGAATTAAAAACTTTAAATTCTCCGCGTAAGGTTTTTAATTCTCTGCGGAAGGTTTTTAATTCACCGCGAGGGTTTTTAATTCTCCACAGAAGGTTTTTAATTCCCCGCGGAAGGTTTTTAATTCTCCGCGGAAGGTTTTTAATTGTACGCAGAGGGTTTTTAATTCTCCGCGGAAGGTTTTTAATTGTCCGCGGAGGGTTTTTAATTCTCCGCGTAAGGTTTTTAATTGTCCGCGGAGGGTTTTTAATTCTCCGCAGAAGGTTTTTAATTCTCTGCAGAAGGTTTTTAATTCTCCGCGGAAGGTTTATTTACTTGTGAGGGTGATGGCCAACCATAGTATGTGGTGAGACGTTATGACGCTCATCTATGACATGTTTAAAGCCATTAACTTCGTTCTGTTTTTTTTCTTCTCAGAATTGCGTCACATGTCAAATGGTCTAACCTTTGAAATGATAAATAGAATTTCCAAGGTTGCTGCCAAATAATAAGAGTTACAAAATTTCGTGACAATCGCTTGAGAATTGACTGACTGGATAGGGGCCTACCGAAAAGCTGACTTTCATTTTGAGACCATCTTCCACAGTCGGACGGACTATAAGATCACAAAAACATAGATAATTTTAAAAATTAAACAGATTTCTTCTTTAAGTACTGAGGCAAACTTCCTAGATCAAAAGGCTAACGGCTCAAGAAGATTGCGCGTGCGTAGCTTTGTAGTCTAGAAAGATGCCATGCGAGATTAACATCCGAGATAGAGGGGTCTAATATTCTAGGTTAGGTAAGCCTACATGTATCACATACATTTAAAAAAAATCCAATAAAATAATACTGACCCTTTTTTCGTAATGGCCGACATGCTAAAAGAAATATTTGACCGCGTTCCACAGTTTTCACTGGGCATGCAAGAAAAATGCTGTGCGAGATCAAAATCTGAGCTAATTAATTAAATAAATTATAAAAACGTCCAAAAGTTGTGACCTCAATATTGCAAATTACGAAAGGAATACAGAATCCAAAACATCACCCATATACTTGAACTTTTTGAAGCAGCTGAAGAAAACTACTGCGATGAATGTTATTGACAGTTTTAGTTTTTAGATACATCAGGGTACCCAAATGAGTGCCCCGCAATACAGTAACAGTAGCAAATATAACACATAGGCTATGCACATAACAAACAGAAATTTAAGCATAGCTTCCGGCTCCTCTTTACGTTTTTTCAAGTCCACGAGGGGTTCATGAAAAGAGAAAAAATTTGATGGATTTACATCCTTATGGCTAAGAAACCTCCATTTTTACCCTCGGTGAGCCCTCTGAGGAAACGTAGGGCCGGCAAACACAACTTCGCCCATGCAGTTATACCCGAGGTAAACTAGTGCTGCCTTCCCCGGGTATCTCAATTCTTAGAGATTCCCACATTGTTCCATCCAAACGGCCTTAATGATGGCCTCCAAAACTTCCTCAAACATTTTTATATTTTGTATTTTTTTACAAAAAAATTAAAAAAAAAAAGGCATCTGTGTAAAAACAAATATCAGAAGGGGCCACAGCATGCCTGTTCCACTTGTCTCTTCAAACATTTGTTGCAACTATTATGAAATTAAAGGTGAGAGCTGGCATCATTTTTCGTAATTGCGAGAAATCTAATGATGGGAACCCCCAGAAAACGTGATAAAAGTGTCATTCAAAAACAAATAATGCTTTTAATTCTACAATGAGGGTTCATTTCTATCAAAGGGCAGTGGACATATTCCATTTTCACAGGGGCCACAGCATGCCTGTTCCACTCACCTCTTCAAGTATTTGTTGCAACTATTATGAAAAAAAAAGCGATAGCTGGCATCATTTTTCGTAATTGGGTCATTATTACACAATAGTGAAAAACCATGTCGCCAGTACTAAGTGTGTTTTTGGCATAATTAATACAGCACGATTTTGTCAACTCTACGCATTTTTATGGCTGCCCATATCATTTAAAAATATATACAAAAATACCGTTTTTGATGAAAGATTTTATGGGATGAGCAGCGGGCATCTATTTCGTTAATTTATGAATTGTGGCGTGTCGCTAATGACCAATCAGAATGAACTTTATTTGTGTTTTATTCCAAAATACCTCAATTCCACATGGATCGTTCAAAATTAAGCAAACACCACCAGCTTCTTCGAGCCCCTTGGATCAAAGACAGAGCCTTCACACCTATTGTGAAAGTCGCGCCTCCACGCTTAGATGCCCACAAACGATAACAAGCAATGGTTATCTGGATAAGAACTTGTAACCTTTATGGTCCTTGTCAGCTGAACGCCCTGCACCGTGATAATTAGCTGGCATTCACGGGCCCTACATGGTGGACGTCGCGTCTTCACGCTTGCTTGAACACAAGCGACAACCGTCTGATTGCTCAGAATGAATCTTATTTCATGTTAATTTTGATCTTTTGTTAGCTTTTATTTAAGTATAAAGCTGATAACTATAGTCTTTGTATTCTGTATCTTTGCAAAATGATTTATTGTGTTAACGTTTTTCTTGTAACGTTTTTAGGAAATTGAATCACAATTAGCTAACGTTAGGCCTACTGAATAAAATTATAATATGATTATCGTAATTAATCGGAAGTAGCAACACTCTTGTCTTTTCCGTCGGAAATTTGACTCCGGTTATTAAATCTCGGACTTGCAATGATCTTTTTCTTTTAATTGTATTACTGAATTGTACATGACTTAACAAATAAAATGATTTGTATTCATAACTTAGATACGACAATTACGCGTCTGATTTATCATGTTATAATAATAATAATAATAATAATAATAATAATAATAATAATAATAATAATAATAATAATAATAATAATAATAATAATAATAATAATAATAATAATAATAATAATAATAATAATAATAATAATAATAATAATAATAATATAAATCATTTGATATAGCGCCATACATCAGCCTTTTCGGCCGTTCGCAGGCGCTCTAAACAGTCAACAATAAGGCATCAGCAATAGGCTCGATTAAAAAGATAAGTCTTGACAGATTGTTTGAAAGTAGAAGTGGAGGAACAGTTTTTTATAGATATTGGCAGTTCATTGCATAGCCTGGGAGCAGCACAGGAGAATGCTCTGTCTCCGTGTTTCGTGTGTGTTGTTGGCACAGTCAACAGAGACGTATTGGTATATCTTAGTGTTCTTGGTGGAATATAAGGAGACAGCATTTCAGAAATGTAGGCTGGTGCTTCGATATGAAGAGCACGGTATGTTGTCACAAGGATCTTGTACTTTATTCTGGATCTGACTGGTAGCCAGTGTAGATCACGGAGATGATTACAACTAATCTTGCGGCAGCATTCTGCGCTTTCTGCAATTTATCCAATAGGCCTTCGGAAATGCCATAAACGCCATAAACATAAAATGCCATAAACAAGCCTCAGTGTCGCCTCTTTTGTGAGACTGGATCTGACTGATCTAATGTTTCTGAGCTGTAACCATGCTGCTTGACACATCTTAGTGACCTGTGTAGTCATATCCATATGATGATCAAACATTACGCCGATGTTACGGGCACATTTAGATGTTGATATTCCACTATCTCCCACTTGCACACTAGACAGTGGTAACTTATTGTGATGAAGAAAATATGGTGGTGCTATGATAACTAATTCTGTTTTATCATCATTTAACTTTAACATGAACATCACCATCCATGCTTTTATCTCAGCTATGCACATCTCGATTCGACGTTGAGCTTCCAAGAGATCTACTGCATCACCAACCTTAAAGGATACATACAGTTGAGTGTCATCAGCATAGAGATGATATTGGACACCATGACGACGACATATCTCACCCAGGGGGATGGTATAGATCGTGAATAAAATTGGACCCGGCACAGACCCTTGTGGAACACCGAATCTTAATGATGACGAAGCTGAGCTGCTTCCACGAAGGTGAACCTTTTGAGATCTATCTTCCAAGTAAGATTTGAACCAAGACTGAGCTGTACCTGAAATACCACAATGCTTCAATCTCTCCAACAAGAAATTATGGTCAACGGTGTCAAAAGCTGCAGAGAGATCAAGTAACACCAAGACTGTCGCCTTATTGTCATCCATAGCTCTCAAAATGTCATTTTGAACACGTGTTAATGCCGTTTCAGTGCTATGGCGTTTCCGATATGCTGACTGATGGTTCTCATACAGCTGGTGTTGTGAAAGATGATCATGTAGTTGTTTTGCTACCATTCTCTCAAGTAATTTTGAAACAAATGTTAGATTAGACACAGGACGATAATTTATACGCAATATTACCAAGGCCATATATAGCGTTCGCATAGTCTGTTTTGATTAATTAAAGGGATAACCCAGCAAATACGAGACATTGAACCATTGTTGGTTTGATGTTGGGCCGGCATATCAGACGGTTGGCAAACATTAAACCAACATTGGCTCAATATCACACGTCATAGTACAGTGTTAAGCTGCTCCCAGTCACATTTAGCTTGTTTAGCGACATCACAAAAGCGTCAAGAATCACCGTTAAGCACAACTTTTTTAATGGCAGAACTGTCGGCCTTCATTTGATGATCGCCTCTGGTATTGTATTTTTTATGCTCCATTTCTGTTAGATGACTAACGAAATAAACAGAACAACAGCTTACCATTTATAAAAAGGGGATCTAAATTTAATCAGTCATTCAAGGTTGTGCATCAATATGGCAAAAGCTAGACGTAATAAGCTCCCGCTAAAAAAAGAAGATGATGACCAACGAGATATGTTTACTATGCCTAAAACTTTTTTAGATGCTTTATCAATTATTTTTAGTGCTGATTGAATAACGATTTGTATTATTGTACATGTATGTGTTTGTTTTGTGTTTGTTTTATCTCTTTACATGTAGTTAATACTACACATACTGTACTTAGAGCATCCAAATATTCATATATATTATAAGGTATATTGTACAATTTCACTTAGGGGACCACCTCGCTTATAGGACCACTTTCGCTAAATCCTTTGAGTGGTCCGTTTAGCGAGGTTCTACTGTATTTGCATCGGGTGTCTTCTAATGTCAGTCATTAGCGTCACGCAGTACACTACCATATATTAAATACACAATATCAACATCTCGTTAGGACACATATATGCTCAAGGTGAATCAGAGATTGTCATCTAGGAATGATGAGATCGAAGGCAATAATTAAACTCTAATTTATGATGGTATTTAACCTTACCAAAATTAATAATAAATGTCCACCAGATTCGAGTCACCATTCGGTGCAGTGTTACAAGATTCTGTCTATATATCACATTAAACACTTTACTGTGTGTGTGTGAGCGATAAAAAAGGTGTATCTAGGCACGTGGTGGCAAATATGAATTGTGATTGGTCGAAACATCACATAAATTCATTTGCGTCACATGTCATTAGATAACGTGACACTAAATACTTAGCTATGTGACGCTAATGACACAATATGCTACGTGTATGTTGTAATTTAGTCATGTACGATTGGACCTATACACTGGGTGTTTTTCTAAGGTACATTTCATATAATATGTAAATGTTTGAGCCAGGATATTTATATCATTAGCTACGCATATATTCACTTTCTGGAAATGATGCGAATGACACACTAGTGTGACGCCAATGACAAGATGACTGTAGGTATAAGTGGTCTTGTAATTTGCAATATCCAGACGTAATCTTATAACGATATGTTGATCTTCATCATACATTTTAATATTTTGTACCGTGATATTTTAGATAACGCTTACTGCATCCCAATGAGCAAATAAACTATAGAGCTAGAATAAAACAAGACACTGCAGCCAACTAAATTGGATGAACGTAAGCAGAAAAATAAGAGGATTACAAAAGAGAATAATGCTGATACAGGAGAAGAAGGAAATAAACAAAATACAAAAAGAGGACAAAACGAAAATGGAAAGTTATTCAGAAAATTAGAAGACTGTATCAAAGAAAACTTTTAAAAGTTGAGGAAGAATCAACCATTTACAAATCGCACAAAAAGTCAACGGCTCCGTCGAAAACGCGATAAAACTCACCCCGATCCACTGAAAAAAATGACAAAACAAACTATCATCATCACCTGAACGAATTTGAAAAACTCTAGGCCTATCATTCCATCATGTTTTTTTAGCTGAGTTTAAAATGACAATACTAGCCCATAAAATAACTAGCAAAATAAGCTTAACACAACGTATTATGTAGCAAATTCCTAAAGAAATACAAAGTGATCAAAAAAGCCCAAGAATATATAGGTTTTAAAATCGAATAATTAATAAAGAATTTAATGAACATGTGAGAGAATATACGCACAAAACGACACAAAGGCCAGGGTAAAAGCGTATTATCTTGAATATATAGACAGCAGACACGTACCAGGGAAGAAAGGTACAGAAAATGCAGAAAGATTAACAGAGAATAAATAAAAAATTGTGCGATAGTATTGAGAATATGCACGGGTTGTTAGAAAAAACTAAAAAAAACCTTGCGTTTGTAAGAAATGTACAAATATAACTTTTCAAATGCAATCCATTCATTGATAAGAATAATTGTCAATGCTTGATGAAAATGACTTTTATAAAAAATAATTTGTTCAGCTACAAGTAAATCATCATTATGTTCAAATTTAAACAATGCCATATATCGGTGTAAACCAGGATGACACAAGTGTCATGTAACAAATTGATAACAAGGAAAGAGAGACCAAAAAAGCATGACCAGAGTGGTGAAGATATCGTATAGCCTATATATAATGTTCAAGTGAGTGGTAAAGAGCCACAAATAATACAATTGATACATCATAACATCTAGAGGAAGATTTATCTGTCGACTTCTTTTTTCACTGCCAACAAAAACGCACTATTGAAACTGAACAATACACTCAAATGAGAAAACCGAAAGAAAATCTGGTCAAACACGATATCTTATAATTGACTTTAGTGAAGATTATGCCTGTAAATTGGGAACTGATCGAATCCAATCTGTTCACACTGGCGCTAGTTGACATCAACTAAGTTTATACACTGCAGGGGCATTGTACACACAGGAGAAAACACAGTCGTTTTGTTTCCATCTTTGCCAATTACGAAGCATGATCCTGCAGCTATAATGCACTTAAAGCCAGTTCTATCTGGAATAGGTGGAGTAAAAAATAACTTTCATTCCACTCTCCAAGTACTATAAACATAGGTGTGCTAAAAACTTCAAAATTCAAATCAGAAACTTCAAACTATACTTAGAAGCTGGAGAAATCAGCCGCTGATTGTGTTGGAGCGGTTTACAAGAGAACTGCCGATTCACTGGGCAATTATGGCAATGATATATCTAATACTCGGTCATTTTTCAATAGTCTTCAAGGACAGCCAAATGTGACACTTTCTTACGTCAAATATTATTATATTCATCCAATAGACAGTAGGCCTACCAGGCTCAATGAAAATACATAAACTCGTTCGCACCTCTGATCAGATAAAAATGCGATCACACAGCTGCTCATGTGCACCTAGTTGTAGTTGCTTCAATTTAGAAGACACAGAGTTAACACAAATTATCATTCAGAATTAGCCAGTTGTGAGTACAGAAACACAAGAAAAATATGGTATATAATGTCCAGCTCATCAATCAGTGGAACTAGTGAGAGTAATCATATTACTTGTATTTCCTCTTTTCAGTATCACATTAAACACTTTACTGTGTGTGTGTGTGTGAGCGATAAAAAAGGTGTATCTAGGCACGTGGTGGCAAATATGAATTGTGATTGGTCGAAACATCACATAATTTCATTTGCGTCACATGTCATTAGATAACGTGACACTAAATACTTAGCTATGTGACGCTGATGACACAAAATGCTACGTGTATGTTGTAATTTAGTCATGTACGATTGGACCCATACACTAGGTGTTTTTCTAAGGTACATTTCATATAATATGTAAATGTTTGAGCCAGGATATTTATATCATTAGCTACGCATATGTTCACTTTCTGGAAATGATGCGAATGGCACACTAGTGTGACGCCAATGACAAGATGACTGTAGGTATAAGTGGTCTTGTAATTTGCAATATCCAGACGTAATCTTATAACGATATGTTGATCTTCATCATACATTTTAATATTTTGTACCGTGATATTTTAGATAACGCTTACTGCATCCCAATGAGCAAATAAACTATAGAGCTAGAATAAAACAAGACACTGCAGCCAACTAAATTGGATGAACGTAAGCAGAAAAATAAGAGGATTACAAAAGAGAATAATGCTGATACAGGAGGAGAAGGAAATAAACAAAATACAAAAAGAGGACAAAACGAAAATGGAAAGTTATCCAGAAAATTAGAAGACTGTATCAAAGAAAACTTTTAAAAGTTGAGGAAGAATCAACCATTTACAAATCGCACAATAAGGCAACGGCTCCGCGAAAACGCGATAAAACTCACCCCGATCCACTGAAAAAAATGACAAAACAAACTATCATCATCACCTGAACGAATTTGAAAAACTCTAGGCCTATCATTCCATCATGTTTTTTTAGCTGAGTTTAAAATGACAATACTAGCCCATAAAATAACTAGCAAAATAAGCTTAACACAACGTATTATGTAGCAAATTCCTAAAGAAATACAAAGTGATCAAAAAAGCCCAAGAATATATAGGTTTTAAAATCGAATAATTATTAAAGAATTTAATGAACATGTGAGAGAATATACGCACAAAACGACACAAAGGCAAGGGTAAAAGCGTATTATCTTGAATATATAGACAGCAGACACGTACCAGGGAAGAAAGGTACAGAAAATGCAGAAAGATTAACAGAGAATAAATAAAAAATTGTGCGATAGTATTGAGAATATGCACGGGTTGTTAGAAAAAACTAAAAAAAACCTTGCGTTTGTAAGAAATGTACAAATATAACTTTTCAAATGCAATCCATTCATTGATAAGAATAATTGTCAATGCTTGATGAAAATGACTTTTATAAAAAATAATTTGTTCAGCTACAAGTAAATCATCATTATGTCCAAATTTAAACAATGCCATATATCGGTGTAAACCAGGATGACACAAGTGTCATGTAACAAATTGATAACAAGGAAAGAGAGACCAAAAAAGCATGACCAGAGTGGTGAAGATATCGTATAGCCTATATATAATGTTCAAGTGAGTGGTAAAGAGCCACAAATAATACAATTGATACATCATAACATCTAGAGGAAGATTTATCTGTCGACTTCTTTTTTCACTGCCAACAAAAACGCACTATTGAAACTGAACAATACACTCAAATGAGAAAACCGAAAGAAAATCTGGTCGAACACGATATCTTATAATTGACTTTAGTGAAGATTATGCCTGTAAATTGGGAACTGATCGAATCCAATCTGTTCACATTGGCGCTAGTTGACATCAACTAAGTTTATACACTGCAGGGGCATTGTACACACAGGAGAAAACACAGTCGTTTTGTTTCCATCTATGCCAATTACGAAACATGATCCTGCAGCTATAATGCACTTAAAGCCAGCTCTATCTGGAATAGGTGAAGTGAAAAATAACTTTCATTCCACTCTCCAAGTACTATAAACATAGGTGTGCTAAAAACTTCAAAATTCAAATCAGAAACTTCAAACTATACTTAGAAGCTGGAGAAATCAGTCGCTGATTGTGTTAGAGCGGTTTACAAGAGAACTGCCGATTCACTGGGCAATTTTGGCGATATTATATCTAATACTCGGTCATTTTTCAATAGTCTTCAAGGACAGCTAAATGTGACACTTTCTTACGTCAAGGATTATTATATTCATCCAATAGACAGTAGGCCTACCAGGCTCAATGAAAATACATAAACTCGTTCGCACCTCTGATTAGATAAAAATGCGCTCACACAGCTGCTCATGTGCACCTAGTTGTAGTTGCTTCAATTTAGGAGACACAGAGTTAACACAAATTATTATTCAGAATTAGCCAGTTGTGAGTACAGAAACAAAAGAAAAATATGGTATATAATGTCCAGCTCATCAATCAGTGGAACTAGTGAGAGTAATCATATTACTTATATTTCCTCTTTTCAGTAGCGTAGTTCGAATGTTAATTCAGGGGAGAATTTAAGAAATGCATTTAGCTGCAGCCTCTATGAAGACTCCACAACAATCACACATGTGTTTGCATAACACCAATGGAAATGCCATAGTCCTTAGGTGTTACACCAACACTGATTTAACGTTGGTTTGGAATCAACTGTGCTGACCCAACATTAAACCTTACAACGCTGAATTTTTTTTGTATAAACCAGGGACGAGACCAACTTGTGATATCGATGAATGAACTGAGGTGTTGATTTCACAGCTCAGTGACTATCAGTTGGGCCTAATTACGGCAGAAAATAAATAAACGTTCAATTGAAAATTCGTGAACCCCCAATTCACAAATTCGCGAAAATTTAAACACGCGAAAATTACAAAATATACAGTGATTTTCATATTATTAACCAATTAGTCTAAATTTATAGGTGGTTAATATTTCCATCGAGTGGCAAGCAGCTGAAATCACATATATATAAATTCACGAATGCATAGCAAATGTGTACATCGTCCCTGCTCCAGATGTCATTGACAGAAAGAGGCATTTTTTTATTTATCCTGGGAACATAGCCAAGTTGGCCCTACACATGACCTGTCAGAATATTTTATTATATGTTGTGTTACAGCCAGTAATACATTTGTTCTGGTAGTTAAAATGACTATTCTATACTAGCATTTGTTTTATAGTGTTTATAATGGGATACAATTCTGAAATACTCATAATGTCATTAGTGTCACACATGTGTCATTAGAGTAACAACGATGTCATTAGGGTCACGTGGTAATATTTCATATTTTTAATCAATAATAGCTGTAGTTAAATGCTAAATTATTTTGTTTGTTTTTGAAGACCATCTGGACTTGAGCAGTACTTATTTCTTACAATATTTTTAATGTAACAAGCGAGAAAATGTACAATAATAGCAAAAAGCGATTTTTTGAAGGTTTGATCATAACCCACAATAAAATAGATTTCTAAGTATATGTTTTGTTAATACTGAAGCAAATGAAAATTCAAGTTCAGTTGTATCCGAGAAGATATATAGCAAACTTACACAACACATACTTTTTGACCATGTTATAATAAAAAAACTACATGTGACGCTAATGACATTAGGAGGGTACCTGTTATAAACATGCAAACCTCTCACCGATAAAAAATGAAGACAAATGCTGGACATGGATAGTTTTTTGTTTGGATGATTTTGCCGCATATTATTCAATCTTACTTTACTTTAATTATTTATTTTGAAACGTAAAATGCAAAAATGGACAGTTGTGAAATATTGACCCAATTGCAAGAAATCTAATGATGGAAACCCCCAGATAAAATGATAGAAGTGTCATTCAAAAACAAATAATGCTTTTAATTCTACAATAAGGGTTCATTTCTGCCAATAATAATGGACAAAAAGAGCAACCAAACAGAGAAAAATATGTCTTTTATTGCAGTGTCTCACAAATTCACATAAATCATGTTTCAAAGCAAAAAGGTGAGTGCAAGAGGTATGAGATAAATGTCTCTCCTTCCAACAAAATTGTGCAAAGATAAAAATATGACGGACTGCTAATTATTAAAAGGATGGGAGACTGCAGATCTTATGAGAGATTGCTGTCTTAAAGGCGAGGAGGGATGGTGCACAATTAATATGTTCCGGCAACGCATTTAGTATGGCAGGAGAAAATGGTTCACGAGCATAGGGTGGATTAAATTTTGTAACCTTCATTTTTTAAACCCTTATGGTATCTTGAAAACATACTTTAATGGTAACAGCTCGAAATTTAACCCCATGGCTGTTTTTTGACCGCTTATATGGGGGTACCCCCGAACCTGTTTAAAATTAGGGGGTAGGGTTACGCAAACGTCTGTCGTTGATGTTTTGATTAACCAATCTGCCCTTGTGATATAGCATATTAACAGATAATTAAATTCCCGTCATAATGATAGATCACACATTGCAGTAGTATAAGTAGTCGTCTCTTAACATACGCTCAAGCAAGATTCTGTATTATAAAATAATCACAATGAACATCAAGCAAACGACTCGACATGGTGAAAGGAGACGACCTAATAAAAAGTAATTATTGGACATATCCATATCTGGCTTATATTTTCTGAGCCCAGATGTGTGTATGCTTAAAAATAAGTGTTTTTATATTTATAAATGTCATTTATTTCATTTAATGAAAGAATATTGAAGCCTTACATGAAAATATGTGTATTTAGCATGGGCTGAAATCTGAAACATGATTTTTTTCTCGGAATTTTTGTGCATAATTTTTTATCCACCTGTTTTCACAGAATTTATGTGTGATGATTTCGAATCTGTCGGATAATATTCTATATTTGGTGACCTTCACCTACAAATTAGCAAAGTACAAAATGGCTGCCAAAAAGTAAAGAAACCCCCGTATTTTCTATGATGTATAGCACATGAAAGCACAATTTATGGTTTCTGCAAAAATGTTATTATATAAAAAATCCTAGTGGCTTTGCAAGACGTAGGTAACCTCTAAATACAAGTCCGTCGCTTTTTAATATTTACTGTAACTATAAATATACTGCTAAACATGTTAGCGATAAAATGATTTCATTGTAGTAATTTATTGGACCAGAAATAAACGTTACTGACGAGTAAAATTTAATGAAAAAATCCAAAATGGCCGCGACATTCACCTTCATATGAGCACAAAACAAAATGGCTATCAAAATGTCAATTAAACATCTGTTTTGTATTTGTGGCTCGTGATTGCTAAATTTATGTTTTTTATATGATTTGGTGGCCGAAACACATATTTCTGATGTTTATTTTTCATCGTCCGACCTATATTTCATCGTAAAATCCAAGATGGACGTCAATTTACATATTAAAATAATGACATCATTCTAAATACTAAGCACATGAAAGCATGTTAGAATATACTGTGCTTAAACAGAGTTTCAAATGCCTTATAGCCTAATCTGTCGTATTACATAGTCTACTTTTTTGATTTTCCATTATCAAGTGTTGTTTTTTATGTTATAGTTCAGATGCACAAAAAACGATTTTTTGTGTGTTCGCGGTAACTATTCTTAATTTAAAGGTCAAATAAAGTTTATTTTTATCTAAAAACATGACAGATAAATTGATCAACTCCAAATCATGCAGAACCCGAAAATTGAGCGTTAATGTACAACAAAATTTTAGAAAATAAATTATGTGATTTTAGCGGCCATTTTTTGTTTTGCTTATTTGAAGGTGAAGGACACCAAAGATAGAATGTTATCCGACAGATTCGAATTCAGCACACCCAAATTATGTGAAAACAAACGGGAATAAAATCTGCACTCAAAATTCGAGCAAAGTTCAATGTTTCATATTTCAGGCCAGGCTAAGTACATACATTTTCAAAAAAGGCTGCAATATTCTCAAATTTACAAATATATATATGCCATTTACGAACCTAAGTACCACTCGGTTTAAGTATATACACATCTGGGTTCAGAAAACATAGGTCAAATCTAGTTGTGACCAATAATTAATTTTTTTAAGTCGTTTCTAATGGCCATGTTGACTAGCTTGTTTTGTTGTCGATTTTGATTACTTTAAAAAAAAATGTTTCAACGTATTTGTAGATTCAGATTCAGATTCATTTATTTGATCAAAGAGAGTAAGTACATAGTAATATAAAAACAGTTGTATATATTTTTGATGATCAGGAGACCTCCACTTAGACCAAGCAATGGTCGCTAGCGTGGAGGCCACCTACATTACATTACATTTATTTATATTACAGGTTTATTCAATATTTCAAGTACATATTAATGAAGGTGATGTTAACTCCCTGGCTGTCACCTCAGTACTAAGATAGCTCGAAGACCAAGGCGACAGACAGGGAGCTATCATCAGACAATATAAACCAATATTGTGAATAGAAAAACTATTATATAATAGTAGGCCTAAGTATCATAAAAAAATGACTAATACATTTGGGAATTCAGTTGCAATAAATACTAGAACTTAACGGGTAAATTAGAACCTTCAAAAATTAACACTCTATCAGACTGTAAGGCATAGGCAATATGATAATTAAAAAGACGGGAAATTTGTTGTAATACACAAACATATATTATTGAATTGCGCTACAAACATAGCACCGAGGAATATGACAAATACTGTCGTAGCTGTTTATTATTGATGATTTTTCATAAGTGATGACACCTTGCAAACTGTGAGTAAAAAACTTTTCCTTTATATTTGTTGGGCAGTTATTGATTGCATCGGGTATATTATATAATAAGCACTGTCTAGCAAATTCATGTTTTATACGACATTTATATAGGTCTTGATTCCTTGTATTATAATTATGTTCACTTGTTCTAAACTGGAGATTCAGAAAGAATGTGGGCAAAGTGTGTTTTAGGTATTTGTAGTATAATTTAAATTGCTGTATTTTAAAAATATCCTGTGCTTTTAAAATATGCAAGTTTTTAAATAGTGGATCAGTATGGGCAAACATTTTGTTTTTTGTTATAATTCGAATACATTTCTTTTGCAAGTTTGTTAGTTTGGATGGCTGATGTCCCCAAACTATGAGCGAATAATTTATGTGTGGTAATAACAGTGAGTTGTAAAGCGTGATTAAAATATTTAAGGGTATATGATTTTTCAATCTTGTTAGGACGCTGATGATGCGTGATATTTTCAGGACAATGTGGTCTATGTGATCATTCCATTTCAATAGCTTATTGATAATTCAACCTAAGAAATTAAAGTTTTCGACGCATTCAATAACGTTACTGTCTATTTGTATTAATGGTATAGGTGTTTGTTTTCTTGCCGAACGAAAAACAATAAATTTGGATTTGGAAATATTTAGAGAAAGTTTGTTTACTTTAAACCATATTGAGAGTTTTGCTAGTTCTACATCTGTATTATAAATAACATTCTTCGTTATTAGAGTCGTGTCGTCTGCAAAAAGGATAAAATGAAAGAGATTGGAAGATTTATGTATATCATTCATATAAATTAAGAATAGTAAAGGCCCCAAAATGGAACCTTGAGGTACCCCAGTAGTTATTTTTAAGAAATTCGAATCAGTATTGTCATAATGTACATATTGTTGTCTATTTGGTAAATAACATTTTAATAAATTTATAGAATTACCTGTTAGTCCATAGCATTGTAATTTGTTTAGTAATATATCATGGTCTAAGGTGTCGAAGGCTTTTGATAAATCAATGAATATAGCTAGAGGTACCTCGCCTTTATCCATTTTAGATAACAACCTGTTTAGTAGTTCTAGGGAGGCCAATTCCGTGGAATGACCCTTCCGAGAACCATATTGACTCTCGTAAAATAAATTTGAATCTTCAAAATATTTGTATAGTTGTTGATAAATTACTTTTTCAAAAAGTTTGGATATTGATGGAATAAAGAAATGGGCCTGTCATTCGAAAATATAGATTTATCTCCCTTTTTGAATAATGGTATGACTTTTGCTATTTTTAATTTGTCAGGGAATATACCCGTTGTTAGCATTTGATTAACAATCAGTGTTATTGGTTTAACTGGGTTTAGTTCAATAGATTTAAGTAAGGTGTTTGATAACCCATCACATCCTGTACTATTTTCGCTATCTAAATCGTCTATCAGTTTGCTAACAAAATCTTCTCCTATGAGTTTAAAGGTAAAATTGTTATCATTTTGACTTAATAAATAGTTTTTGAAATTATTTCTAGACGGGACACAAATTTCTTTTGCCAGATTTGGTCCGATATATGTAAAGAAAAAGTTGAAATTATTCGCAATACTAGTTGTACCTGTAACTACGGTATTGTCAATTTTGAAAAATTCAGGGGGATGTACTTTTTTTCTTTTCTTGCATAACATTTCATTTATAGCTGACCAGCTTTTTTTAAGGTTACCTTTTGCCTCTTAAAAATTTGTAGTGTAATAAATTTTTTTGCCAAACTAATCGATTTGTTTAGTATATTATAATTTCGTAAATTTGTTTCCAGTGTATTGTAATGAGGAGATTCATGTGGTGTTCTCCTAAGTGCCAAGTGTATTTTATTTTTGAATTTGATTGACTCTAAAATACCTGTTGTAATCCATGGCGTACTCTTGTGTTTGTATTTATTAATTTTTTTTTTTATTTGGAAAATGTTTTTGTTTCAGTGCACATATTAAGTCGTGTAATACATCATAATTATTGTTGGGATTGGATTCCAAATTCACATCAAGTAATTCCATAATATTGGAGCTTGAAAGTTCTTCTTTAAATTTCTGGATAGCAATGGGCGTTTGTTTATTGATTGTTATATATTTATGTGGGATAATGTTGACCGTTCTTAGATTTAATGACATGAAATATGGTTGGTGATCTGAAAATATATCTAGAAGAATGCCAGACTTAGATTTTAAAGATATATCTGATAATTTGCAAAGAAAATTTTCGATATGCGTACCTGTCCTATGTGAAAATTGTGTAGGCAAAGTAATTTCAGGCAAAAAGCCAGTAGTAGTAAAAGAATTATAAAAAGCTAATACTTTATCTTTAGTCTTTATGTCTAGTAAATTAATGTTGAAATCGCCAGCTATAATGACTTCGGAGTGGGATTGTTCCGATTGAGCTAATATGGGGGGAAATTCATCAATAAATGTTTTGTGATCGGTGGATGTTTCTCTAGGAAGTCGGTAGACATTCCCCAAGATTACTTTTCTAGAGAGCATATTGCTAGTTATTTTAATAACTTGACATTCCCATAAAGTTGAGATTTCCGGACATTTTATGATATTATAGTTAAAGTTGTCATTTAAATATATAGTGAGACCTCCTCTTTGACTACAAGTTTTTCCTTGAGATATGCAGTTATAGCCATTTAAATTAAATAATGATATATCATCATGCTCATTTAACCATGTTACCTGAATGCATATTGCACTTAGAGGTGGACAACATAGTGTTACCTCATTTATAAAAATTTCAATTTCATCAAATTTTGATCTAAGGCTTGCAACATTAATACTTAATACTGTAAATGATTTGTCATTATCTTGTAGAAAAGTTAAGAAAGATTTGTGGTCATAGTAAGGAGAGTGTTTATCAAAATTCATAGTAGAATTTTCAAATTCTTCTTCAGTGGTTATGATTTTGTAATAAATCAGTCAATGTATTATTATTTTCGCCTTCTATATATTGAAAGGGTTCGCTATCCATGTAAAATTTGTGTAAACGTTATACTAACGTCAAATATAACAAGAGTAATAATGTGTAGAGATCCTTTTATCCTATGTACGGGAGTTTAATTAACTTTTATATAGTATGTTGAATGTGCAGATTGATAAACTAGAACAGCAACAACATACGTTTGCGTAACCCTACCCCTGATTTTAGACAGGTTCGGGGGTACCCCCATATAAGGGGTCAAAGAACACCCATGGGGCTAAATTTCGAGCTGTTAACATCAAAAAATGTTTTCTACATACCATAAGGGTTTTAAAAATGTAGGTTACAAAAGTTAATCCACCCTATGCTCGTGGACCATTTTGTCCTGCCATACTAGTATATACGGAAGCGTTGAAACGAAATGAAAAAAATTTTTTTTTACTCGTTATAATGACATATAAGTCGTTAAATTGACTTACCATAAGTCGTTATAACAACTTAGAAGTCGTTGAATTGACTTAGAATAAGTCGTTATAACGAATTATAAGTCGTTAAATCGACTTAGTATAAGTCGTTAAATCGACTTAGTATAAGTCGTAATATCGACTTCCAAGTCGATAAATCGACTTATACTAAGTCGAATAATAGACTTATAAGTCGTCATAACGACTTATAGTAAGTCAATTCAACGACTTATAAATAGTTATAAAGACTTGTAGCTTACTAAAACGATCTAGCGACTTATAATTCGTTATAAGGGCTTAGCTTGGGTCAATTTAACGACTAATATAACGACATATACTAACTCGATATACTAACTCGATTTAACGATTTATAAGTCGTTATAACGACTTATACAAAGTAGATTTAACGATTACGACTTATAAGTCATTATGTCGTTATAACGACTTATCTTATCCCCCACCCCCAATTCTTTAGCAATTATATCTGTCACAATATTATCAGTGTTCTCATTAGAATTTTCTTTGACTGAACACGAAATTCTTAAGTTATTTCGTCTGTCGTATACACCCTAACAACACAATAACAACACACCACACAGTGAGCAACGCTGAACTGTTTTAATCAGACAACTGTTACACACTTTTCAATAACAACACACCACACAGTGAGCAACGCTGAACTGTTTTAATCAGACAACTGTTCACGCGCAAACTCTATTGTTCCAGGTCGTCTATGCGTTGGTTGGCTGAGGTGAGAATGGATTTTAAGTCGTCTACTTTACGTTCAAACTCGGTGATCTGATAATGCGTGGATAGGTTTGATGTGTTTGTCAATGCTTTTATCATGTTTTATCAATGTTTATACAATGTTGTATATACATGTACATATCTCTCTCTTATTTCTATGACAATTAAGTCTGGATTGACTTTCTTTCTGTCAATAAAATATCTGTCTGTCTGTCTGTATCAATCAGAGATTTAAAAAATGCCACTATAGTCAGACTGGAATATACGTGTTGGAGATCTGCCACGTCAATGGAAAGTGGACGCCGTTGGCCATCAATGGTTCTTTGTTCACCAGTGTCGGCCATATCTGTGGTTTCGGACAATTCTAGATTAATACTGTCAATGTCTTCTGGTCTTAACATGGAGGACTGACCTTTGATGGGGTTATGTCTCTGGAATCTTTTCTTGCCTCTTTAGTTTTTTAAAGTAGATTAGAGTATGTCATGAAACAATAGAAAAAAATCCCATCGACATAGTGCATAGGTCCAGGGAATGTTATAATGCCTATTGCATTACATTATGATAGGGTACAGGGTATAACTCCTTGGAAGCGTAAATATATAATACTTATGTTCATGTGAATGTATTCAAGAAACTTAGGATTTAAGAGATATTCAAACAGAGCATGGAATACACAAGAACGATAGTGATAACAGCAAACGCTAGAGATCATAAGGGAAAACTTCACTTCAGAGTCGTAAATGGACCGAGAGTAGCTACCGTTGGTATTTGAGTTTTAATAACAAGAAGTTAAGTGAGAGAGATTGGAGCATACAATCCCTAGCTGTGTGAGTAGAATCTAACAACTCTAAAACTACAACTATTTGATTGAATAGATTTGACGATTGTAATAAGTATGCTTAAAGTTAAAAATTGTGAAATATGTGAAGATTATAAGGAAATCATCTTGTAAGACAAGGCGCACTGAAGATTTTAAACAATTGCATACGAGAACAACTCATAAACCCATGATTACTTTGAACAGTATATGGTGTCGAATCAATTTGATAAATCATCGATAATAGTGATACGTTTAAATACATGTATACAGGTATATGTAGTATGTTTAAAGAAGTTCTAAATACTCATCATAAAAAATATGCTAGTAACCAGAATTTTATTTATTTATTAGGCTTTATATACACAAATATATACAATAATCGTACAAATAAGCAATTGTAAGTAAAATTGTGTACATCAGGATGTCGAATACAGGTCACCAGCACCCTAACTAAGTTCGACATCCATGATAAAATGTATATACATTGTAATTAAACTGAAAATTACACTTAAAAGTAAATTAAATAGAAATATATTATAAAAAAACATCTAATTTTATACATGGTAATTACACTTAAAAGTACAATTAAGTAAAAATATATCATACATAATTTTTGTTTCCCTCGCTAAAACCAGAGAGAAAATAACTACATATTAGTATAAAAGTAGCAAAAAAAACCTCTGGAAAGCGTAGAAACTTATAAAATAACTACAAGTAGAGCAATATTTAAAAGCATGCAACTTCATAAAAATATCATTATTTTAGTTTTATAAAATCTTCACAATTTTAACGTCGTAGATATTTGCTTGACTGCGGAGCAAATAGAAGGTGACCAGGGTGCCCTGAGCCACCACACAAGTTAGTTCATTATGCACTCCACTAATCATAGGGCCAAATACCATATAATATCATAATAATACAATAAAACAATACTATATTAAGAGTATTTATAAAAACAACAATACAACTATGTGGTATTAACTAGAGCCATCGACACGTACATAGCGTTAGTCCCTTTAGAATAAAAGTAATTTGATTAATCTAAATTGCATCTGCTGGCGTCAGCTCATATAGCCGTCGTTAAGCCGAAAAAAACTCATCTTTGCTATACTAGTCTGAGTTGCACTTGTGGCTCTCCCCTGCCAAACATTCGTCATTCTTAGGAAGCATAGCGAAAAACTTTCTCTATCAACTCAGCAATATAGGTTGAAGAAGTATCGTTGATAAGCCATGCATAGGCCCTATTGAATGTTGGTATTATTGTGTTATTACATGTTGATTATGATAATCCAAATATCACGCACACGCCTGACATCCACAAGTACTTGTCCAAGAGCAAAAATTATAATAGTTAAAAGTGTTTTGAAACTTTAAATAATAAACGCTATTCAGCTTGCGTACAAAGCCGTCCAAAGATTGTTCTTGACGCAGATCCGTTGGTAATCTATTCTAAATACTGACCACTGGATTTAAATAAAAACTTTTAAACGTCTTAGTTCTGACTTGCCTCGGATAAAAGAGTAGTCCGCTCTGACTTGACCGAAGTCTACTGTCAGGTTTGTAGTCACTCAATAGAGATGCGACAATACCAGAAACAATCTGACACAAATAAAGATTTAAAAAGCAGTTTGATGACTATCATCTCCCTGCCGAAACACAATGGTAAGATATTTAAATATTCACAGCGCTCCTTGTAATTAATTGTTGGATAATGAAGTGCATATCTAGTAAAATTTCGTTGAATTCGTTCAATATACTCTTTTTGAATTTTGGTAAAGGGTGACCATACTGGGGCAGAATATTCTATAATAGGCTCTATTATGGCTTTGTAAAGATTGATGGATACAGAGGCTGGAGCTCTATAACCTAGCGAGCGTCTAATCATACCATTGACTTTGTTACATTTGTTGATAACATTAGAGATATCGTTGTTAAAAGCAAGACTCTTATGAATTGTGACCCCCAGGTCGTTATAACATGATACCCTTTCTAATATTGTTTTATTTAGATGGTAGTTAAATACAATAGGTTTTGTGTTTCTTGTGAATGAAAATACCTTACATTTAATTACAATAAAATGTAATTTCCAGACCTGACTCCACTCATAAAGACTATTTAAATCGTGCTGCAGTCGCTCACAATCGTATACATTATTAATTTTCCGGAAGCATTTCGCATCATTGGCGAATAAGGACAGTATTGAATGTTCAGCACAGTCTGGCATGTCATTTATAAAAAGTAGAAATAATAATGAACCAAGTATGGATCCTTGTGGCACACCAGATGTAACTGGCACAAACTCAGAGGAGACACCATCCAGTACCACTCGCTGAGACCTGTCTTTCAAATAATCGCTAATCTACATAAGTAATTTACCTGAAAAACCAAGCTTGTGTAATTTGTGAATTAACATATTGTGATCCACTGAATCAAATGTTTTTGAGAAATCTAAAAATATTATATCAGTTTGTTTACCTTCATCAAGGTGTTTGCTAATTTTATCATAGACAGTTAACCATTGTGTAGTACAAGATTTCCCGTTCAAAAATCCATGTTGATTTGTATTAATTATTGGTTCAACAACTTTAAATACATTATTGTAAATATATCTCACCATAACCTTAGATACTATACATAGAAGTGAGATCGGTGTGTAATTTGGGACCTGTGATTTGTCACCTTTTTTGTGAACTGGTACCAGA
The DNA here is from genome assembly GCA_964017125.1 of Flabesymbios commensalis. NCBI lineage: Eukaryota > Metazoa > Annelida > Polychaeta > Terebellida > Flabelligeridae > Flabesymbios > Flabesymbios commensalis. The sequence goes on from OZ024904.1 coordinate 46,392,127, forward strand.
CAGACAGATATTTTATTGACATAAATAAAAGTCATTTCAGACTTATTTGTCATAGTAATAAGAGAGATATATGTACATGTATATACAAGAATGTTAGTTTGTTAAAATCATATGATAATATACATGGTATGACAAACAACTAAAATCATGTTAAGTGGCATTGCCATAATAAAAACTGGGTATTTCGGTAATATAAATGGCTACTTCTTAAAATAAAATTAAAAGGCATTGCCAAGATGACATGGGGGTATATCATTTTGTTTCCCGTACCAAAACCAGAGATAAAATAGCTACTATGTATAACATACTAATTATATATAGTAGCAAAAAAGACACTCTGGAAAGAGTAGGAACCAAAAATATATAAAAGTGCATAATTATGCTATAGTAGCTGGAGTATGAAATAAGACAATGGTAAAAATCATATGGTATTTTTAAAAACCAAATATAATATAAAGCAGTACAGTAAATGTGGCAATCCGCGAAACAGGTAGCTACGAGCCATGTGACCATGCAAGCACAATCGCAATGAGCTCGTAGATTTCCTGATATTAACCTTAACTTAGTAACTAGTAACAGTAATGATGGCGGTTAATAATTATTTGTGCAATTCACACTGGACATGGCCCTCGCACAAAAACATTACATCTTATTTTAATTCACTATATTGTTTAATTAATACTATTTCAATCACGACCTAGTTAGTACCACATACTCGGAGTTACAATCGAAGAAAAACATTCCCGACCTCATAGAGAAAATAAGTTGACTTTGCAACTCTAAAATCCTCCATAAGGCCCCACCTCGTCTGATAACAAAGGCGACGTTACCACATTTCCTTGTTTCCACTGAACTGGTATGAGATCAGAGGCAAAACTCATTTCAAAAGTAATGTTAAGGATGGAGCTAGAACGGTTGCACATTCCTTAAGAATACGTGATGAGAGATTAGCTGGGCCAGATGCTTTATTGGCATCTAGCCCAGATAATATTTTTTGAATCTGTAAATGATCAAATTCAATAGATGATAAATTTATGTTTTCGGTTCTCGTATTTTCAACGTTGAGGTGGGTAGGAGAAATATCCTGATAAAAAACAGATTGAAAATATTTTTTAAGTAAATCAGCTTTAGCAGCTGTATCACTTTATTCTGAAATACTGTCAGTAAGAATATCTGGTATAGCCTTTGATTTTGTCTTCTCATGAAAAAAAGACCAAAATCATTTTGGATTTTTCTTAACTTTGTCACTCAAATCTTCTACAAAGGTTTGATTGTTATGTTTTAATCTTTTTTTTTCAGTTTTTTTCGCAACTTTAATAATTGGTCCAATCATTAGATTTGGCAGAGCGCTTAGCTCGACGCCATGCTGTCATTTTGATGTGGCTAAGGTGGCGCACTTCGCTGTCAACCCATGCGTGAGAACGATTTGTCTTCACCTTCACTCGAGGAATTGTTGCAGACTGAAACTGCTCTAGTAAGCCCAACCATTCACCCCAAGCCTCGTTTACTTCGGTAGTATTGCCTATCACTGCACAAAGATCAGCGTCTGCAATTTTGCTTCTCAACACGTCCCACTGGACATGTTAATAGTTATAGACAAGCCGCTCTTTTATTTTATTCCGTGGCTTTGACACATAAAGTGAGAAGTTTAGAGCAGCATGGTCAGTTGGAAATATACAAGGAAATTCAGAAATAGTTGATATCATTCCCGTAATATTTGTAAAAACAAGATCCAAAATAATACCTGCCGAATTAAAGATTACATCATTACTATTGTGTGTGACCAAATTCTAACATTGTATTTCTAAACAAGTTACCACCACCTGAGCCTAAGGTTGACATATTATAATTATCTGTCCAATTATAAGATAAAAAATTGAAATCTCCTATGACACACACGTTATCATACTCGTTATGGACGGCTGCTTAGGTACTGTTTATAGCAGAACAGAAAAGTTCGCTATTAAAAGACGGCGGCCTGTAACATAGTACAATAGCTATTTTTTTAACATTGCTGACTTGCATGTCACACACCATTATCTCACAATCTGGCTCTAAGTCAGCACGACGACGCGAGATAATTTCTTTTTTAAATGCCATTAGAATACCACCACCTCTTTTATATTGAACAGTATGTTTTCTATCTTTGTGATAAACAATGTAATGCTCCGGGAACAATTCACTGTCCAATATGTTGGAATTTTGCCAGGTCCATAAATATCGCTTTTACTAAGTTCTATTAAAGCACTGAAATCCCTTACCTTATTTACATTAGATGCGAGCATTTAGATACATAATGTTAGTTTGATTGTTTTGTTTACTCTTGGACGGATCAGTCAGGCGCGTCGTGTTTTGCTCATTATTTCCCACATAATGGTGTTTCGCAGTTCCAACAGGTAACACGACTATGGTGACGACAATTAGAAATGCTGTGATTCTCGCCACACTTGTAACATTGACGACCAGTCTTGGTGTGGTTCATGGCACGTCTCTCCTGATGTTGTGAATAGGATCTAAGGGGTTGACGTTCTGACTCTCTCTCAGTCTGACGCGTGGCCTTCCCGCTGGAGTTGGCTGGGACGCGGGATCCACGAGCAGGACGACCAGTCTTGGTATGGTTCATGTCACGTCTCTCTTGATGTTGTGAATGGGACTTAAAGGGTTGACGTTCTGACTCTCTCTCAGTCTGACGCGTGGCCTTCCTGTTAGAGTTGGTTGGGACGCGGGATCCACGAGGAGGTCGTGTGTAACCGACAGCTTTATGTTTCAATGTCTGTGCCGTTTTCTGAGTGTTGCGTTTTACCGGCTCTGGTGCAGCGTTACGAGTGTATTTATTAACACCCAAGCCCCTGGCTAGATGGTAGGTACCCCTCTGACTGAGATGTAACTCCCATCAGGGAGTAATAGACAGTCATTAACACTTCCATCAAGGGTTTTGGAAACATTGTCCTGGTTTATAAAAACACAACCTTTTTCTCCTGCAAGTACAGCAAGACCATCATTAAAAGCATCAATGCGTTTTTGTGTCTTCACATTGGCACGCTGATACACACTACTGATTTTTACTGTCCCCTCGGCACCTGTGACATTCACCTGTGACATTCCACCAGTTCACTATACTGTTGTAGCAGAACTTCTACATCTACCTTAGCTGAACAGTCGTTTCCACAAATAGCAAGTATGATCTCTTTAACCTTTTTGTCGACCGTAGATCACGAATGATAGAGCTTCCCAACAGTAGAATGGTTTTAGTTGGTGTGATGCGAGGACGTGCAGTCTGCGTGGCTGGTGATGATTTGTTGGTTTCAAGTTTCTGCCTCAGGGTTTCACATTCTGCAGTTTTCGCCGCCAGTTGTTTCTGCATACCTTGAAGGTCATTCTCTAAAAAATGTCTCATAGTAATTTGAGAAGATTGTATTTTATCTGCAATATTGGATTAGTAGTGTAAATATTATTATGTTGACTTGCTAGATTTCAAAGTGGAGTACATTAGACATGATGTCATTATTATAATCTGTTTTTGTTAAAAAATAATAATGGATTATTCCTCGCGCGCCGCGCCACATTGTAAACTACAATTTTTGATGACTGTTTACGTATCTTTTCCGTTCTCTATTATTTGTATTATTGTATTCTGCTTACTTGTCGCACAATATTATTACTGTTTGCGTATTTATTATATAGTGCGATATTAACGTATGCTTATACTGAGAAGCTTCTCCATATAAGCATGCGTTAATATCGTACCATTTCCGGATTGAGACGGGCATAAATCAAACACAACGCGATTTTAGAAAGCGGTTACCCACTGTTTAGCAACAGTGAAATTACACCTGATATCCAAGTGGTTGGTACAGCATCTACCCAGCGTTAAGATAACACATTTCGTGATCTGAAAGGATTGATGTGAGCACATTCCTGGTAAATCGATCAACTGAACCATGGAAATCAATATGTTCCCAGTGCATGATAAAAGTGATCTATATTTAGAGGAAATATCGATAACTTAGTGTGTAATATGAAAGTAATTTCTCAATTTAACGCAATACATTGTGAGCTCTGGTTATTGTAAAATAGATTTTCATCGATTGATTGATCATTCATAAGTATGTTTCAGAGGTAACAAATGGCTTTATTCAGAATTAATTGAATTTCAATCTAGTTGATCCATTTCTGATTTAATGTTGGATCACCGTCTGACCCAACATTAACACAGCATTGGATGAACGTTGTTTGTTTAATATGACAGGTGGATACATGTAATCCGGGCGTTAGGTATGAGCTCACAAAATTCCGCTGCGTCAATAGAGGTCACACAAAGGACAGCACCACAGTAAGTGGGCAGGAGGTGGGGGTCCTAATTGTTAAGCTGCTGCGTGAGCATACAGCAGTGGAAATATAAGAAAACGAAGTGTAAGAAATCAAAACACAGTAACTGTGCAAGGATTAACTCAGGGGTGCACAGAGAAACGTTCGTTATTTTAAATTTATATTATAAAATGTGTTAATTAGCGTTAATACAAAATAGGCATATAGCTCACTCGACAGTGTGCATTATGTCGCTGGTCCAAATTATTTTTTAGTCAAGCAACCTAACCTTGAATCCGATGTAAATAACATAGGTGTACATTATTTTCCAAACAAGAGATTATGATAGGAGTATATAAAGGGAATGAAAGTATCAGCGGTATCAAGGGCGGTATTCAGGACCATGACTTGTAAAGCTGTTGTCAAGATAATAATATTTCGATCGAGATCCGTGTTGTTTGACCACGTGACAGATTAACCCTTTCATCGTCAATCGCGGCTATGAGAAGTTGAAAACCCTTTTATTAGCACTATAATTAGCACAATTCTTGGTGAATCGTTTCTTCAATCAGCCACATTTCGAAAATGGTGATTTTGACAAATTTGAACAATTTTCACTCATCAAAACTTGAAGCGGGTGAAAATGTCACCTATAACTTGGAGGCTAAAGGCTCAAGTCTATGGATTTTCACGGATCGAGAGGGACACGGAATTTGGTGGAGGGGAGCAGGCCGCAGCGGTGTTACCGGAGCGTTCATCGGCGAAGACAGATTTGAAATAACGGCACATACCATGGAGTAAAACATGTTGGCTGATGATTTTTGCTCCAAAACCGTAATTTAATATTGAAATTATAATGAAAAAAATAATGGATATTGATCATCTAAGAACACTCAGTAAAGAACTGGTAAGTTTTGATTCGTGTAGATGCAACGTTTATACATCTATTAGCAACGCGAGTTAAGCACGTGGACTTACTTTAACACTTCCAATAGAACATTATATACAAGTATTAGTTGAATTATCGTGATTACCTCATATATGTTCACTTGACTGATCCATTGTATTCGCTAGGAAAGCGTATGATAATTATTTATCCCAGCAAACACAAAACATTTGTATAACATTTATACAACGTCGGCCCAACGTCTTCGACGTTGGCCCAACATTGTTTAACTGTTATACAAATGTTTTGTGTTTGCTGGGATGTACCTGCTCCATGCTCCTGTCTGTGACAATAATGTCCCTGTGTGGCACGTCTAGTACAGCCTTATTCGATTATAATATGCTGCTGTTTAATTGACTAAAAATAAATAAATAATCTAAGGTTCTCCGTATTTCAATATGGCGCTCTTTTCACCGGTGTAATCAGCGATGCACGTGTGTAAAAATGCTCCTCATGGAGCGCCCTATGAAACCAGAATGCACCGAAATGTCACTGAGCAAATGGAGGTATTGAAGCGCTTCGTATAAATTGAAGACTCCGTAAAATCCCCTGTCTGTCTTCCAGGTGAAAACTTGCCATGGCGATGTTGTCTAGGCCTACTAATTCTTTTTTCTCTTTTGCTTTCTTCTTTGCTGTGCGATATACATGTACATCTAATTATAAAAATGCGCTCTATAAGGTGGTACGTCCACAATGTATAGGCCTACATACTAATCTGGGCCAAGAGAACCCCCTGAGGATAGTAAGATGAATTAGATGACACTATTTTCTAGACAGGATTCGAAATTCATTGTAGTCATGACAATGGGACGAGTTGAAGATGACATTCAAGGATTATGTTTACTCTTTATTAAAGTTTGTTTTCTTGTGGTGCTGACATCATTACAAAAATGTATTACTGTGACTATCGAAATGATACGCACTGTGTAGAATTTATCACGGAAAAATATTTATGATATAGATTATATCTATATAACACATACAATAATATAATTATTATATATAGGGCCTATAATTATATAGGTGTATGTCACCAAATGTTTATTACAAATACTACTGAGTTTTTGGACTTATTTAATAACATATGAATATTGTCATTGATCTTGCCACCATCTGTTCCAGCATGGTTAATCCCCACATTAATTGTAATGTTGCATGTCTGTATTATAATTGGTACACTACTTATTATGCAAGAGGTATTTACTGCAATTTGCATTTTAACGCATCACATGATACAATTATATCAAATTTGTTCATGAGCATTTACGAGCATCATTATTCAGTATACTATTTTTATTATTATTAAATGCTCAGCCAAAAACGCTAATATACATAGGCCTACCATTTGCTCCCAACATTGTCCCCATGGTGCACGGCGCGACTAACTGCAACCAATCAGAGACAGAAATAACATGTTAATGTATGTTGCTGCAAAGCCAAAAGGCAGTAACTGCTTACTTTAACTTGAAAAGTAAGCAGTTACTGCCTTTTTGGCTTTACACGGCAGTATGGGCCTATATTTATTTTATTTGGCGCGTATATTATATTGAACGTTTACCTTTATGCATAATCTTGTTCAATATAATGCCGTAGCTGCGCAGAGTTTCCGCCAGGGGGGGGGGGGGGTCAGACCCCGCTCTCAGCACCACGGAGGATATCTCCCCTTGTTGGCAAAGAAAAGGAAAATATATTCCAGATTTTGCAGTCATTTCAGTTAAAATAGGCCATTTTAAGCACCCAATTTTTTTCCATTTTGTTTTCCTGGGGTAGACCCCCCACCCTTTTTGGGTCCCCCCCCCACATAAACATTCCTGGCGGAAACTCTGAGCTGTTACTTTATCTCTCTTATATAACTTTATTGTTGTCGAATTACAGAAGCTTCAGACTCGCAGAGACAAAGAGCTGCTGTCTAAATGTGACAGGTTGATCACCATCTGTGAAAGTTTGGCGAGATCTGCCAGGAACCAGCGAGAAGTGTTTTCTGTCAGCGTTACTACAAAAACCATAACGTCACACAATCCTTTGGTAAACAAAAATGACGTGTCAGCAAATCGTGGAAGGGATGATAAAACTCTCCAAAGTAACCCTCCGAACCTCAGCTTTGAGAGTCAAACACTCCACGCTAATAATGATGATTCTGGCATTTTAAATGAGCATGACGACAGTATGAATGAGATAGAAGTGCTTACCGATTCAATGAAGACACACACGATACATATGAATCCATCAAGTGTTTCTGAGCCTTTACTGATAGACAGTTTTCAATATCCGGTGACCCGGGTTAAAAAGTACAAACTTCTGACACCAGAGGTCACACACAGATCCTACAGCAGAAGGGAGAACGCGGACGGTGACGTCATTTATGACAGACTACCCGTCATGATGAACATCAGACACAGGGCGTATCATGATCAAGACTCAGACACCGCTGATAGGCCTACCGCTTCCAGTACATTGTATGATGTAACGAAGCAAGGGGTGACAACTTCCTTTGAGACTGATCTAACTGCATTAAACCAATAGTGTCCAAAGCCCTCATAGCTACATGATTATACTCACAACAGACATATGCCAATAATTATCACATATTTGAAGTTGTGGATTGAGGGTGCACATTTCTAGTGTGAATATATGGCAATTTTGTCATGTAGAAAATACATAGGCCTACATTTTAATTGAATGGCTCGTTTTCGCATAATATGTATCAAGCGGACCCCACTCCTGTGGACATTGACCACGCTGCGCATGCGTGCCATTTCATTGTGCGCCCACAATGTTTACTCAGCGAAACATGATGACTACCTACTTTATGTAATTATAATCAGTCGGTATTTTTATCTTTTGAAACAGAAAAAATTGATCGTGTTTCATGACATAATCAAAGCATGTAGTAATGAGAGCTGTTCGTACAATATATTAATATCAAATAAATATTGTATTCTATGCCTAAGGAATAATTCAGCCTCAACGAACAACGTAGGCTCATCTATGTAACGCAGTTGCGAAAGTCAACTGTACCCTAGTATCTCCGTTCAGCAGCAGTTCTGTGGGAGGGCATATAACGCTCGTCTGGCAATATATATATTTTGGACAGAATGAGTTGCCGTGCTGGAGACTATCATATCAGAGAATTAAAAAATAAACTGTAGATGATTTTATTAATGCCTATGGTAAATTTAACCGGGCGTGTGAAATGATATACACACAAAAACATTTCCAAAACACAATGATTACTACTGTCTACAGTATATTTACCTCTATCCATACCATGCTTATATACCTGATCACAGCTTCTGGTTTTTAACCATAATAGCACATGTACGTTAAATCACACACAGTTAGGAGTACTTGAATAACGCAGATAAAAATAATATTTTATTTCTGCATGTGCTACATGACAATATATATATAGACATAATATCACAGAAGTGAGGATAACATGACAAAGGACGTTACAATGAATACAGGCTACTATCTGACTATAGACACACAGTGTCGTGTACTATCTTGGTTAGGCCTATATAATATGTCTATTACATTATGTCTTATATACCACGGGTGGACACATGGCGAAGAGCGGACAAATGTGTGGTTATCCGACATGGACACATGGGCATTGACCGATGCCTGGTCAACGGCATTTGACGTTCACTTGGCATCGGCCAATGTCTGCTGTTTGTCTTGCTCAGTGATGAAGATTCAAACAGTCTATATATTAATCGATGCGTAGCGTTAGTGCAGGTACAGTTCACCAGGAAAGGGGGAATAAGTTATATTATTCACAAATAAACGGTATGCGAATAAAACAAACATTTGTGCGAACATAAACGCAATCCAGCTACTCCAGTTGTCTCAAGTTGTCTCAGCTGTACAATCAGGGTGATTTCTGTATACAAAGCCACGGTTGTTGGCCGCCTCACAATAAGACATCCCCGTTGTCCTTTCTACACGACACCGCCCGCCGACTCTCATTGGCTGCAAAACAGAATTGGATGTAGGCTTACAACATACCTAATAGATTGATGATTAATATCAAGCCCGAGGTGTGCTTAGTGCATACAAATCAATTTTAGACGGATTATGATCATCTTCATTATTATTATTACTGTTGTTGTTGTAGCTTTTCTCCCTGTGATTAAATACATACAGAAGTATTTTTTAAATTTATCAAATCACAGAATACATGAATAGGGCCTACTAGGTATTGCATAATTAAATAGGCATACAAATGAGTGAAATGAATGGGGTTTTAGGCCACCTGTGTGCACATATAGGCTAAACTGGGCCAGGAGAACCTCCCGAGGATGGTTAGATGAATGAGATGACACTGCCCTCCAGACACAGGATTCGCAATTCGAGCCCCGGCGGTCTGAGGCCGAGCACGCTACCTCTCGTTCACAATAAAAAATCTTTACGAGTGAGCGGGGAAGAAACATGTTGTTTCTCTAAACTTGAAGGCCAGAGTGGGGTTCGAACCCGCGATCTCTGACTTTCCAAGCAGGCATGCAGTAGGCCTAATTAATGTACAGTGTATGTTTTATATGTAAGCTACTGTACAGTATCATGTTAATGCTCAACACCATTTTATCAACGTTATGTTTTCAAATTTTAAGCCAGTAATGTAATGATGATACTACTCGTTCTTTTATAAACAAGTTGTTTATGTTATAGATACATACTAGCGGTATGTCCATGTAGCAGTCATATCTTGAATTAGCAGAGGGTAAGGTGAATCCAGATCTGAAGTTAATGGGTAGACGAGAGCCAGTCATTCCTGACGGTACAGCCTGAAATTATACAATCTTGCCGTGCAATGTCAAAAGGCAGTAACGACTTATCGATGGGTTAAAACAATAGTGTGTTAAGTCCCATTTTTGGCCTTTAAAATAACGATCAGCTAAGTCAACTATAATAATATTCGCTTTATACATATTATGTATAGAATTTGAATTCATTCCAAATTCAGATTTAAAAACAGACCAAGTCGACTTAGCACCAGAGTTGGGGTCAATTCCTTTTTATCAATTCCAAATTCCATTTCAATTCCTTTTTGTCAATTCCTAAGTCAATTCCGATTCCTTTGGTTTTAAGAAAAGTCAATTCCAATTCAATTCCAATTCCTAAGAAGTCAATTCCTTATCAATTCCACCCAAGATTTTTGATACACATAGAACACCTGATATAAAATAAAATACATTTTATTTATTGTCTTGTAAACATATTTAAACATGCTACACTTACTAAGCTTTAGTATTAGTAGGGTGGGGTACATCAATATTACCTGATGACGGAGTTGTACTCGTGTGGACGCGGAGTTAATTGTGAGCGCGTTTTTTTCTATAAACAAACTGTTACTCCACAATTGCCATCAACACGACAGTGTAATTAACGCAATGTCTCGCGACAAGCGGTGCACTTGAAACTCTGATAAGTCTGACCCTGTGAAGGCTACGGCGTGTCGCTCCCCACCTCACATAAACTCATATTAAAAATAAAGCAACGTAGGGACCTATTGTCGTATTTCAATTGATACAATTATTCACATTATTTATTTCCCGATTATACTATTTTTTTTTAATATCTAATTCTAGCGTGTGGCGATTAAATATACCCTAAGAAAATATATCAGAATAACCTCAAAAGGCATGATATTAATCAAAGGGTCAATTAGAGCGCATGGCTACGTTGCCTAACTTCCTTCCTACTAACACTGGATGTTAACCCAATGTTGCCGTAATGTTGGACCACCGTCTTCAGTGCTTTCCCAATAATAAATCAGCATTGGCTCAACATTGGAAACGCATTCGTTTCAAGGTCCCGATATTTCTTTTGTTCTACCAACTCGAGAGACTAGTGATAGTCATGTTCTAAGCCATTCATTCGCCTAAGTCTAATTATGAAGATTTGTTTTAAAAAATATAGACGTCCAAATGACAAAAATATAATAAATACGAGTAGGCCAATCAAAATTATGCCCATGAGACAAGCATTACTTTTTAAATACATTTTGTTAAAAAAAATGTTGTAAAGGGACACACAAGTTATAGTTAAACAGTGTGATCATACTTACGGGAATATATAAAGAAAACATTAATAACATAATAGCACAATTATTTCCAGAACTTTAAGCCAGCAAACACGAAACATTGGCCAAATGTTTATATAATGCTAGCCTATCGTTTGCGATGACGGCACAACATTAAACCAACGCCGGCTCGGCGTCACATTTTGCTGATAATTCAGCCACTCAATGGTAATTCTGTAAACACTATAATATATAGACACTGTAAGTGTTGACACTAGTTGAGTTGTCATGAGTCGCGCTTTCCTGGCTCTTCTGTCATGTTCTTCACACAGGAACCATCAGCAATAAATACTTGTTACTTGTTACCGGCTGGTTACAACACCCCGTATGAGTAAATTATTCAAGGGTGTATACAAGTAACAACAAGTAATTACACATTACAGTCTTATTTAATCTTGATGGCCATAAGTCATTTAAATGAGTATTTTTACATAAAACCTTTCAATATAATTTAGGCGCTATAGAGGTTTATTTATATTATTATTGTTATTATAATACACATATCAATCAACATAGATCAGGTAATATTCTACTGTAATGACAAAAGTGATGATCACGCATGTGTTTAATGGCGCTTAAAAAATAAACATGGATAAAAAAGTCAATTCCTTTATCAATTCCAGGCATTTTTTGTCAATTCCAACTCAATTCCAATTCATTTTTTTTCAATTCCAATTCCTAGTCCAATTCCTGGAATTGAGTCAGGAATTGAGCTCAATTCCTATTCAATTCCGGAATTGACCCCAACTCTGCTTAGCACATTGTTATTCTCGTGAAAAGGAGCATATATCAGCATAATATATGTCCAGCACAGGACCAAGTCCACTTGACACATTGTTTTTCTGTTATTACACGCTTATGGGCTCTGTTTCTGGGACAAAAAAGCTGCAAGTGCACTTAGCGCATTGCTATTCTGAGACTTGCAGAAACAACACAGGGGGAATGCCTGGACTCATTGTTAATCTAGAAACAATCTCTGCATAGTCTGTTTTTTAGAGTAACAATGAGCTAAGTCAACTTGGTGTCTTGTTGATCCAAATTTAGCTCCTGTAAATCGTTTTGAAAGGTAAAAAACACTCTGCTTACTTCACTTGATCTACTGTCAAATTCCAATCGTTGTGTGTTTCATCAGTGTAAGTCCAAGTCTACATGTTGATAAGTGGAATTAGCAGACTGTAGTTCAAAGCAAAACGATAAACACAATTTTGCTGTCAAGTCGACTTGACCCACTCTTGTTATCGTTATTTTTCATCAAGATGCTGACATAATTATATCATAGTGACATAATTAGCCAAGATGTTCTGATGCTTACAGTTATAATACAGATGAAATGGACTAAATGTGAAAAATGACTGAAATGTCATACGAAAATTATTCTAACTTTGCTGTTTTGTTTTTTATATAATATTTTTATATTATTTGTAATGAATGGCCTTCATATATAATCAAATTCAATATATAACACCTTTTCAACAACGGAAAACTGATTGCGAATTCAAGCAGATGAATTTATTCAATTTTGAAATAAGCAAAGCTGATGTGAGTGAATAGCGAGAATATATACTTGGCCTCCGGATTAAATCTACTTCAAATCTATATCATGCGGTGTGTCACGTCTGCGAAATAAAACTAGAAGCGTGTGAAAATTATTGATGTGTATCTTTATTGATTATTTTAATTATGTTCTTCAAGTTTTTCCCGTTCGTTTGATGACATATGACTTCAGGAGAAAAAAACAGCTTGGAAATTATTGCGAAATAGTTATAACTATACATGCCTAACAAACAGTTTTTCCGAGTTATCGTAAAAAGTAATTTTTGTGTGATTCTTGAATGTCAAATCAGAGACAAAATGTTCACGCAGCAATTTTTTAAAATACGCTATTAATGCTCCAATTTGGGTTGTTGTTTTTCACAAAAAATAATAAAAAAATAATGTTAGCTTGTGGAGTTGCACAACTTTTGACAAAAATTTACGTTCATTTTTAAAGCACGAAAAATACGAGATTACTTTGCTATTTTTGCTGCATACGTATCGTTATGTCACCCATCTGCCTAAGGACGTGGGGACCTTTTAGCTTTACCTCTTTATCATGACTATCGAGCCAACAGCACACACATGTGCCTGTCGCTGGTCTTATGTATGTATATTACCATACAAAGATGTCCTACAATTGTTCCTTAGAGAGGTACGTGGAACAATTATGGTTAGAGCGTAGCAATAGCCGCTGCCTGTCGTGCGAGTTTGATACCCGCTTGGGGTATGATTTTCAGATAAATATGTTTCTCAACTCTGGGACATCTTTGTTTCGATGTTGTGTTCTCGAGCAAGGCATTTCCCCCTCCCTTTCTTTACTTTATTAAGGTGTAAATTAGTATATGGTGGTACAGAGATTGCAATGTGTGCGATTGGTCTGAATGCTCCGAAAGAAAGTTGAAATGGTAGGCTACCTGAATGAACAGGTGACCAGGGGTAATGTGCGTAAAGCGCACAGAGCATTGTATGTATGCTGTATAAGAACTCACCATTATCATTGTTCGTAGTTATTGCTAGAGATTCTTAGTTTTTAAGACGTTTTAGAAAAGTCAAAATGATATTATTTTAATAGTGCGACTATGAGCGGTAGATTAAACTACTTCATATATATATGCTAACACAACGCTGACACAACATTTTACTTAAATTCATTAAAATATTCAAATTTACAGATCTGTAACAAAAATACCAATTACAAGTCTGTTTTTTATAAGTGTGAAAAATGAGATGGATTACAAATGTAGATATGTGAATGCAGTTGTGTTTACAAAAGTACCTTTTTATCTGCGTGTGTATATGGATCTCTAATATCCTTTGGTACATTCTTTTTAACACCATCTGGTTTTGTGTCAATCAGCTGCATCTGGGCCAATATCAAAGTAAAGATCAGCACAAAGGTTACCCATCTGCAGTCGCATCCTCCCATGTCTGCGCCTGTGTGTTCTTTATCTGCCAAACATTTGAATCAACTTACAAATTATGAATGAGTTAATGTCACGGGTTATCGTGGTAGGCCTTCAAGTTCTATTCTCCTTACCTGCTTCTAAAATTTACAGTAGCACAACTTTCCTGTCTGTAAACCACGATAAATTGTTGGTAAAAGTTGTAGGTTTTCACGAGAGGCCGGATTATACATTATATGAGAGATTCTATAATTTAAGCGTGTCATATTCCATGACTAATTGTTTTTTTTTCGTCAAAATGCCACTCAGGTGTAGGTTGGGGATGTCTGCTACTGCCTTAGTAGATATTCAAGCTGATTTCTGACATTATTTTCTTTTATGACCTTTGAAAGAAAAAAAATCATCATGGAATGACTTTTTACCTAATCATGGAATAAAAATACAGTCATGGAATGACAATATTTTCTGTCATGGCATGACAGCCTCATCATGGAATGACGTTTAACTTGAAGATTTCCACAAATTGACCAAACTGAAGATTATGGAATAGTTTCTGTACATTTTTGAAGCATCCCCTTGACACACAGACGAAATGTTTTGTCAAGGTCTGACGCATGTGTCACTTAATGCCATTATATATTGTCATCGGATGACTGTCAGGAAATGACAAAATGTTATTAATTGAAAAAGAATAGCTAGCAGGTAACCAAATATCGCGTGGTGCTAGCAATTCAACACATTCATTTGTTTTATTTGAATGAGACAACTACAGTGGGCTAATCTTAGTTGGTACTATACGACCGTCATTAATTTGACATATGATAAAGGCACGTATAGGGGCAAAAACATGGTTTTACACATTATGTCCTAGATTACTTACAACAACACGAAAAAAATGTTCCAGCAGAAATATCACTTGTGAAATGGTGGTGTTGAGTTTAGTTTGCCAAAAAATAACGATTTCTAGTTACCGTATCAACGACACGATATGGGTCGTCATGGAATGACGTTTTCATTTGGGACATCTGTTGTGTAATGGTTTTTAAATTAGAAACAAACAATAAATAATGCTTCCATCATCATAAATGTCAATATTAAGGTATATGGAAAAAATATCACTGGAACATTAGGTTTTATCGTTTTATCGTCATTAAGGGATATTGTCCGAGTGTACAAGCACAAACTATGCACGAAAAAATAGATTTGAGGCCTATAACACAACAGAACCAACAAATTATAGAATCCCTCATATGCTATCACGGCATAACTGGGTTATTCAAAATAACAGGTTAACTCGGGTTATCACGATAACCCGGGTCGGGGCGTGGTGGATGATATATTCTACCAGTATAGTAAGGGAACGTTAAGCGATTTTTTAACAAAACCAACAACAAATTCCTTAACGTTGTAAAGTACAGGGTCTTAGCTAACTTCTGACAATTTGTTTGCGCTTAACTGTCATACGGGGATTTTTTACAGAGCAAAATGTAAGATGGCCGAAATCGGTAATAAAAAATGTCAAAACCAGACACATATTTTGTCATTGCATGCTGATTTACGCTACATTTTGTCAGCATTGGGTAGATAGTTAGGTTCAATGTAAAATTATTTATAAAACAAAATATTATTAACAAGAGAAAAGCCAACATGCCGCAAAAAGAAGCAAAGCACGAAAGTTATCATTAAATGTTCACGTTTGAGAATTGCAACATGCGAATCGTCTATTAAGAAGTTTAGGAGCTCACCATTGGAATAAATTTAGTAAAAAGTGAGAAATGAATTTTAGCAATTACTGCAAGTCGCACACAACAAGCTCATTACATTAGTCATTTAGTGTGTCATTTGCCTGACAAACTAAACGATTCTGGTCCAATTTTTGATCGAAAACAAAAATCTACATGGAAAATTTGTCAAGAAGGTTTAAGCGCCACCAATCCCAATGATAAGGCTTGTATGTAATTGTTTAATAGATATTTCGAATTAGCTTCTGATGACAGCACTGGTGAGTCATAAGTTATACCAAATACCGTCGGATATAAAAACATGTATTTGTAAAATATCTCAGTTACGGAATCTAATCGGATGTTGGTGCCCTCCAGTCCAGACTGCAATAAAGCATGTGGACCAGATGGACTGTCACCAGCTACATTAACAAATGTGCTAAGGAAATGAATCCTTTTCTGGGGACTTTATTTAATTTAAGTATGGAACAGTCTAAAGTTCACACTTCTTGGAAATTAGCCAACGGTATACCTGCTCATAAAAAAGTGACAGGGATGCTGTTTCTAATTACAGATCAGTTTCGTTATTAAGTATTGTGTTAAAAGTGATGGAAAAGTGTATTCACAGCCAGTATAATTACCAATAACATGATTTGCTCTGAACAACATGGATTTCTAAAAGGAAAATCTTGCAGTACCTAACTAACTGATGTTTACCATATTTAGACAGTTCAAATCAAACACACATAAGATATTTAGATTTCAGTAAAGCTCTTTACAGTGCATCACACTGTTTCGTCACAAATTAAACATGTAAGGTTTTAATGGTCGACTGCTGGACTGGTTTACCTCTTATCTAACTGAAACACCCAGTGGTTGTAGGGTGTGGAATCAAGCTAGTCAGATGTTTTATCTGGCGTTCCACGAGGTTCGATCCTGGGACCGTTGTTATTTTTGTTATTTATTAATGATATGCCTAAGGTTGCAGGCGCGAATAAGTTGAGTTTATTTGCTGATAATGAAAATGGCACAGCAAAGTCATAATTACTGTCAATTACTTCAGAATGATCTAAATAGTTTCTGTCACTAGTGATTTGTCATGGAATTCCCATATAAAAACATCAGTATCCGAATGTAGCAGAATGATGGAGATAATAAAACGTTCTGTTGGCTACAAAGCTCATATAAATGTTACATCTTACTTGTACAGTTCACTTGTTCGCAGAAACCTTGAACACTTTTCTACAGTTTGTCTCCATTTAATTTCATATATATATATTCAACGGTCGGCTACACGTTATATACTGAATTATAATGATTTAAAATACAACAAGAGATGTACGGTAACAAAATTAATTTGTGACCACTGTCATTTCAACGAGATTGTGCAGATCTAAGTTTCTTTTACAAACCTTCACATGGATTGTACGAAGTACAATTAGAAGATTTTAGAGAAAAAATGTACATTGCAGACAATCTTTTTTTTTAACAGAGTTGTACACCAGTCCACTCCTGTTGGAATACCCTTCCACAAATATAAGAAACAATCCGCCTCTTTATTATTTTAGAAGTCGGCTCAAATGTTATTTCAATAACTTAGTATTTGATTTTGATGTAAATAATATGTGTTCGTGGTCGGGCAAGCGTATGTTGCATGTGTATGGCAATCGGTTAACGTCTCACCACACATAATACCCCTCTCATAGACTTACATGTATTATGACCCATACGCTTGGTCCTCCCAGCATTCTTTAAGTGAAAACATATGTATAAACCTATATATTTTTGTAATCATCAGGACATACTTTATTAATATAAAAAATAAAAAGAGTGCTCAAACGTCGGGCTTTTTTCTATTTTCGTATGGAAATGTCAAGTCCTAGTTCACTCTCTGAGAATTGCCAATACACGGGAACTACCGAATGCAGCATATGCCTTGTTACTACCAGCGTAGGGACTACATTTTATATCTATCTCTCCCGATTTCGATGTTTTTGAAGCACGAAATAGTCACCCAATCTAAATGAATTGGTATCAAATTGATATAAATGTGATATTTAAACACAAGCCAGTGCAAATCGCCACATTTAAAAAAAAGATCGTGACTCTCTCACTATCATTAAACTTTTTAATGATATGCGAGTATGAATTTGTGTGGTGAAACCTTATCATTTACCTGGTAAAGTGTAATTACGCAATTTTTATATTTCATGTTATTATATTAAAATTATTGAATATTTGTAAACATTTTGTACCACCAGGCTTGTATATATAATACAGTACATGTACTGTATAATTTCTGTTTCTGGTGGCCTAGCCATCAATGTTTTTTAGAACAATGCTTTTTACAGATTTAGCTATAATTATGTGATACATATGAATTGTAATTGTTTCTGTGTTGATGGCAAGTAAATAAATAAATGTAGATGTTCCATCATGAACTCGAATGAATACACACAAAACATTATTATTCAAGTATAAGTATAAGTAATAGTAAAATAATAACAGCAAATGATCGCAAAAACAATACAATGTGGAACATAAAGAATTAGAATGGAAAGTGATTCTTCTGCAGTCCAATTGGTTTTTAATAGGCTCGAAGAATACAAGCCATTTGATGAAGATTAATTTGACACATAGGCTACAGACACGCGAAAAAGTGTATTATTTATAAGAAAAATGTAGCGGCCATTTTGTTTTTTATGTTGTTCATTTATTGAAAAACTACTTTCAATCCTTTAATTAGTACATTTGTAAACAGATTGATGATTAATATCACTCCCTATGTCATTTCTGTGTGAGAGACGGCTATTTTGTATTTTACCCTGCTAAAAATACTCCTATGAATATCCAGAGTAAACAAATTGTGTGTGGCTAGTCCAGACCTTGTACAAGACCGTGATACAAAAAATCGTTTGGTAAAGAATTTGTTTCAGTTTTTTTAAATAATTTTCCCTGACTAGTATTCTTGCTTGATGTTGTTTTGATATTGAACGAAGTTTTTCGCTGTTTGTTTTGACGACACATCTCCACCTTTGTATCAACGGATGGTATCTGCTCTTTATAAAGTACACCATATTTCAGTACCAAGATGAAACTGGTTATCATATTATTATGATATTTATATCTCTGCATAAAACTTTCGTTATCAGCTGCTAGGTCTGCTGTTAGTAAACAGCAACTGATATTTTTTACACAGTATTAATCTATTGGTTGATTCTGGTTCCAATGTAAAAAGATCAAGGTAGGTCTATTTAGCCTATATTGTGACATTACTTGTAATGAGCATGTATTGACTCTTTTAATAAATTGAGAGCAGAATGAATTGGCCCACTTTTGTGAAATGACGGGGTATTAGAGTCAAACAACTCGCCTATGGACCACGATGGCTTATATCCGTACACGAAATTCAGGTGATCAAATAAGTGATTGTAGTGATTTCCTAACCATTGTCATCAGAAACAGGTGTCTCTATTAATATTTAGTGCAGACATGTCAATAACGAGGACATGCACCACAGCTACCCCCCCCCCCCCCACGGATAATACATCCGGCTGTTTGAATGTATGAATGAATGGATTAAGTGCGGTGTGCACTAAAGCTGTTTTTACGATTTTCACAACGTGACACTAGATACTTTAAGAGAACCGAAAGTGTTATATAACCATCATTGCACTGAAAAATGTGAATATATACATATATGTGTGAAAGATTTAGGCCGCTTGATGTCACCACAGTGGGCCACAGTGTTGTTTCGTTGTTGGTCCGCCGCTTGCGACGCTGATCCAGCATTGTTGGTCAACCATCTACAGTACTAACACAATATTAAAGCAATATTGGGTCACCGGCTCGTGTTGTAGGTAATTAAGCTGACCATACATTTAGTTAAGTCCAGTTTCATGGATACATGACAACACAGTAATGCTGTTGTTCCATTTAATGGTTCCCATATAAATACAATAGCAATGACATAACAATAGACAATATTATACATCATTACCTCATCAATATTGCCTAATTATTATGCAATCGCTACGTAACAATAAAAGTACCAAAAAACACCAAACAGAAACTGGAGGCTGGCTATACGAACCTAGTCCATATTAGCCAGTAAGTAATAAAGTCATTACTGAGGTCATGGCCCCATTCACTCGACTACGACTGCGTCGGTCATCCGCCCGTGCCCCAAGCGAGATGTGATCACATATGACAGCAAAGAGCCCAGCGAAGCTGTCTCAATTGTACTTGTTTTATTTAAGAAATGACGTATGTATAATTTTGTCATTGAATGTTATATTTATGGGAGTTGACAAGAATACGCGTGCTTGAAATGTCTGCGAAATGCATAGAATCATCAAATCACAGTTTTATAATAATAACATTTCTCAAAACACATTAAAAAAAAACAAGTTCCCATACCGTTAAAACTATGTGAGGGATCCATGGAATGATAACGATGGTATTACAATGTTTACAATTTTAACGAAATAAAATATATTTGATTATGCTCTAAAAAATATCGTGCACGTCAAAACAGAATTACTGCACTTAGAAATGCAAGTTCAAGTTTTGTGCAATAAATAGAATGTTGAATAACAGGAATAGGCTACTAATTACTTTTTGAATTATTTTTCAACACAATTATGACTATTTGAATTAAACTTATCGTCATAAAAAATAATGTATTCAAACGGCAATGCAGTGAATTGACCCAATAGACAATACAATAAATGTTCTTCAATGTAAAATACCAAAATATTTATTTTTCATTATCCCGTTTTGCATTTAAACAATAATATGTAATGGAGGTAAGCTATCGATGTAGACTTTGAACAACAGTTTGTATAATTAGTTCAGCATTTAAATGGATCTCCATCGTGACATAAGCTATTTTGGTCAGGAAAACAGAAGTTACGTTAGCAATTGGACAGAAATTATGAAAAAAACACCTGGATAAATAGTCGGCCTCTAATCAAAAATCATAGTTTTAAAAGTGAAAATCATTTGACAAAATGTTATAACCTTATAGACTATAACTTTTAAAATGTTGATATTACGCATACGCCTATTAAAATCAATCATGACCGCAGGTCGGCCATTTTGAATTTGATCGACCTAAAAATTTTCAGGGTGCATGCTTCCATGAACATCTTGATAGTAATGGCCTAGCCATCTTGCACGGTTTTCCAGATATTACGAGTAAGATCCAGTAATTGGTATTCCTGCTATTCAACGTTCTATTTCTTGCACAAAAATGCTGTTATTGTGAATATTTTTATGAAATCAACCTTACAAAATATAGGTAGACTGACAATCTAGGCCCTAATACTAGCATCCAACAATAATATCCCCACAATACATGTATAATTTTATAATCTGATATTAAAATGTCATATATCCTGACTGACATAATAATGTCATGTTATGTTATTATAATGCCACATCCTGCCCTATTAATGACATATCATTATATTAAGTCATTTTCCAAGATTGTAATACCACAGCCTCACGATGCACAATGTATGCTTTATCGTTCTACTATAATGTCACATTGTGACACCAAGATGCCATTTAAATATGGAAATCGTACTATTTAGTACTGACTGAATAATTACAAATATTATAATAATGCCATGCTACGACATTGTAATGAAATATTCTGCTAATATATTATCATGTGATTTTCTGATATTTTAATGACATACAGTGAATTTTAATAATGCCCAATCGTCTTAACGTCAATGTACTATGTCCTTACAAAATGTGGACATATCCTTACATTAAAAGATGAAATCCTGACGACATCATAATCATATCCTGACATAATAAAGTTATTTTTTGGATAGAAGAACACATGTATATATATACAAAAATCGACAATACATTTTAATTTTTAAGATAGTTTTAAGATTTTGCTAAAATATTTCGGCGGCATAAAATGATTAAATTTTAATCTAAGGCCATTATACATTGTTTTAATGGATTCTTTGTTTAGAACAAAAATAGTTTATTCCACAAAATCAAATCTCTAAGTGCCATAGTGTAAATTCATTGACAGTTTTAAGATAAAGATAAACTGTTTCAGGTACACGCTAAACAAAATTGGCGGCCATTTCTAATTTTTACAATTTGAGAAAAACACGTCAGCTTTTTGTGTGATATTAGAGAGGTCTTTGGGGTCACCGTGCACAATTTCAGCTTTGACTCCAAAAGGTCTGGCTTCCGACCTTCCGGCTAAAATCAGTAGACAATACTTTTTTTGCGCTGCCACTGCGACTATAGTAGCCTATACGTTATATTAGATTCCTGGATTAGACCGATCTTGTCAGAGCGCCAAACGTCGGCGATTGTTTTCTGCAAGCCCAAAACGAGTAGCTCATAGCAATCCTCACTCGTTCTTGACAGTTTCCACTGCGTCAACATCTCGCGCTTTCGCACTTTGTTTTAATTGGCAGTAAGAGCGCCAGCTAGCGTTTAGTTAGAAATCAAATATCATTATCTTTTTCGAAAGCGGCCATAATACTTGTCTCATATGTTGAATCACAGTCAGAATGCAGCTTGGGAATTCACTTGAAATCATGAAAGAATCAGGTATGGAACAATCGATCAAAACCAAATATAGTATTCTACCCTTATTAAAAGAAAACAAAAAAGACCAACGTAATAACGAGCGCTGATTAGCTAATTTCAAGATGTGGTAGGCCTATACCACTGTCAATCACTCGGAAGTAGAATACAATACCGTGCAATCAATGTTTGTTGTTTATTCGTAGCCTGTGCATTAAAGTACATTGTATATTAGGATTATGGCTATCAACAAGAATACATAAGACATCTTATGTATTCTTGTTATCATGCACACATTTAATATAATATAATTATGATTGTTATGCCTATTATATGTAATATAGGGCATACATATGTGTCGTAGACAGTTAGAGTTTACACTTACCTGGTCGCGATGACAGACTCACTTGTCTCAGCAAAGAAGTCGTTTCAGCAGCGCACTTAAGTAGCAATGCCCGGAACGAGTGTGTGGGCCGCCGGGACATCTGTTTCTATTAATTCACCTTATTAACGTGACAAGCTCGTCAACCCTTTCAGTCCGGTGGCCTAATATACATGTATATACACATTGCATTGGCAATACAAACTAGAAATAATACTGAATTTTTCAAGCCACATTATGACGTGAAAGATGTGTAAATTCTCAATTAGTCTTTCCATTTAATTTGAAGCTGAATATCGAGTGCGAAAATCAGTTTTAGGTAAAAAAGAATACATGCCGAATAGAACACACTAACTGTCACGTACGTGTTCTTTTATTTATAGGTGTTAGATCCCCGCCACAGTCCGCCGAGAACCAGACATAAAAAATACATGCACACGATGCACAAAATAAAGGACAAAGTACTCTGTAATTTAATTTTGCATCTATAATATAAAGCTGATTTAATTGAACGACAAATAACGCAATTGTAATTCCATAAAGACGCCAGCTTCTCACGCAACTTTTATTTTACGTAAGGCTATAATTAGTAAAGATTGAGTAGCCATAATTGAAGGCCTAGTGAAGTATCCAGAACTGCTCTGCACAAAGTAGACCTCCAACTGTGCTTAATCGGTACTTTTACGCCCACCACTGGGGTCCTTTTTTCCGATTCCGAAAGTAGTGGGGAAGAGGTTGTTTTTGATTCTACGAAGTTACAACTATGAAACATTTTTGTATAAACCATGGAGACCAAAGGGGTTTTATATTTAAAATCTTCATAAATGACTTAGTTCTGAATACCTATGTTATGAGTCTATGGCCATTAAAAGTTTTTAATTCTTCCAGCGCGAATACCGTCTTTGGACGTCAGAATCAGATCTGACGTCTATAGACGTCGAATCTGACGTTTATAGAGTCATATTCTGACGTCTAAAGACGGTCCCCGTGCTGAAAGAGTTAAGTACAATCATGTACATGTAGCTGCTGTTGAACAACACATTTTCCAATATTTTAATTCCAGTCAACACGAAAGCCGGACAAGCGCTACTGGAATGTCGAGACCACACCACAAATGCTCTTGGCCAGAGTCACACGGGTTCTATGCAGGCACATTGTAGAAATTTAAACTAGTTCATGTACAATGATGCAAGCACAAGATGTATAACTTATAGTTAGTGGACTAAATGTTATAAGAAAGTACATATCATGTCATTGTGACATTATGGCATATACTTCAATTTCAATTAAATTACGGTCAATTAAACATATTGAATTACCAATTGTCGAAATTAATGGATTACAAATTTAATGCGTCGATAACTATTATTTCTTAGGAGTGATTATAGACAAGATTCTTAATTGATAATTTTATCATTTAAATAAAATAGTCAGAATGATAGATATAATGAATAGTAATGAATTGCACTACCACACAATATTATGTTGATTATCTACAATTCTTTAATTATAACCCCATATATGTATTATTGTATTCTTCCATCGGGCAGCGGGGATTTTGTTAAACTTCAAAAAGGAGCAGTAACAAGAATATATAAGGAATCTCGTTTGCTTCACACTGATCCGATATTTCCAAAAATGAACGTCCTAAAAATTAATGATAGGGCCTATATATCGCCTCCAACTTTTAAATTTTACTTTGAAAATAAATTACTTAGATACATTCAATCTTAGGCTTACTCTAAAATCCATACTCACAACACAGTAAAGGAGCATAGATTACGTGTACCTCTTGCTATTCCCTCACGCAAGGGGAATGGGTCTTTAGCACATGAATACACACCGATACGTGTTTTGTTAAATTTCATGAATATTCCAATGGCTAAAACAATAATAAGTTCTACACTTTGTAAATAAAGTTAAACAATTACGCAAAATAAAAGATAACCAAATTGGCTATACCATGTTTAATGGAAGTGTAATCAAGTTAACATAATCATTTTTTTAATATAAAATCAGCAGCCTGGTCAGCAGATATAAGACGTTGCTTCAATATTATGCCCGGATATAGCACTAACGTCGGACACGCTGGCTCAGAATTGACCAAACGTTGGGTTAAAGCTTTGCATCCACTGGGCTACCTGGCCCATATATACTTTTCTCTGGCAGTTTATATTTCTAGAACGAACTGTTTATAATTTATAGAGGATTCCATCATAATGGTTATCCCACATTATAGTTTTGCTGTTGCGGCTAGTCAATGTAGGCCTGAGTATCTCTTTATCATCGCTCTATGGGTTCTCAGTATCTGTGGAGAGCACACACACCCTACACCTGCTGACGCTCTGCAGAAGCTGACCTGCCTTCAGTGTCTGTGATCCTACGTCAGCGTGGAACGTAGATTCAGGCACAACATCCTTGATGGATACCAGCCAGAAGCTGAACTTATCGTTGAAGAAATGACATTGACCACCGTTCGTGACCGTACACTCGACATAAGGACGTGAACTGAACGTCTCCAGACAGCTGCCAGGACTGGCCAGTGACTGACCACCTCCCATGGCACCAACTGCGTGCTGATAACATACAAAAACAAGAGCCATAAAAGAGAACCCAGCAAACACGATAAGTTAAACCAATGCCGATTTAATGTTGGGCCGACGTCGAAGACGGCGGGCCAACATTAAATCGGCATTGGTTTAACGTGTCGTGTTCACAGCAATACAATTATTATTAGAAAACATTAGCCCACATAGGCCTACGTACACTACAAATAAAGTAAGAATAATTGTGTACCTAAATAACAGAATAAGTGGTCTGTGTCTAGATCTAGATCATAGGAAAATTAAGGTTATCACCCACAATTAAGAACACTCCATTACAATATCAGTAATCTTTTAGATATATGTACATGTATATAAGTATGTCCATTTTAATAACTAAAACATGTCTGTGTGTTTTTGTTATTTCTCAAAACAAATTATAAACTAAAAATCAGATTTTGAGCACACGTACAAGTACAATGCTTTTAATATGTGTTTTGAAAATGTAAAATGTATGTATAGTGATCCTGTGTCATGCTTTTTCTCATACTTTATAACTACTAGTATCATCAAAGCATTTCTTCCCATTTTCATTCATCTTGATATATGAATTCCTCCGACAATTCCCACCCCAAGTTGAAAGAAAATTATTGCATTTTATAAAAGATTATAAACTGAAAGCTCGGAGCTTCCTTATTTTATTCTGTTGTATTATTTTTTTTCTGTTGAGCAGTGAATTATACATCCAACGTTTACATTTCAATATAATGCAAAAAAATGCTTTAATTTTCAATGGCTAATGTAAAGGTCATGTTTCGAGTATAGACATCACCATGATTAAAGTGTGTGGTACGAATAAATAACGTATAATAATTTATGTATTATTATGCCAAATTGTGGGCTTACTCACCATGACAAAGCTGTAGCCTTCCCACAAACTGAGCCAGCCCTGTGGACAGTCTGGGGTATCATTAGTCTGACTGTGTATGGCCACTAGGGGCGCTGGTGCCTGACACACGGTACAGCGACTGACCATGGATATCATGGGATTTGTGTCCGGGACCGGCATCATGGGTACCTCAGCATCCGTGGACGCCAGCCAGTACGTGGTTGCTGTACGACTGGCGTACGTACACACACTGTGGATGTTACAGAACATGTACGGCATCGGACTGAACACGCGAAGGCATGATCCGGATGATCCTGTGTGATGACACATATTGTTAAAAGAATAGGGGCCACATAGATTGATAGTGATTACGTGATACAGAGTCAGATTATGTAGTTATAAATACTGGCACATATTTACAGCAGGATCTATGTGTAATAATTAATGAATTATGCTAACACAATTATGCCAAGGTTGTTTGTTTGCTGGTTGAGTGAAAAGCCTTTCACTAATCATCTCCAGTGCAAGATTTGATATAGCAAGCAAGCAATGGCCTTAGCTCAGAATCAACTGCTCCTATTAGCTTAATATTAAAAGTAGTGCTTAGGCCTAGAGTTATAATTACCACATAATTATGAATATAATTGGTGATAGGCTATAATATGCTTTGGATGTTCCTGTTAATAATAAACTTCATTTGTGATTAGGCAAGACTGCATCATATTTTTAAAAAACAAATCAATATATTCAGTTCGCATAACGTTTGACTGACCTAAGTCTTGAACATGCGCTCTCCCGTCATCTTCTGTATGTAATAGGCTGTAGCCATCCCATAATAGTGAATATCCCACAGGACATGCTGGTACAGTAGTGGCCTGACTATGTCGCGCAAACACATATGCAGATGGTCCCGGTAAACCTTCGTAGTTTAAAAATATAACAAAGCTGATATTAGATACACTGCGCGGATGTCATTATTACAGTATAGTCTTACATAGCTATTACGTTCGTCGTACATTCTTAAATAATTATAATTATTGCCAATGTACAAGGAAAACTATAGGACAGTGTGATGTTAATCATGGTGATACGCCTACACATCTTCTTCATTGCAGACAAAGTACCATACACACCCGATGCTGAAGGCATATCTCCACCATTGGCCTCGGCCGTGACCAGTGATACCGGTACACAATATTCATAAGTAAAAATAGTTATATAATTATTATGGGTATGTTAATTTTGATTGGCAACTGATTTTCTTCACTTACCCGGGTCTCCTGATTTGCCTGGCATGCCCATTCCCATTTGACCTTTCTCTCCAGGTTGCCCGGTTAATCCGAACCCAGCAGGTCCTCTTTCACCTTGAATGCCCTCGCCTTTTTCACCTGGTTGACCGGGTGGCCCCATATCACCCTTGGTGCCGTTCTCGCCGACCTCCCCCTGTTTGCCAGGCATACCCAACCCCACGTCTCCTTTGATTCCGGGTTCTCCAGGTAATCCCACACCAGGTTTGCCCGTTTCTCCTTTACTGCCCCTTTCACCAGGAAGCCCCACAGGTCCAGGAGGACCTTCACGACCCTGCTCACCAGGAAACCCGGTGTCTCCCTTATCTCCTGATGTCACAATCCCGGATGGTCCGATATCCCCCTTAGCGCCGGGTAATCCCGATCCAGGTGGACCCACATCTCCTTTCTTCCCGTCCAGTCCTTTAGCACCAGGTTTTCCAGGTTTACTCGTTTTGCCTGGTTCTCCCCGTGGTCCGGCTGGCCCAGGCGGGCCCTGTTGAGAACAGAAGACAGTAACATTTTATCAGAAATATTTTGAACATAATGCGTGACTTGGTCTATATTATTTTTCCAATATTCAACCACACACGTGTTTCTTTTATATACATCTTTACAAATAATGTGTACAATAGACAATATTTTATTTAGTAAGATATGCATAATACAGACATGTATAAAGGATAGGTGGATAAATAAAAAGATACAGCGTATATATAATATTATACACATGATATTACACATATTTCTTTAAACATTTTGTAATTTGCTCAATGTATTGACATACTTTGTGCAATTCAAGTTTATTATTTGAATGTGCTCATTAGTTTTTTCGAATTTCACAGCTGAATATGAATTACAGCTATATTATTGATTGGTTGACTTCTTACGTAATTTTGTAAAGTGGGAACAGTTAAGGAAACTCATCCCCGATCGCTTCTTTACATAATTCACAGATACCAAGTTTGTGAGGTATGCCTTGTCTTCCTGCCGATGCAATAGGAAGGTTGTGGTAGACAGGACACAGGACACTTTAATACGGAGATGGTTAAGGGTTTTTAATGCCGATCCTGGATACTCACACTGATAGACAATCCATTTTGACCTTGGTCTCCCTTTTTACCAGGTTGTCCAGGTTTACCAACATCCCCTGGCTCGCCGGGATTCCCTCTTGAACCAGGACTTCCAGAAGGACCTGGTGGTCCTGGTGTACCTAACCAAAGGAGCGTGAAACAGCATTACAAGTTCAATCTAAGATAAGAAGACACCCAGTCAGTGACATACGATGGTATCTACAACACATGGCGATACATTTTGGTGATGGGTATGACATTCGGGCCAATTAAATCGTATTACCACAGATGTAAACTTATACTTCGAACTTACTTTTTTTTGTTTTGGTATCGGATCCATTTATCCACCAAAAGCACTGAAGCCAAAATTTAAAAAAAACTAGAAAAGGAGTTCCCGAACTCCGAGGCCCGGCTTTAGTCTGTTTGAGTGATATAGCAACAAAATCAGTGTATTGGTCTTCCTCATGGGCCAGAATCCTAAATGTCCAGGATATAATTAAGTAAAGAACCAAGGAGACAAGTTCAAATATATCTTAGACGTGTATTCCTTCCACCTCCATCGCCGGTGCTGGCCAACATTCATTCAATACTTGCCTACGATGTACAGAGGATGTAGGCATACCCACCAAATTCCGGTTCAATGTTGGCCAGCATTGCAGCCCATTGCTGGATCAATGCCGGTCAAGCATCGACGACGCTGGCCGACACTAATCTATCACCGGGTCTGTTGTATACTTTGCGTAAACACGTGGCATTCAACCAATGCTGTTTAAATGTTGACCTACTGTATTCGACGCTGGCCCGTCATTAAAACAGCATTGGGTGATTTTCTGACTGCTGGTGACGCTTTAACATCTCGGCGCCAGAAGCACCAGATAACTCGATACATTGGCCAATGCTGATGTAATGCTGGGCCACCGTCTGCGATGCTGGGCCAACATTATTCCAACCAAAACCCTTTAAGATCTTAACCACAAATATAATCGTGACTATTTTTTTTCGGAACACTTGTTAAAGACAAAAGTACTCAACCTAAGGACCTGCACATGTTCACCAGGACTGGTGTACAGAAATGTGAACCGTTTCCCACACACATCACCCCTCTTTCCCCTAAATAGGACACAAACTTAAGGCCGGTCTTAATAATGATTGCGCTTCTGTTCTTTACTAATATTGATAAAAAAAGAAAGTTACATCGTTGCTAGCCTCGAATAATAACAAGCACGCGAAGAAATCTGGATATCTAACACATACGTATGACCCAGGCTCTACAGTGGGGTGATCCCTTGCCAGTCAATTTTGTTGCTTTTTTAACAGTGGCTTGAGATGATGTAATTTCGTAAACATTATTCTGTCTTACCCTGTTTTGCAGGGCGGCCGTTTCTCCCATCTTTTCCAGGAATACCATCTTTTCCAGATAAACCTGGTAAGCCAGCCACTCCAGGATTCCCAGGACTGCCTGTTATTTAGCATAAAATAGATACATGTATTCAATATTCAATAAATATTTAGGATGGATATACATGCCATAATATTGTATGAATGTTTATAATATGTGTTTAATTGATAGGAGGTCTATTTATTTGGTGTTGAAAATAATACCGGTAACCATTTCATACAGACGGGAGCTTGAGGCTTCATCAAGACAAAAAGAAGACGTAGCCACAATATTGTTTAAATATTTGGTGACCGTTTGAAAATCTGACCCAGCATTAATTATCATTGTATCCGGGATGGGTCTCGTATTTGTTGAAAGAGTGCGGCGCAGGCCAATACCATAGAGGTAGATTGTCTAACTATATTAAGGCTAAACAAAATGGCAGTCAAACAATTGACGTGATCAAGTGTGGTCATTTGCATTGAATGCAGGACGTCATTTACGTCAACAAATCGCATTTTGCATGTAAATATAATTATTGTTATATAATGCGTATCTCATGCAAGTACGATTGGTGATGCATCACCTAGAAATGGTCAATATTATAATTTGATTATACATTTATAAACTACGTGTTTGATACCGCTTTTTGCCTGAACAAAATAGCCGTATTTTTTTAATGTGTTCTTTGATTAAGAATATAAGTATATAAGATATAAGAATGTGAATAAGTTGTAAAGTTTTGACCAGTCATGTGGGACCTATGCGGTATTGATTGTTTTGGACTACTAGTATCTATATTTTAATTTAAATAAAAATACACCATTCGCAGTTTGTAAGCCTCTTTTTGACGGTTTAATATGAAAGCTCCTCACCAGTGACAACTACTTTATTCGTTATGTGGTTTTAACCGAAGATCATGCGTGAGAATGTAATGGTTAAATCTCACCTAACATTACGATGTGTGGTTTATAGGTCGTTTGATAATCAGTTTTAAAACTTGATGGTAGATCATATGACTCAGGGCTTCAGGGGTGTTACAGGCTGGGTGGAAAATCAGACAATGACAGGCATACATCATTGCAATGTGCAATGATGTATGACTGTCGTGTCTGAGCCATAGTGGCTGTATGCAATATGTACACTTGTGCGCCGATATACATATACTGTTCTAAGTCTAATAATGATACTGATTCAGCGACATATGACTGAAATATTGAGCCTTGACTAAGCATTGAGTGACGCTAGTTAAGACCTGTTTTTTTGGTAACATGTAACATCGCCACAAGGTAACCTCGACACATATTGGTAACATCGCCACAGCATTCCAAAGTATTCTAGCCACAGCTTTGGCACCTTCGCTACATGGGGCTGAGTAACCTAGCCACAACCTCACCACACTTGTCATATCAGCATTTATAGATGTATTTTCTAGGTGATAATATGATTTTAGTGGTGTTGATGTCTATATACACGTATGCGCCATTCAAATAAACAACGCATCATTAATCGCACTTATTTATGATGATACTGAAGAAATACGTGGGGGAATCCCTAAACTCAATCGGCCAATGAGACTGGAACCTTCAAGCCACACCCCCAAATTGAATCAAATTGAGGCTGGCCAATCAGAACCTAAAAACTAGAGCCCAGTTTCTGGCCCAATATGTAGTCACAGGGCCAGTGGTCAGGCTACCTGGTGAGTAACAGGAATGCTCACCATTTAAATAGAATAATAACTAGAAAAGGAGTTTCCGAACTCTGAGGCCCGGCTTTAGTCTGTTTGAGTGCTTTAGACAAAACATGGCCTGATATTTTGTAAACATAGCTGTATTGGTTTTCCTTGTGGGCCAGAATCCTAAATGTACAGGATATAATTATTGATAGAACCAAAAGACAAGTATCTTTAACGTGTAGGCCTATCCATTCCACCACCATCGCTGATAAGTCAGTGTACGCGTCTATACGATGTACCTGGTACACACAATGTAGGCATACCCACCCAATACCGCGGTACAGTGTTGGCCCAGCGTAGCAGCCCATTGCTAGTACAATGCCATTTAATCGTATTTGACGCTGGCCCAACATTGAAACAGAATTGGGGGATTGTCCCGTGTTTGCTCTGACTGCCATACGGGTGACCTTTTACCCCCGAAAGGCCACTACCCGGATAACACGATACATAAGCCAAATTGTGAAATAATGTTGGGCCACCGTCTGCGACGCTGGGCTAACATTATTCCAACCAAAACCCTTTAAGCCCTTAAACACGAATATAATCGTGAATATGTTTTTTCTGTAGAATTTTTAAACACGAAAGTACCTAACCTAGGGACCTCAAATGTTATATTGCACATGTTCATAAGGACTGGTGTACAGAAATGTCAACCGTTACCCAGATACAGCACCCCTCTTCCCCCTAATTAGGACACAAACTCAGGAAAAATAAACTTAGTAAGATACCGGCCTACGGCCGGTCCTAATAATAATAAAAATGTGACTTATGTGAGTAGGCCATATTTATATGGCGCACATAATTATATTGAGCTAAAGAATACTGTGAAACTGAACATCCCAGAAAACCCGACCCAATGTTGTTTTAGTGTTCCGCCTACATAGCAGACGATGGTCTAACGTTAAAACAGCATTGGGTCAATATTCTGTGTCCATGCTATTTTATAATGATGCCCGGATTGAACTCTCGAACGAATAAGCTCGTGTTGTTTGAAAAAAAAATACCTGTGATACATTGTTTTACCAGATAATCTTATGATTGACAGCTATCACGCAACCCAATGGGCGGAGGTACGTACCTCAATGACCAGGGATCTTGTATTCGGGATCAGACGGCCACTTTTATGGCGGACTTATCGCTATGTACAAACAATATTATAGAAAAACGTTCTATATTATTGATACAAAGTGACATTGAATTTTTTACTAAATACATTTAACTTTTATCAGTAATAAGAAATAATTCTGATGTAAGGTAAACATTTTGTTTAAATTATTTCCTGAGCATGACTGTGGTCCAGATGTAGAGGGCCCTCGATCTAGGGGGATCTCTAAATGTAGCTGAACATCACTGTGTCACAGGAGGATCTCCAGATGTAAATGACCTTCAGGCATATTCAGGCAAATAACATATTTTTAAATCTGTGAGCGCTTGTATATGTTGGCAACGTAAATACGTTTACCACAAAACCAGATTATGACAATACCCGTCATTACATTTTTGTCATTTAGATCGACCCTTTGTCTTCAAGTTATAAATAATTTTACAGCAAATGGAAATGGGACACCAATTTTATTATTTCCTTCTAATTTTTTTATTTGTATTCTACTGGCCGTAATCTATGACAGTTTTATGAGGCATCGTGAATATCGCAAAAATAGGCCCGCAATATTCATGGGATATTTGTGGCTGGGGTAGTGACAAAAAGTAAGGGATTTTCCTTAGTGTTGACTCTTTTAAATCAACATCGGACCCTTCATCTAGACATTCAGCAGACAGGTGAATGGTCAATTCAAATGATATATTTGTTATGGTTGTGGTTGTCTGAAATTGTATGAACATTCTAAAATGCACACTTATCGGGTACATATCTCTTACAAATGGAGTGTGGAGAAAGATAGTGTAGATTTACGATGATAATCCTAAATAGCACAAATTTAAACTTTGAAACTTTTTTTAAGTTTGGGGCACTGGGGCTGTCCCTTTAATAGGTTTGACGACAGTGTGGTCCAGGCATCTTCCTTAGCAAGTTATCTTACCCGCGAGCCCGCAGGGCGGTAGCACTTGCGTGAGACTGGTCAAGGGAAGATGGGTCCAGGATAAACTATTATAACTATAACATGGACCACCTCCTGGCTTGAACGCGGTCATTCTGTCCTAAGAGATCGTCCAGAAGCGGATATCTCTCCTGACCTTGACGTCACTATGGTCTTGATGAGATCACGGTCCTTGCATGACGCAGGGCCTACCTTTTTCTCCATCCTTCCCTGGATATTGAAATCCGGGATTGCCCTTCTCTCCTTTTACGCCAGGAAATCCAGATGCACCTTGTGGACCCTGGTATGTAATTCAAAAAAAAAAATAGCAACATTATACAAATTAGATTATAAACAGTACCTGCAATGGAAAGAGTGGTGATTTGTCAAGGTGAAACGTTTATCTTTATTTATGTAACTGCATGGTAAAAGTACTACTGCACGACGCTGCGTTGGGAAATCAATTATCAGTTTGATTAGTTTGAGTTATTTACAGGATGTATTAAATATAAAAAGATGTATTAAATATAAAAAAAGAAACAAAACATCATTATTTTCCCTGTATAATATTAATCGGCAAAATAATCTGGGCCGAATGAAATAATAGTACTATAAAAAATGCTAACAACAAAAGATAGATTATTTGTTTAAACTTACAGCAACTCCTTTAGCACCTCTCAGGCCAGACCCAACAATTCCAGAGGAACCTATTTGAAAAAAAATAGTTCAATGTAATTAATAATATAAAGGTTATAGCTGTCATTGTAAAAAAGAAAAAAACTATTTTTACCGTATAAATATAGAAATTTGGTCCATACAGTTTACATAGAAGTCTACCGTCAACGACGGTATTATCCATTTAGGTAATTTTCGTCATTCGGTGTTAGTACAATCCAAGTAGACTTCTACATATCATGCATATGGGCGGCTTTGGGTATAGTTCATGGTGCCAAGATAGGCTATAATAAAGCGTACCTCTAGGGCCTCTGTATCCTCTATCACCCTGTAACAAAACAATAAAACTAATGAGACACACTGAGATCATAATTCAAAGTTCGCACGCGGTGAACTGGAAAATGTATCTCATGTAATTATGACAAACGTTTCATGTAATTATTTACTATAAATTACCTTTACACCTTTAAAGCTAGCATTCAGCGCCACCTGGTAAATAATGCGCTTTGCTTCCTCAGCCAAGCCGAGCGCGTCTGGAACCTAAAGATGAAGGAAATCAATCAATAAATCAATAAATCAATAAA